>JAHWFO010099259.1:0-61486 GCA_023313115.1 Rhysida immarginata
CATTGCGGATCAGTTGCACACTCACGTGCATCTGTCTTCCCAACTGGAAATGGAATCTTCCAGCAGGACAACGCCCCAAGTTCGAGGAGCATAAGGATGAATTCCAATTAATGTCCTGGCCACCTAACTCGCCGGATCTTAATCCGATAGAGCACATTTGGGATGTCATGGAGGGCAGCCCAGAGCTCAAACATCACCATGTCAGAATATCTCGACTTTGCGCGACTGCTGCTTAGACGTTTGCTACAACCTGTTCCCAGTCATCTACCAAGAACTTGTGGCATCCATGCCAAGACGAGTTGCAGCTGTTTTACAGGCTAAAGGTAGCGCAACGCGTTATTGAGTAGATGGTCATAATATTTTGTCTCTTCAGTGTATTATAGGGCTTGAATAAAAGTTTCAGAACAGCAATGTCCAGTACGTCACTAACAGGAGAGTAGTCACAATAATACGTGTCATCAAGAGGACCAGCAACGAATGTGTCAATCTCATTCAGAGTATATTCATATAGGATATTGCCATTTTGGTTGGAGCATTTAGAATTCCACGCAGGATATTTAGCACTCAGTAACCTGCCATAACAACTGGAACGGGCCCACACAGCAGCTCCTCAAGCTCGCATGGACCACGCTTTTGCCTAGGTGAATTTATTTAGAGAGGTGAATTTAGTTTTACCTGCATCAGCTTCATTCATCATGATGGAAACAACTTTCATTCCAACATAACCCCGAGTGACAGTTTGATGATCAATGCGATCCTTGTCAGTGATCGCTGCTCTACCAAATGCTTGACTGGCGTTCTTACCCAGAGGCTGATCTTTGAGATAAAAATGATAACCAGGCAAGTTGAAAACTTGAGTGGATTTTAGTTTATGTCCACATCGGGACACCCGAAGACAATGTCGACATTCCAATTAAATTATTAAATATTCTATGCGATTCTGATAGATTCCTCTAGCAATTCATATATTGCAACGTAGTTTTCTGCGGATAATGGTTCTTTAGTGGTGTCTGTCCATGGTCAGTTCTTCATTTCGTGGGATGCAGCCTGTGGCAGTTCATTGCCACGTTCTTTGAAATAGTTTAGAAAATTATCCAGACTCCTATAGATTCTGAGCAATTGGTTTGAATCAACTGCATCTGTATGAAAAGAGCTGGATGCGACCGAAGCAAAAATTCTTCCGTCGACCACTTTGGTGTTTTGACCTTTTTGATTTGGGGATATTTCAGACACTTGGTACAACTAGAAGTATGCTGACTATCACAATAGATACATTTAGGAGGGAAAAATGGAATGAAAAAATCAAAATGTGAACCAGGAACCTCCACTGTGATGGTCGACGCCTCTACCAATGGGGCTATCGCAGACACCCAACCAGTCATGCTGCCACAAGGTGTCTTAAAGACAACCAAGTTGTCATGGTTGAAAGCCCAATGGGAGGGAGGCACCTGGCTCACAGATCGAGAATTTCTCTTTTTCAGCCATCAGAAAGTTTGATGAACTCATAGATAAATAATAATATTAATTATATACTGGAGGTGAATCTTCAAACACGTCAGGTAATGGTTTTTTTTATCGAAAAATGGAAGGAAAAATTCTGCGACCTCTAGCCGTTTTTGTTAAAGTATTTAGAGGAAGTCTGTTTTCTGCTGCTCTCTGAACCATGCCCGAACAGCGTCCTGAACCTGCTCATCATTGGCGAATCGTCGACCTTTCAGTGACTTCTTTAAAGGACCAAACATATGAAAATCCATAATGAGTGGTCCGGGCTATTAGGAGGGTATGGCAGAACTTGCCACTGCATTTTGGTTATTGCTTCCTGCACCAGTCTCTCAACGTGTGGCCTAACATTGTCCTGGAAGAGGATCAACCCATCACTAAGCTTACCAGGACGCTTGGTTTTCACAGCTTAATGCAAGTTCTGTAGTGTCTTGGTGCATGGGATAGCATTAATACGGGTTTTGGGTTCCATATATTCCAAAAGCAGAGGACCATCGGAATCAAAGAAACATGTAAGCATAACCTTCCCGGCCGAACTTTGCGACTTGAATTTTTGGGCCGTGGTGACGATGGATGCTGCCACTACATTGTGGATACCTTCCCGGATGGTTCCCAATAATGGCACCAGGTCTCATTTACGGCAATAATCTTCAAAAACGCTTCCCCCTCACGACTGATTCAAACAGCAGCCATTTGTGCTCCTCCGTGAGCATTCGGGGTACCCACTGACAGCAGACCTTGCCATATCCCAGATTTTTCACTATAGTATATTTGGAACCAATACTGACATTGTGATCCTTCGCAGATGACCGTATGCTGATCCACTTGTCCTCACGAACTGACTTATCCATGTCTGTCTTCAATTGGTTGGTGATGACCAGGTTTGCTTGGCCCAGACGTGGTTTATCAGCCGTTTCCACACGACCATCATGGAACACTTTGGCCCAACGTACCGTGGTTTTTTTCGAGACATATGTTTCTCCATAAAAGTTCAACATTTATTTATTTTTTTATTTTGGTTATAAATTATTCCAAAAAACGTTACAATCGTCCATCCAGGGCCTGTATGGCCGTAGGCCGATGGGGTAGGTCCCTGGATGGGGAACAAGAGACAGTGTAAAACAGTATTGTAATATAAATTTTTTTTTAATATAAATTATGTTGAGGGGGTGAGGTGGGAAGGGGAAGGGGATAGTTAGATAGGTGTGTATGTTAAGAAATAATTCTCTATAAGGGTTTTAAAGGTTGTGATGTTCGAGGACATCCGGAGATCTGATGGAATAGAAGACCAGAGTCTATTCCCTGAGACAGAGATGCTTCTGAGTTCGTAATTATGCTTTATACGTGCTATTTGCAAGTAGGCTGAGTGTCGAGTGTTGTAAGGAGGTACGCTATTGATTTTAAATAAGGGTTGAGGGAGGGAGATTAAAATGTGATTGTTGAGTATCTTGTATATAAAAATTGCTAGTTGTATAAAGTAGAGTTGTTGAATGGGTGTGATACCCACTGTGGTATAAATATGAGAGACGGGGGCTGGTTTGCGTAGTTTTAATAAAATTCGAATGAACCATTTTTGAAGTCTGAATAAGCGTAAAAGATTATGATTAGTGGTCGAACCCCAGAATTAAAGGCCGTTAGTTAGTGAGGAGTGGATTAGAGTATTATATAATAGTAAGAGGATTTTTGGGGGAAAGAAGTGGAGACAGGAGAAAAGCCCTAAACTCTGCTTAAGAGTTGAAGCTAAAGAATTTGTGTGAGTTTACCAGGAGATGTTATGAGTTAAGTGGATGCCTACGTATTTAAAGGATTTGGATGGGGTAATCTGTTGTGAGTTGTGATATAGCGAAAATTCGTTCGTGTCAAAATTTTTATTGCGTTGATGGAAAATGACGTAAGTGGTTTTGCTAAGGTTGAAGGACTGATGATTGACAGTGTTCCAGAATAGAACTTTGCCTAGGATTGAGTTAAAGGAATCCTGTATAGTACGTAGAGAGGCGTCGGCATAGGATATTGTTGCATCATCTGCATACAATATTAAAGGCAATGGAGATAATATGGAGGAAAGATCATTTATAAAAATATTAAATAAAAGCGGTGATAAGATGGAACTTTGGGGACTCCAATATTTCAGGTGATTGTGGATGAGGATTTATTATGAAGGTGGAGGGTATATTGTCTATTTGTTAAAAAGCTTGAAAATCAGTCAAGAGGAGGGCCACGTATGTTGAATTGTTGGGATAGTTTATGATGAAGGAGATCATGAGGGATTGAGTCAAATGCTTTAGAATAATCGAGAAATAGGGAAATAACTAATTAGTTGTTGGCCATATTAGAGATAATGTATTCCATCAGTTCGTAGCAGGCAAGTGGACGTGCTTCTTTCAGGTGTGAATCCGTGTTGGGAAGGAGAAAGAAGATTCTTTGAAAAAATATATGAAGATAGACGTATGTGGAAAAGGCTCTCAAATAGTTTGGCAAAGGAAGGGAAAATAGATATTGGGCGATACTTAGAAAAATTAGTCGTGTCGCCCTTTTTGTGAATTGGCATAATTTTCGCAGAACGTAGACAGGAGGGGAATTTGTATGGGCAAGGGAGATATTAAATAATAGTGCCAGAGGGACAGCAAAACCAGAACGTGCAGGAATTATAATATTAGAACTGATGCCAAGAGAGTCTGGATAGTTAGATGGTTTGAGCCAGGAGATAATGGCGACACTTCATCAAGGCAGGCTGGAGAAGAAAAAAATGAGGATGAATCTGTCGATATTGAGATAGGGTATAGTTGCTGTGAAGAAGGTGAAGGAAGGAGTTGGCGGTAGCAGTACATTCAAAAAGTTTGTTAAAATAGCGGGATCAAGGGTAGAAGAGTCAGAGAATGGCATGATAAGAAGGGAGGGTCCCTGATTTAAATTTTTTATAGCTTTCCATTTTAAATTGCTATTACTGACATTCGCAAAGAATTGAGAAAAATCATTGGATTTAGCTTTTTGGATGGCATGGCGAGTGGACTTGGAGAAAGATCGGAACCTAAATTTGTTTGAAGCGTTTGAAGGGCAGAGACATTTGTGATATAAGAACTGGTGGAATGTCCTCAGCTCTCAGAAACGTTATCACCACTTGTTGGTCAGATTTGGATGGAAAGTTAATAGGAGGGTCCATTGTAATACAAACAAAATACGATCGAAAGCCTAGCATAACTTCCCACGGCAGTGCTTATAATAACAAGCAGATGATACATCAACAATTACCCGTTTGACTCGTATCTGTGCACTCACGCGCTCGCGTGCTACAGCCCGAATCACTTTCATTTGAACATGCCTTATACTTCAACAATAATGGTTAGAAGGCCGACACGCTTCAAACTCAAAAAGACTTATTATTATGTATTTTGCAGTAAGACCTGAACCATTGGCATTTCAATTATACCGTTTGCTTTTTTAAGGTTTTTACACCTTTTTTAAGGCAAATTATTTTACACCGGGTTTTCTGGAAAATAATTTGCCTTTCTGAGGTCTTCATGAAAGTCGTCAAGATCATAAGTTGTATCAACATTTAGGACAACATTCTTAAGCATTTTATGGACTTGAGCTGATGATGCCAGATCTTTAGCATATTTTTGGTTTTCATTCTAGACACCAGAATTTTATTTGGTTCCTCATATTGATACTTAATCTTAATGGTGTTCCTACTACATATGTGGGCCTGATTTTATTTAAAGGCACGTGCTTTGCGATCTCCTCTGGAATTTCCTTAATTGGCTTGCTATGGTGAGGTGTAATGATAGGAGGAATGTAAATAGATACCTTTTCAAGGGTTACAGTGCTTTGGGAAATTTTACCTTATCTTTGTTACCACAAAGTGCCATAGAGATGCTTCGCTGAATATTAACAGTGGAATGAAGGTTATCGAACCTAACACCTGTTTTGTTCTTTATACAGCGTGCTGTGTGCCAATCACCACCATCAATGTCACTAGAATCATTATTGATCCTCCTCTTACAGCTGATCCTTAATGAAGAATACTTCCGGGCCAGTAGGATCTTCTTTACTATTAAAGACGCTGACCACCCAGGTGTTTCTTCAAGTGCAGGAACAAATGGTAGTCGCTGGGCGCCAGATCAGGGCTGTATGGAGGATGATCTAGAGTTTCCCATTTAAAAGATTTGATGAGATCTTTGGTCCGATTAGCCACATAGGGGACCAGGGTTAACCACTATCATGGGCGAATCGGATTTATTGGGAGACCCTATAAATTCCTAGATAATTTTAGCAGAAGACAACTGTATATAGCGTGTTTGGAGGGGGCGTCTCAACCATTTTAGACCTGGCCACAACCAAAAGATCAAAGGTGCTACCGCCACTTCCCCTCCACATTCCTTTAAGCTGAAACCATGCTGACGCTCTGTTTTCTGCCATCACAGGTGAACTCTTAGGTGTTATTAATGGGGTAGTTAATGTCTTAATTATCTTTAATTTATGTGGGTTTATTACTGTGTAAATTTATTTTTTTTACCTTTGGTTTTCCCTGATTTGGGTGTCTCCATTGGGGAGGGGTTCTATTTGATTATTTTTTGATCGGGTTGCCATTCCTGGGTGTGGTCACTCATATGACTGATGACATCATCTTGATTAATCACGTGATTGTGGCCATGTTCCGATGTCCTGAGGATGATAACAATATTAATTTCATAATTCTTGGTTAACCAAGGTTGCCATGCAGTGAAGCACCTCTGTCCTGAAGAGTGCCATGCAGTGAAGCACCACAACCTGTCTGACAGGCAGGGGGCTCTTGTGCTCAGAGTGGAAAAACGGGCTTGTGTGATTTCGTTCCACAATGTATACTGGTCTACTCCTTCTATATGCCTTTTGGCAGGACATGGTTGAAGTACTGGCCCCCTCATGTGTATTGCCGAATTACTAATTAACTCTTGTTTCTCGGTCAACCAAATATTTTCCAAGCCCTTTTACACTTTTTTCTAAATAAAACTACTTCTGTTTAGAGGTGTATTGCTTGTTTTTAATTTTCTGATAATTGTTTTCTGATAATTGTTTCAATTGACAATTTACAATTAACATGGCAAACTTTTATAAATACAGTTGTACATTCAAATGGATTTTTTTTAAGTATTGGTGATGGATGAAGCTTTTTCTAGCCATAGAAACACAGCTGGGTTTGGTGGTGTACTAGGATTAGCTTTACAAACAAATCATTCTGAAAAAGAGACTGGTGAATGGTTAAGTGGTGTTCCAGCTTAAACACTACATAAACCTGTTAGACATTATTATGCATGCAACCGAATGCGTGTTTTTTCTCCATTTGACGAAATTCATATTGATCTGGTGGATCTATCGAGTATGTCAAAACAGAATGATGAGTATAAACTTCTCTTTACCTGCATCGATGTTTTCTTTCGTTTTGCATGGGTTTTAACACTAAAAACTAATACAGGGCAAACACTTCAAAAAGCATTTCAAAAAATTTAAACCTATGGTCAGATGCCACCAAAAGTGAACAGTGATAAAGGAAAACGGGGGATATTACACAGTGACTCTGCAAACAACACCGAGGCTACATATAGGTGATCACATGCGTGTTTCAAAAGTGAAAAACATTTGAAAAGGGCTATCTTCCTAATGGGACTGAGGAAATGTTTGAAGTTTAAAAAATCGCTTTTCAAAAGCCTGTTGTGGATAAAATAAAAGACTACAATGGTGCGGAGATTGCAAGCGTATGCTATGAACTGGAGTGACAAAAGGTTAAAATGCCCGAAGTCTTCAACATTGAGAGAATTATTTGCAGAATATAAGACGTGGTGTCCGTGTAGCTTTTGTGAAATGGCAGGGTTACCCAGACAGCATGAACAGCTGGGTTCGAGAGACAGATCTTTTAAACGTTTAACAAGGTCTGATCTGTGTCAGTTGTGTTTGTGATTTGTCAACATGTATGAAGACACGGATTTCTACGTTAATTTACCATCGAATACAGCGAAAAGTGACAAAAAGCAATCCAATAAAACAGCTCATTTTATCACGAGACTATCATGAATGCTACGTTTACAAGGTAAATGGGAGGTTGCATTAATGGATACGCATTTGCCCTTTTCAAGAACATTACAGATGTAAACAACACTTTTAAATTTGGTTTTAAGGATGATCAAATCGAGGGACAAATTGAATTCAACATTATACCATGCGATAGAAATCCTATGTTCTCATCTTTCATACGTGAAGTCAAACTTGTTTTACAAGCATATTTGAAAGATGTTCTCTTTTACCACGACAACACTTCTTCGGCGAAAGACATTGCTATGAGTTTACCCTCGAATGTCAGTATTCGATTTAGTACACCGGAATTCTGCAAGATACTTATTGTTTCGCACAAATACGTTCTTTGAGGAGCGTTTTTTATCTATCACCAGATAACACTGCATCATTTAACTGGGTGTCATCTCCTACTGTCATGTTACGGTATCTCAAGTCCTCTTCTCTATACCAAAAAGTTGTATAATTTAAGAATACCAAATTGTGAAATAGGTTTGATGGCTTCAATTTTTTAAAAGAGTTTTAGAGCCAACGATATCGAGACAAAGTTGCTTGGCTCAATGGTTAAAGGTTTTGCTTGGTTCACTGGTTGCACAGAACACTTCATTGAATTCCCTGCAGGTGCCAATATTGGTTTTATACCGCACAAGTTTCTGAACTGGAAATTGAAAATTTCTATGTCTATGCCCTTAAATGAAGCAGTCGATGGTTTGACCAGCTGTGTTATTTACGATCCATCTGAAACTCCAGAACAATGCATCTAAAAATTCCTGAAGGGTATTGCGATAATCGAAGAGATGTTGTTGAGGCGCTCGTTAAATTGATCCCTCTGAAAGAACGGGTGTTTTACACCATGAATCTCACCCCTAACAAATGTTTTGATAAACATAAGTTTTATTGATGGTCTGTGCTATACATTAGATTTACAGACAGTTCTTTCTGATCTGGAACTCAATACAGTCGAAGGCTCGATACCAATCGACCTTACAAGAAGTATACATGGCTATTATCTGTATACAAACATCATACAACTTCAAGATTTGCACTGTTCCTAAGAAACATTTGGGTTTTGCATGCTAAATGAGAAGTGATTTATCAAAGCTTTCATTCACCTGACTATTTTCCTTCAAGTAAAAACGTCATTGACACGATTGAAATTGCTGTTCATTCAGACCACAGTGATTTCCTCTCGTTTATATCTGGAAAAACAGTTGTGAAATTACATTTTCGTAAGAAACTGCCATAGAGTCAAGTCGATTTCTTTTGATTTGGTTAAAGATGCACGTTCCGTACAAACAAAACCAAGAAGTCATGCCTTAAGAGGTGGAATTTCTGTTTTTAATGATGTGATACAAAGTCAAAATCTCAAATAGTCTTTCTTTGTACCTGGTTTAGTGGATCTTTACGTAGACCTCGATCAAACTACACTGACTTTAGAAGTCGTTATCAATAAAGGTGATGGGTTACTACCATCTGATGATAAAACAGGATCTATAAACCTTTTCTTACACTCGTTATTCTCTCAAGTGGACTGTTTACTGGGGAATACATTAGTCAGAGCCCAGGGAATATATCATTAACTTGAACCCATACAGAGCTTGTTTTGAAACTCTTTTGAACTATGGTCGAACCTCTAAACTAACCCAGCTCACAACAGCAAATTATAGTAAAGACACAAGTGGGAAAATGGATAATGTTGATGATACAAACAGCGGACTTATGTTATGCAAAAAGGTCGCTCAAAATGGTGTTTATTACTTGGAGGGGTCTCTCCATTTAGCCATACTCCGACACAGTCGATTGTACTAAACTCTCTGGATTTTAGACTGAGGTTTTACAGAAGTAAACCAAACTGTGCACTGTCTGACGAGGTTAATAGTAATTATCAGATCAGAATTCAAAAAGCAACACTGAACTTAGAGAGAATTAAAGTTAACACGGCCACGTTATTAGCGCATTCAAAGACTCTACAAACCCCTAATGCATTTTACCCTATCGGACGAGTTGAAATGAGATTGTCGAGCATTGCAACCGGCACTAGAAATCACGTCATACAGAACTTAATTACTGGCTGATTCCGACCCGCTTGATTTTTGCGTTTGCAACGAGTGATGCACAGAATGGACCACTCGTTTGTAGATCCACTTTTTCGCGTGTGTAGCCATGGACGGGTGGAATTTTTCTTGGAGAAACACTCCGAAAACATCGAAGATGCATTCTTGTTTGACCGAAGGTATAAAGAAGGCCACCCATTAAATGCCTGATTTATTGGAATCGTCTGTATTAGCAATTAGTAACGAAGAGTAAACAGGATTGAGAAATGCGATCAAATCAGAGGGTAAAACACCTCATGCCAGAGGACATTCAAGGGGTCTCTCTCGAGCGCACTCCATAACTGTTGTGTGTCCATTGAACCTAATTTGTGAAATCAAAGCTTACGTTTCTGTCTTTATTGTTTTCCAGGAGATTCTGGTACTGGCAATAGGTACTAAGGTCACACAGTTAGCTAAAACTTCTGATAACTGAACTTCAAGGCTTAGCGTACAGTTGCATATAAGATTGTATCTATCTGTGTAATAATTCCTGTCCCCTGAAAGGTCGAAGGCAAAAAATGTTTAACCTTCACCATAATCAAATGGAGTGACATCAACTTCTCTGTCTTCTTTCAAAAGCCCATGGAGTGAACAAACTCTATCAAGTAAGACCCTGCCTCAAAGTTTCAGAGGGTGAAGAGGAATTGACTGAGTATCTAATGAGAGTGAGAAGAAATACATATTGAAATGTTTAAAGTTGAACGGGTTTGAAATAAAAGAACCATTCTGTGCTTCACTCGTTGTAAACGCAAAAATCTTGCGGGTCGGAATCTAGCCCATAATTAAGTTCTGTGTGACGTGATTTCTAGTGCCAGCTGCAATGCTCAACGATCTCATTTCAACTCATCCGATAGGGTAAAAACGCATTAGTGGTTTGTGGAGTCTTTGCATGCGCTAATAAAGTGGCCGTGTTAACTTAATCTCGATGTTCAGTGCTGCTTTTCGAATTGTGATCTGATAATTTTAGTGATAACCTCGTCAGACATCAGTGCAAAGTTTGGTTTACTTCTGTAAAACCTCAGCCTAAAATCCAGAAAGTATAGCAGCAATCGACTCTCCAAATAATAAATAATGTTTTGAGCGAGCTTTTTGCTAACATAAGTCCGTTGTTTGTATCATCAATATTATCCATTTTTCCACTTGTGTCTTTACAATAACCTGCTTTTATGAGCTAGGTTTGTTTAGAGGTTCGACCATAGTTCAAAGGATTTTCAAAATAATGTCTGAATGGGTATAAGTTATTGCTATGACTGACTAATGTATTCCCCAGGTAAACAGTCCACTTGAGAGAATAACGAGTGTAAGAAAAGGTTTACAGATCCTGTTTTATCATTGGATGGTAGTAACCCATCACCTTTATTGATAACGACTTCTAAACTAAGTGTAGTTTGATCGAGGTCAACGTAAAAGTCCACTAAACCAGGTATAAAGAATTCGATAGGTCCGTCTTGACTGATGATGTCTGTTGGTTGGTATCCTGTGACTTGGCGTTTTTTCTGCTGACTACTCGTGTGAGTAACAGAAAAAATGTCAAGATCGCTGTTGCGGAATTCAGTGCTCATCTTATGTATTATTGAGCGATGGTTTTAGGCTCAATAATACACTATTAGAGTTCCAGATCAGAAAGAACTGTCTGTAAACCTAATGTGTAGCACAGACCTTCGCTAAAACTAATGTATCGACCCTCCGAGCATTTGAAATGAAAACATTTGTTAGGGGTGAGATGATAGTGTAAAACACCCGTTCTTTCGTAGGGATAAATTTAACGAGCCCATCAACAGCATCTCTTCGATTATCGTAATACCCTTCAGGAGTTTTTAGAATGCGTTGTTCTGGAGTTTCAGGTGGATCGTAAATAATACAGCTGATGAAACCATCGACTGCATCATTAAAATGTATAGACCTAGGAATGTTTAGTTTCTTGTTCAGAAACTTGTCCGGTATAAAACCAATATTGGCACCTACAGATAATTTAGTGAAGTGTTCTGTGCAACCAGTGACCCGAGTAAAACCATTAAGCAATTTTGTCTCGATATCGATGGCTCTAAAACTGTCTTTTAAAAAATTGAAGCCATCAAACCTGTTTCGCAATTTGGTACTCTTAATTCAACAACTTTATGGTATAGAAAAGACGATTTGGGATACCTTAAAGTGAGAGTAAAAGACGACCCCTACTTAAATGATGCATTGTAATCTGGAGATAGAGAGAAACGCTCCTCAAAGAATGTGTTTGGCTAAACATTAAATACCATGCAGAATTCCAGTGTATTAAATCAATCCCGACATTTGAGGGTAAACTCACAGCAATGTCTTGCGCTGAAGTGTTGTCAGGGTAAAAGAGGACATCTTTGAAATATGCTTGTAAAACCAGTTCGACTTTAAGTATGAAAGATGAGAGCGTCGGATTTCTATCGGGTGGTGTAATGTTGAATTCCAGTTGTTCTTCGATTTGATCGTTCTTAAAACCAATTTTAAAAGTGTTGTTTACAGATGTAATGTGCTTGAAAAGGGCAGGGAAATGCGTTTCCATTAATGCAACCTCCCACCTACTTTGGAAACGTCGTGTATGTGGTAGTCGCATGATAAAATGAGCTATTGTATTCGATTGTTTTATGTCATCTGTCGCCGTATTCGATGGTAAAGTAACGTAGAAATCCGTGTCTTCATATATGTTGGCGAATCACAAACACAACTGACACATATCATATGTCACAATCGCAAACTGTGTTAGGACAGAACTCGCACAGCAGAATCGAGTTTATCCCCCCAGAGGCTAACACAATTCGTGGACAGAGGAGGAAGGAGGCAGAAAGGGTTAAATTTCAACTATGTATTTAATTCTTTGCTTTTAAATGAATGTACAAGCTTACATATGATAGAATAATGGTAAGCTTTACAATCGTGTTCTTCCTGTATAAATGTGGTCTTCTCTTTTGCCGTCAAGGTAAGGCCATTCCTCTAAGGTCATCGACCTGGTGGTGAAACTTCCGGTTGGTGTGAAGACTTGTCACAACACAGGTACTGAGGTACACAATATTACAGCTGATAATGGAATATTGACGCTGATACCTTGGAACGCGTCGACCCGATCGGGTTTGGGAGCACGACCGCAGAATCTGTAAATAGCAAACAAAACGATATTAATGCACTACCAAACACCGACCTGATTTCCTGGCGAGAAACCGATGTCCTGAAGGCAAAAAGTTATGTCTAACAATTTATTCAATTATATTTAGCAATTCCATACTGAAACCTAACGCACTCACTATCGTCTCCTCGGTCAGCCTGTTGAAATCCTTTACTGGGGATTCCGAAGTGGGTATTGGGCTGGTAAGAGGACTTGGTCCGACCAGCTTCTCTGATCCTGGAGAATAAGTTTGGGAGCTTGACTCCTCTCTATTTGTAACCTCGATAAGGTGCTGTCGTCTCGCACTGACGTTATCACAGTGCAGACTTAGGGGGCAGTCCGAGCTGGGGGATGCGTCCTCCGTTGATTCGGTCTGTGTGTTGGACGTCATCGCCTCCTCTTTTCGATGCTCCTCGGGGCCAAAGGGGCGTACTCCGCTCTCAAATGTCCCGGCGGACCTGCGGGGTCCTTTCTGGCGTAGGAAAGGGTTTTGGCAATGTCCGCTCGCACTCGACTGCGTGCTGAGTCCTTTAAAATTATTTTGGCACTTATCTGAGCATACACTTGCCTGCTCCTCGATGCAGGGAACTTGGAGCGATTCCTTATGTCCGCTCTGATCCAAGTCCTTCGGTGGCCTTCCTTGCCTGGCGCCTCTTCATCCTGCGAAAGCTTAAACAGTGGCGTATTCATTGGTATCGAGCTCGTGGTCACTTGCAGACCTGGCGGTAACTCGTCCGGGAATAACCCTTTAAACCTGCAAATCAGATCTTTAAAAAAAGGATTCATATTTTTAATTGCACTATTAAATTTTTGATACAAAACTTCCTCTTGCCTTTTCATAAACACAGCATAGGCTGGCATCTCTGGTTCCCTAGTGAAGATGTTCATGAATTTGACGGCCGATATCTCTGCGATCCCGTCCTCCAGGTCTGTCCACTTGGTCAGGTGTAATTTTCTTCTGCCTCGGGTCACTGAACATTTTTTGTAGCCCACTGAATCACTGGATGCTCCTTGCATAGCCAAAGCATACCCAACACCATATCATAGTTACGGATGGGCAATACATTGAAGCTGACCTGTCCTTGGTATTTCCCACTGCATATTTGCACTGCCTCCATTTCACCGGTGATGTCCCATTTCTGCCCGTTAATCAGTGAGGCATGTCTCTTCGCTTTAGTAATCTTGATCACGGCTCCGCATTTCTTTGACCAAGTCCTTCGAGAAATGATCTGACATCACCCACCCCCCTATCCCGCAACAAACTAGCTCGCTAGAATTTGATTGAGTTCCTAAATGCCTAGACAACGCATCCGCTATTACATTTTTTTCTGCTCTTATGTAAACTTACTGTACCAGTAAATCCATAACCAGTTATAAGACTCTGATTTGCAGCTTAAAAAGTAGTTTCCTCTGTTTAAGCAGCCTAGATACCGCCTTATTATCAATATATATTACTGACGGTATCTGCTGGATGTAATGTCTCCAGCAATAAATTGCATGGGCCACCGCCTGAAGTTCCCTTTCGTAGTTGCTATGTTCTTGTTCCTCCTGCCTCCACTTTCTTGACTCATAGGCTATTGGAAACAACTTGCCTTGGTGCATCTGCATGGATACCAATCCTATGGCTGTTTCCGAGGCATCGCATAGAACATGCAGTCTCTTGTTAGGGTCAAAAAATTTTATGATAGGCGGTTTTATGAGTGCTGCTTTTAGCTCTCTGAACGCCTTTGCTCTTGCCGGTGTCCATCGGAACGGCTCGTCCTTTCATAGCAACTGGAAGAGCGGTTCTGCTACTTCCGAGTATCTGCATATAATGTAGCGGTAAAATTGTATGGTGCCAAGAAAGGCCCGCACTTGTCTCACTGTTTTCGGCATTTCCCAACGCTTAATGGCTTCTGTCAGCGCATTATCGCATGATTTGCCCTCCTGGGAAAAACAATATTCCAAATATTTCACCTTTCACACGGCAAACTCACATTTCGTTATTTTAAGAAAAAGTCGGCCCTTTTTCAGCCTCTGAAGCAACTCTTCTGTTCTTTTGTATAGCTCTTCCACCGTTTGAACGTAGATGAGGATGTCATCAAAATACGCGATGACACCCTTATCTAATAGACCCCATAACGTATGATTCTGCGCGAAAGTGGATGCTGCCCCCTTTAAACCAAAGGACATAACCAAGAATTCAAACAATTCTAGCCTTGTTTTAAATGCCGTTAATGGCACGTGCTGCTCCTCCATCCTTACTGGATGGTAGGCATCCATGATGTCTAATTTTGTAAAGAACTTAGCCTTGGCTAGCTTATCCACCAACCTGTCAATTCGGGTACCGGATATCTGTTATCTTTGGTTACCTGGATAATTTTTCAGAAGTCGATACACATTCTTAATCCTCCATCCTTCTTTGTTACGAACAGAACAGGGGCCGCATTGTCTGAATTGGAAACTCGAATTAGTTTCTTTTCGAACAACTTACTTAGGGTCCTCTCGACCTCCGCCTCTTCATCCTGCGAAAACTTAAACAGTGGCGTATTTATTGGCATCGAGCTCGTGGTCACTTGTAAGGCGTGTTGTACCGTCCGGTTTGGCGGCAGACCTGGCGGTAGCTCGTCCGGGAATAACTCTTTAAACCTGCAAATCAGTTCTTTAAATAAAGGATTCATATTTTTAATTGCACTATTAAATTTTTGATACGAAACTTCCTCTTGCCTTTTCATAAACACAGCATAGGCTGGCGCCTCTGGTTCCCTAGCCAAGATGTTCATGAATTCGACGGCCGATATCTCTTCGATCCCGTCCTCCAGGTCTGTCCACTTGGTCAGATGTAATTTTCTTCTGCCTTGGGTCACTGAACATTTTTTTTGCCCACTGAATCACTGGCTGCTCCTTGCATAGCCAAAGTATACCCAACACCATATCATAGTTATGGATGGGCAATACATTGAAGCTGACCGGTCCTCGGTATTTCCCGCTGCATATTTGCACTGCCTCCGTTTCCCAGGTGATGTCCCATTTCTGCCCGTTGTCTCTTTGCTTTAGGGATCTTGATCACGGCTCCGCATTTCTTTGCAAAAATTTCGTCCATGAAGTTCTCTTCTGTTCCTGAATCTATTAGAATCTTCGTTTTTATATTTGCGATTTTTCCCTGATAATGAAATTTCTCTTATCTTGCCCCGTGAAGTTTGCTTGTGGCTGTTTTGCCTTTTCTCTACTCAACTTGGCTTTACAATTTCTGCTGATATGCCCCTCTAGTCCACGTTGGAAGCAGATGATTTTCTTCTTCTTTTTCATCTTGCTGGGTCCCACTCTTACTGCGTCAAGTTCCAAGGGGACCTCTTTTTCCTCTGTTACTTGTACGACATCATCTTGAGCTTGCTGCCACCGATCCAGATAGGCGATTGCTTCCAATACCGTGTTGCATTGCTTCATTCGTAGGGTGATTTTAAGGTGCTGAGGAAATTCTTCAATGAGCCACTGCATCTTATCAAACTCCGAGGCATCGTGTATCCCTCCTAGCTTTCTTCTGAACTGGCTTAAATATTCTCGTAAATCCCCTTTCCTTACTTTTAAATTCAGAATATTCCTTCGCAAGGTGATCTGAATATGTCCTCCCTTGTAGGCTAGTAGAAACTTTTCCTCGAAGTCTTTCCATATTGTGGCAGGGTGTTGAGTCATATGGTCTGCTATCCAGTCTAGTGCATCCCCTCGCATAGCTCCCGGTAATAGCCTCACACAACTGTCTAATGCCAAATTCTTGCATTTCGCTATCACTTTAAATCTTTTTAGGAAATTTTCCGCATCCTCCTCCTTTTTTCCTTCGAATGTTGGAAACGGCATGGCTTTCAGTGCTTCTAAACCTATTTCTTACTATTCTATCCTCTTACCCCTTGATGTCTTTTTTCTTTCTGCTGGACTTCTGACCTGTTTTCTACTTCTTGGTGATGGCGATGTCTTTCCTTTAGCACCTCCACACTCTCTACGACTGCAGAATCTGTAAATAGCAAACAAAACGATATTAATGCACTACCAAACACCGACCTGACTTCCTGGTGAGACACCGATGTCCTGAAGGCAAAAAGTTATGTCTAACAATTTATTCAATGATATTTAGCAGTTACAAACTTAAACCTAACGCACTCACCAGATAGGAATACTGATGAAGCCAAGCGCGACACGCAACTAGAGATCTCGGCTTGGCCGCAACTTGCACGGGGATCGTTGGAGGTATCCACTATCCTCTCCTCGGTCAGCTTGTTGAAATCCTTTACTGAGGATTCCGAAGTGGGCGTTGGGCTGGTAAGAGGACTTGGTCTGACCAGCTTTTCTGATCCTGGAGAATAAGTTTGGTGGCTTGACTCCTCTCTATCCGTAACCTCAATGAGGTGCTGTCATCTCGCACTGACGTTATCACCATGTGGGGTTAGGGGGCAGTCCGAGCTGGGGGATGCGTCCTCCGTTGATTCGGTCTGTGCGTTGGACGTCGTCGCCTCCTCTTTTCGATGCTCCTTGGGGCCGAACGGGCGTACTCCACTCTCAAAAGTCCCGGCAGGCCTGCGGGTTCCTTTCTGGTGTAGGAAAGGGTTTTGGCAATGTCTGCTCGCACTCGACTGCGTGCGAAGTCCTTTAAAATTATCTTGGCACTTATATGAGCATACACTTGCCTGCTCCTTGGTGCGAAGAACTTGGAGCGTTTCCTTATGTCTGCTCTGATCCAAGTCCTTCGGTGGCCTTCCTTGCCTGGCGCACTGGCATTTCGAGCGACTTTGTGGGGCTATCTTCCTCCTGGCCGAATCCCGCTCTCAGAACGGCAATGTGAAGGGGGCTGGCTGAGTTTCTTCTGTCCTCGGATTCTGGTTAGGCAAGCGTCTGCCTTGGGCACCCTTCCAACACACTAATTGTCTAATGTTATTAGAGTTCAAGTATTTTGCCTTACAGTTTGGCTGTGTGCTAAGTCCTGGCTGGCTATTCCTTCCATGATTCCTCCAAAGTCCTTGGCTGGTTAAAGAATCGGTGAGCTGGCGAAGCTCGGGAGGCCTGTCCTTCCATGCTGTTGGAACTGGAGCAGATGGTATTTGCTCCAGCGAACACCCTTAAGTAGATGGTTTGCAGGGTGCTCAAGCGCACATGCTTAACATGTTTTTCGTGAAGCCTTTTATCGGCTTCTACACATTATTAAACGCTTTAATTTCGAGGCTCGTTTACCCACCGGTACGTCATCAGAAGTCAAATGGGAACCTGTAAAGGTGAGCATAATTATTATTATGGTCCCCTCCGATGACCTCACAAAGGCGTTTAGATGTAGTGAAACGCCTTTTGAAAACTAAAGGACCTAGCCGATACCATTCTAAGAGGAGGAAGGACCGCAGATGTAACGATCCTTTTTTCCACACAGATGACGGTGTGGAAAACGTCCCCCTCACTTTGTCTATTCTAGCCGTCCAGAGTTCTTTATTTAGAAACCTAATAGGAATTGCTACATCTGAATTTAGTGGATCACCAGTGGAATCATCCATCAGGAACCGCACAAAAGAATAAGCAATCATTGGAAGACTGTAATGAAGGGACAAATGGATTGAGCAAACGAGCACTCAAAGAATATATGCTGAATTGTCTCTATGATGCCACAATGTAGACAACCAGCAGATCTAACCACCCTCCATAGATAAAAACGTTGGAGGGAGTAAAATCCGTGGTGCAGCAATCGCCATTGACAAGAGAAAACAGTTCCATCAAAGGCATCAGCTTTCATTGCCTTTAAAAAGGCTGACCATGGATAATCTGGGCAGAGATGAAAAATGTCGGTAGTCTCGCACTGCTCAGACTGCTCGAAGAACCAAGACAGTCGCAAATGGCCCCAATCTTGGCAGTCTAAATTGCGCAACGCTTGTAAAAATATCACTAAGTCCCCTTGAAATAGGTGGTACATATTCGGGTGATGCACATTAGTAGTTATTGGCAGCAAGTGAGGTAACGGTATCCTATTCACTTTAAAAAACACTCGTAGGTATACAAATACAAAGTTCGCCCACAAAGGTGGGGGGGAAAGAAAAACACGAATCATTGCAGCAAGGCTTGCTGCAATGAGATATCGCCGAATCTCGGGCAGGCCTAACCCCCCCCCCCTTTCAAAGGGAATGAAGAGAAACTCTGCCCGAACTGGATGACAGTGCACAGAACTCCCTCCCACACAATTTACAATAGCACTGCGAACTTTGCGAAGAATTTTTGCCGATGGTAAAGTGAATAGGCATTTAGCTGTCAACAGTGATAGTATATGTGTTTGCACAAACTGCACCTTGACAAGCATTGACGTGGAAAAGCAAAAATTCCTGTCAAGGCGGGCAATACACTTATCCACCACTTCCTGCCAATGGATTGAGTCCATGTCCGGAAGAAACGAAAATATAAAACCGAGCACTGTGATCTGACCACACCATGTTATTGGGAATGACTTGAGCTTGTCGACCGTCCACTTCCCAATCGCAATTCCCTTCGACTTGACGAGGTTGATGGTACTCCCCGTCGAAGTGCTGAAGTGATCGAAGGTTTCCTTGTAAATGCTCAGGGAATATGAGTCCGAAGCAAACAACACGACGTCGTCGGCGTAAGCTAACGTCCTGATATTGATGGACGCAGCCAGAAACTCATATCCCCGAACCTCCGGGTGGCGGTTCAATAATTGCAGTAATGGCTCCAGATAGAAGATGTACAGGAGAGGTGATAGAGGACATCCCTGCCTTTTAAGAGTTCGAATGTAGACGATGTGGAGCCATTAACCACCACACATGATGTGGCCGATGCATACAGTGAAGAAATAATCACAGCAAAAGTCCGAAGATGAAGCTAGTGAAACACTTGGAATAGAAATTAGTGATTCACCTTATCAAACGCTTCTTCCTGGTCGAGACTTAACACTGCAAGAGTTTGTTGACGAACTTGCGCTTCTTCCATTACACACCGAATAGTTATAAGATTGTCTGTCATCCTGCGTGTTGGAATTGAGCAGGATTGACCCGGATCAAAGAACTCGTCGGCAAAGAGTTTAAGCCGTTGCTGGAACACCCCAGTGAAGATTTTGTAGTCCGTATTGAGTAATGTAATCGGTCTCCACTGGGTCACGAGTTTTGGATCCGGGCATTTAGGGAGTAGGATGATTTTCCCTACAGTAAACTCCGGTGTGATGGAAGACGGGTCTTGAATAATTGAATTAAAGACTCGCACCAGGAAAGGCCCAAGAAGTTTCCACGACGAATTGAAGAAAGAATATGGAATGCCGTCTAAGCCCGGGCTGGACTGATGACGGCCGTCTACCGAGAGAAATTTCTTGACTTCATCTTCGGTGAAGGGACGCGTTACAAACGAATCGGATTCCACAGAAAAAGGTCTTAATGCCTCTATCCACTGCTTCGTGGTGTCTGACGGAATGATTGGATGGCTAAAAAATGATGAAAAGTGAGAGTGAAAGGCTGATAAGATATCGGCATCAGATTCCACTTCCTCACCCTCCACCATTAATCGATGACGATGTTTATTGTTAGCCCAACGCCTCTCCTCAGCGAAGGCTGCCGATGACATGTGCCTGACGTCAGCTGCCCAGGTAAGTTTGGCCCTGAGTGCTGCGCCGGCAGCTTTCCGGATCATTAGAGCGTTTATTTCACTCTTCACCTGTTGAATTTCAGCCTGAAACTCCTCCTTAGGGGTGGAACAACAGAGGAGTCGCAATATTTCTTGGAGCATGAGGATGTAACGATGACGACGTCTGGCTGCATCCAATCCAATCTTCCGAAAAAATTTTTTGATTTTAGTTTTTAAGTTCAACCACGATTCAAGCGTAGGAGGCACATTGTGGAGATGTTTTACCACAAACTGAACGAACATTCCCCGGTACTCTTCATTGTCGAGCAGAGAAACGTTTAGAAACCAGTTCTTATTGGTGACTTGATCTGCAGCAATTGCCGGAGAAACAAATGGAGGATCCCAAGACCACAAGATGGCACTATGGTCGGAAAATGCACAAGGAATAACCTCCATTGTTCCAGCTGCACCAGCAAACACATTGTCGACCAAAAAAAGATCAAGTCGCGATGCCACAGTGGGTCCTTGATGAAATGTGAACCCACTGAGATCACCACGAGAATTCACAGGCCATAGATCAAACAATGCATTTTGAGGGCACAGGCGATGCACATGTCCAGACGAAAAGTTGTTGTCTGCATCTGGATGACAGTTAAAATCACCAGCAATCACTACAGGAAATGATGAACACAAATACAGTTGTAGCTCGTTGAAAAAGTCTCGTTTCTCTGCACTCGTGCACGGAGCATACACGTTAAGCAATCGGAATTTAATATTAGAAGATATAATGTCTAAAGATATTACCCTGCATTGGCTGTCGCACAAATAATTCGACATCTGAATGGAGGCGTTGAAGATGATAGTTGCAACCCCTTGCCCAAACGGTGACGAAGAGTTAATAAAAAATTGTCCACGAGGAAATTGTCTGCGAAGGCCAGGTAGATCGTACCATACTTGTGAAGGATCAAGCTTTACTTCTTAAAGCACAAGTATGTCCGTCCTGTACCGGGCAATAAACGTCGATAAAACCGATTGCTTAAAACACGAACCCAGGGAACGCACGTTCAGTGAGATGACCTTCATTGTGGAATCACGTTGCTGGCTCTTGACACTTCTCCGAAGGAGACTGGAGCTTCACAGATGATGGTGGAGGCTCCTTCGACTTCCGTCTCGGAGATCGAAACGAGGAGGAAGAAGTGCTACAATGATGGCTCTCGCGGCTGTCTCTATCGGTAGAAGAAGAAGCAGCAACGCCGTCCCTTCTACTGTGAGGCCGTCTGGTTTTAGGCTTGCGAGGTTTCTTTGCCGTCGCAAGCCCCTCCCGCTGTGCTGATGCTGATGACTTCACATTCCCAGCAGATGATGACACTGAAGCTGATGCAGGTGCACAGGCGATCCGTAAAGGCTGCAAAGTTGAAGTCTTTGCAGGCGGAGGAAGGGCTGGAAAATCTTCCTCTGGAAAGATGGATTCGGAATAACCTGAAACGTCTGCATCATCTTCTGCAGAGCTCAACTCCTCAACCATCTAGATGTCGCTTGATGGCTCAGGGAAGGGGGCGCCATCTTGTATCTTCGATGGGGGAGGAGTGTGTGGTATCTCCTCCCTTGGTTTCTCAGATAGTGGCGCTGGAGGCAGTGGCATCTCCTTCCTAGTTTCCATAGGCGGCGGAGATGGCGTCGTATGCTGCCTTCGAGGTGAGGAAGTAGGCGTTCTAGCTCTGCGTGGCTTTGGTGACATAGCCGGCGATGTCATCTTTGGGGATTGCTAGGAAGACATTCCTTTAGGCGATGTTGGAGCTGCTGGTGATGCAAACGTCCTCTCCGGGCACTGATGGAATTTGTTGACTACTTTGTTGCAGTAGTCACACTTCTTCAGGAGAGGACAGTCTTTTCTAACGTGAGACGTCTTTTTGCAGTACCAGCAGCACTGCCTTTGATCCTTGTAAGACACGGAGACACGATCTCCGCGCATTACTTACCTCAAAGACTCCAGCTGACCTCACAAGCCAACAATGTGGAGAAATTAATATGGGCCTAAGCCATCTTTCTCGTGCGAGGCTAAGTCTGATTGCACAAATGAAGGTGGAAAAGAAACATGGCATGAGAGTGAACCTCGGTTGGAATGTCTCTATGTAAGTCCATGTAGACTACGATGTCGCCCGTCTTTTGAAGAGGAGAATCGGGGTGCTGAGTACGAAACCCTATGCACCACACCGTAGTCAGACATGTATCCCTTGAGGTATTTCTCTGTCATCAGCGGCGATGCACCCCGGATAATGACTGGTACATATCCAGGTTCTGCATAGCTCAAGTGGACGGTGGTCTGCCCAACCTTGATGGTATCAGCAGACACAATACGGTCTGCCACATTACGTTGCCTACAGAGCATCCTCGACTCAGTCGGGGTAAGCCTCTGTAGGACTGAAACAGCGGGGTCGCCAGACGGGAGAACAGGAGGAATACTCGTTTTAGAGTACAACTCCTTCATGAACATGCCAACGGAAAAGGGCCCGTCGGCAATCATATTCATCATGTTCTCCATGGTGAATAAATAAAGTCACAAAGAGTTCGGGGGGGGGGGGTGAAACCTCCCCCAGGGGTGGCTGGGGGGAGGGTCCCTCAAAATCACACAAGTCACTTACGCACGCGTCGGATGGTTGGTTGCTGCGTAAATTTCAAAGTCCGACACAAACAGACGAGGGTACTATTAGCTCCTCTCTTTTAGCGTCCCGTCTGCTTGATTCCTTCTATTTATTATCGCCGTGTCGGGGAACTGATGCTCTGCCTCGATTAATCCTCTTCTTCGGCTTTTTATTCTGATTTTCTGACAGCCTGCTTTGCATATTTTCACTCCTAGCCAATTGTTGACAAACATCTTGGCTATGGCGTGTTCGGGCGTTCTTAAAAAATTGCCTAGAAGGAGAGAAGGTATTTTCTCGTCACTCCACCCAACTTTTTGCTAACCGTGCTCCCCATTGCTTAATTTCTCTATCGGACTTTTATAGATCATCTCTCTAGGCTCGAGTCTCTCTCGCCTTCGAGAAATGATCTGACATCATACCTTGTTAAGCGTTTAAAAGATCTGTCTCTCGAACCCAGCTGTTCATGCTGTCTGGGTAACCCTGCCATTTCACCAAAGCTTCACGTTCACCACGTCTTGTTTGTCTTCGAATAATTCTGTCAAAGTTGAAGAGTTTGAGCATTTTAAACTTTTGTAACTCCTGTTCATAGAATATGCTTGCAATCTCAGCACATTGTAATGTTTTATTTTATACCCAACAGGCTTTCAAAAAACGATTTTTGAAACTTCAAACACTTCCTCAGTCCAATTAGGTAAATAATCTTTATCAAATATGTTTTTCACTTTTGAAATACGCAAGTGATCATCAATTTTGGGCCTCGGTGTTGTTTGCAGAGCTGCTGTGTACTATCGCCGCATTTTCAATCACTGTGGTGCACTTCGATCAGTAACTTCAGATGGTGCGATACCCAGTGATCTGTGAACACGATTGTTGTAGTTTAGCACGAGATTAGGTAAGAACTCGATGTACTGTAAGCGTGTCTTTTTGACCCTTTGCCCATTCTGTAAGTGGAGCTTAATTTTTTTATCCTTAGCTTATTTTTTTTTATTTTTTTTATCAAAATATTTCTTCTATCTATTGAATTTTATTAGCTTTATCTTAATAATTTTTAATTTTTGCCACCGCGCTTGTTGTAATCTTTATCCCCTTTTCTTCGTCATTGTTGGCGTTTAGCTAATGTCGCGTTCGTCGCGATCGTCCGTGTCACGTGCGTTCTTTTCTTTTCTTTTCTTTTCTCTTCGTTTTTCAGTTTAGTTAGACAGCCTGGCCCTGGTCTTGGGGGGGGGGGTTCTAGAAATTTTGGCGTCGACTACAAAGGTCATTTTGCGCCTTTTACACAAGTTATAACAGTACGCAGCCCGGGACAAACACAAACATCCAAGCCCACGGCGGGTTTCAAACCAGCGGCCAGGCGGCCTCGAGAACTAGAAAGCCTATGCCTAGGCCCTCTTGGCCACCTGGCCGGCCCCCTGGTCTTGGCCCCAGCGACTCCGCTCCTTGGGAAGTCGATCCTTCCTTGTATCATTTGTCATGACCTGAGGCACTTACCCTAAATTTTTCCCCTTCTTGGAAAGCTTAGCCCATGGTTTTGCCTGGGCCAGCGAGCGACTTGTGTTATGGATTCTTTCGGGCTTTTCCTGTCAGAAACGGCTTTACGTTTAGTCCATTTCTCGGTTCAACTTTAACTTCGTAGATGTGCCACTTTCAATTCCGTTTGTACTCTTGAAAAACTGTCGCCGTCTTAACGCTTGGACTTTGTTGCCAGTTTTTGGAGGTACTTCCTTTATCTTTTCGTTGTGTGGATAGCTTATGTCGGGTTTTTTTGTGTCGATTGCGGATATCGACCAAGGCATGGACGCTTTTCTTCGATACCCTTCGTAGCTCAAAATTTCTTCTGCCATTCGCGACCGACTAGAGTGTAGTCTGGGTCGGCGAATTCGCTTTGGGTTTACCTGCCTTTACTGGATCGAGTTTCAGCTCTCAACTAATGGCGTCACCTCTGTTTTCGAGTCGCATCGAACTTTACCGGACAGGTCTTTGTTTTGGCCATTTCTTTTCCACCTGCTACTTACTTCGTCTTCTGAGGACGTTTGAAGAACCGTGGTTGGCAATGTCGCCTTTCTATATTGCTTTATCTCCATGACTTGACCACGCTGATCTCTCTCCTTAAGCTTTCTTCAGTTTCTTCGAGCATCTGGTCTTTAGAGCCTCTGATCAGTTATTCGGAACTATGTTAGCAATTGTTAGGTTTGATTTTGTCTCCCTTTTAAGACTTTTCGAGTTGTCTCGATGGACTAATCAGCTTACTCTGCTGCCCTGTTCAATTATTTTTTTTTTTTGCGCCATGACTTTGTTTTCTCCAAAAATCTTGTTATCTTAAGAATTTAGAAGTTTATTAATGGATACTGAACATTGTATTTTCTTTTCCTTTTTCTATGTTTTTGTTTTGTTTCCTTTTAGGACCTCTCCTCCCATCCGTGACTGTCTGCCTGACTTTTGTTTTCCCTTGCGTACGTGTGTCTAATCAGCTTCACCTCTCGCTTTGCTATTTGCCTTCATTATGTCTTCTACTTCTGTGGTTTGTTCCTTGTTTATTGTATTTTTATTTTTTTTCCCCATCTTGGTGCCTTGTATATTCGTGGTTTCTCTTTTTTTTTTAATCGCCTGTTTAATCCTTTGATTTTTTTCATTTCTTTTTTTTTAATTTCTTTTGTTTATTACTTTTGTAATTCGATTTCTCTTTATTCAAATTACAATATATATACTTAATGCTTAATTTCCCAAATGACTAGCTTTGCTGGGTGTTCTTGTATTCATCTAGGAATTTGACTACGACGTTGGCAGTTCGCCCTCTCCGCGGACGACTTTTTTGTTAACCTCAAGAGGTGTGACCAATTATTGACTACCGTTCACCTACCAGCCCCGTCGTCAACCCATATTCATTCGCCTCGTCGGCTTATAACCTTCGTTGAAATATTTACTCTTTGAATTGGTGTACAATCATTGAATAATCGTTTGGGAGAACTCTTCGCCCTTGGCATTATTTTTCCTATTTGTAATAAAAGAAATATTTGTTTGGAACTTGTCAGTGCTTATTTGCGTTACTTTAAGTATTCACTTGGAGGGGCAATTTAAAAGATTTTTATCACCTCGCTTTATTTTCTGCCTTGAATTAAGGGGTCGTCTCTCGTTACTGGCTCTTGTTTTAAGGGAATTAATCTTATGCTAAATACAAGTAGCTCATTAAAGTGATTTCGGTTGACTATTTTGTGGGTTTATTGTTTTTCTAGGGGATTTGGCGCGCTTCTAACTTTAGAAGGGAACGGGATAACTATTTAGAGGTGGGTTTTCTTCATTTAAATAGAGGCTAAGCGTGTCGGGAAGTGTAACTACAATTTCTAGCACGCTACAATACCTACGTGTGTTGGCATACGTAAAAAACTTAAACATTCTGATTTTTAAGGTACGGTTAAATCGTTCGCCTGTTGCAGCCTTCACATCTGATTCGGTTGCAAAGAAATTAATGTTGAGTTCTGTAACCCTTAAAGAAGCACTCATCTCTACGGCAACAAAAAATATTTTTTGAATCAAATCTTGATTAACAAGAACGACAGGAAACCACTGATCCACATAAGATATTTATTAAAACGTATGCGCATTTCGGCAGCCAAGCTGCCTTCTTCAGCGTATACAAAGACCTGATCAGAACAAAGTAAATCTGTTCTGATGCAGGAAAGACAATCGACAATCGAACAGTGTAGTGAAAAAGAAAGACGCCAGTGGGCCAGGAGCCAAGCTCACTTTGCACGCTCGCCCATAAAGTAAACCAGAGGAAGTACACTGAACTGGGAGAGAAGCCTGATGAACCTCTTTAGTCCTCCAGAGAATGAGTCCCGAGATGGGATGAGTCAGATTGTGGATTGACGAATAGAGTCCCCAAAAATCAGCAGGATCTAGAAGATCCAATAGTTGGGGAAGACGGTCTTGTTAACGTCATCAAAGCAGACATCCACGACCTGGCAGGGTCTTCGAAACCTGAGGGGACCCTTAACAGCGAGTGGGTGGTCCAGGATACCAGAAACCAGGGTGGTTTCATGATTCTCCATCTTGGGTAGCATGTTCTTCATTAGAGTCTGGACAAAGGTGCCTAAGTGGGTCATCCCCAGATCCTCATAGATAGAGTGGTTGTTGGCAACTCTTCTGTCAAGTTGGGTAATGGACCGGAGAGCAACATTTTGGAAGGTCTGGAGATCCTTCCACCTAGATTTGCAAATAGAAGCCCAACCAGGCATTCCATGAAGTAAGATAGTACGAATCACAACCTTGTAAATCAATAGTTTGTTATCCACATCAAGAGCGCTGTTTCGCCTCAGAAGTGCAATCAAACTGAACCTCGCTTTCTTTGCTTTGTTGAGCGCGTATTGGACTTGGTCGTTCCAATTTAGTTTGAACGAATTACATCGTCATATATACAGTAAAGTGGGGTTGATTATGATCCAATTACAGAGTTTCTAATACCATAAGCACGAAAATATATATACAAAAATAAGTTATTGGTAGGCAGTCTTCAACTAATCATTGGTCCTGGTTGGATTATTCAGTCTATTGGTCAGTTTAGGCATATGTAAGAGTTTCCCAATGTCCATCAATTGGCTCACATCCAAAGGGCCCGAGTCACTGTTCAGCAATCTTGAGGGGTCTTCACTGTTTATAGCATATGACTCAATAAAGTTCAGCAGACGTGGGTCGCTAGTGCTATGTATAATGTCGAAGTCTTCATGTCTGAAATCATGTCGCTGATCGAGTATGTGGTCAGCGAACCTTGATACTGCAAATTTCCCATTTTTGATGTTTGCCAAATGCTCATTAATTCTGGTCTTCACTGCTCTACGGGATTGCCCGTAGTAGACAGCATCGCTTTCTGCACACGGTAATTTATATACGCCAGGCTTGTTTTCAGGGCAGATGGTATCTTTGGGGTTTTTTCAACTGTTTCCTCATTGTGTTGGAGCTTCTATACGTGATTTCCAGGCCAAATTCTTTTGCAATTCTTGCCATGCCCCTGATTAATTGCAGGTTATATGGTAAGACTAGTCTCGATTCACGTTTTTCTTTTCTGTGCAGGGTGGTGACCTTTTGTAAGGCTAATTTACGTTTCACTTTCTTAGCGATATGGTTGACTACGCTTTTACGGAATCCGTTCAATGTAGCAAATTCTTCAATGGTTTGTAGATCCTTTTTCATTTTCACTGCATTCAAGGGGATAGACAGTGCCCTGTGCACTATATGTCTGAAGGCCGCTAGTTTGTGATGATGGCAGTGAATGGAGTCATGTTTGATATAGTTGGAACGAAATTTTTCTTCCTGTGGATATTATAGTCAAGCTTCAGGCCTATCCTTGTCAACCTAATGTCCAAGAAAGGCAGGCTACCATTGGCCTCCATCTCCATGGTATATTTGATATTTGGGCATAATTTGTTAAGGTTGGATATAAATTGTTCAATGTTCTCTTTCTTATGGTTAAAAATAGAGAACACGTCATCAACGTATCTAACCCAAACACCTGGAAAGTATCTAAACTCTGATATAGCCTGGTTTTCCAATTTCCTAATGTAAATGTTGGCTACAAAGGACTGATGCTGCTTCCCATCGGGGTGCCATCAGTCATTTTGTACCATTTGTTGTTAAATATAAAAATATTGTTAAACATGATAAGTTTAAGAACCCTGATGACGTCACCCACAACTCCCAATGGCCACTCATTATCAAGCATCATATCTGCTAGGACTTCTATAGCTCTTATAACCGGAATGCTCGGGTAAAGTGATTCAATGTCGAATGAAACCAACACGTCATCACTTGTTACCCGAGCATTACTTAACTTCTGGCATAATTCAACTGAGTTCCTAACAGAAAATCTTGTCCATTTAAGTCCAATTTCAAAAGGTAATTTCTTAAAATGAACTTAGCTAAGAGATCAGTAGGAGAATTGATGTTATTAACAATCAGTCTCCATTTATTGCCTTCCTTATGTGTTTTAGGAAGGCAATATAACCGCGGAGGTGTAGGATTAGAAAGTAATAAATCACTAAGCTTGCTGTCTTGGAATATATATTTACATTCTTTAACACAGTCTTTAACTTTCGTGACTAGACTAATTGTTAGGCAATTCGACGTACGGACCTTCGTTGAGCATATTTTGGACATCGAGGAAGTAGTTTGATTTATCAACTATCACTATGTGGTTGGACTTGTCGTCCTTAAGATAGAGGACTTCTTTCTCATTCAGTTGTTTGATGATAGATCGGTATTTATTGTGAGATCTTACGCTCTTATAGTTTAAAGCATTTTTGGTTAGTTGTGTCTGTAATAACCTTTTGAGTTCTAAATTCTTACTGGAGTCCAACTCAGGATGAAAACTTAGTGTCCTTGAGATGGACTGAAGTAATTCATGTTTAAAATCCTCCTGGGCAAACTTAAAACCTTTTTCTAAAGTGCTAAGTTCTTCAGGAGAAAAGGTTGCGTTAGATTTATTAATCACCACATTTGTGAGGTTGTACTTCAAGTCTTCTAGGCGATTATTGTTATCGTTGTAATGGGCGCTTAATGATAAGAGTTTCTTGTGAAGACTGTCATATTTTGTTTCGATTTTATGGTAGTTGACTCTGTGTACTTTCCTCATAATGTAAGTAAACTCTAAAGGGACTAACTGGTCCGCAAGGAACAAATGGTAATGATACAATTGTATCTCAATCTTGCTTAATTTAGAAAACAAATTAGAAATTGAATAATTTAAGTAAGATATTTTCATCTTGATGGCTACTTTAGGGGGGACCCGGCATTTTATATGATCAATAAATTTCGGAAAAACTCTGCGTTTTTTGCAATTCAGTAAGAACCAAATGTTAGCCATAATAGATTTGACAATGTAACTAAGTTTAAAAATTTTTTTACTTACACTAGACGATCCTAATTCTTCTAAATGGCACATGGTGTGTGTTACCTTGGATAATGAGAGCAAATGGAGCCAGAAACTGTGGACATAACTTGACAAGAACGACAGGAAACCACTGATCCACATAAGATATTTATTAAAACGTATGCGCCTTTCGGCAGCCAAGCTGCCTTCTTCAGCGTATACAAAGACCTGATCAGAACAAAGTAAATCTGTTCTGATGCAGGAAAGACAATCGATTGACAATCGAGCAGTATAGTGAAACGTTATTCGAGTGGCACTTGAAGCTAAGCTTCCGTAATCTCACCCTTCCTAAATAAAAACCAAGGGAATTACACTGAAGTAGTTAAGAAGCGTGATGAACCCATAAAGGTCATCCATAATATGAAGGAGAAAATACCCCCTCTTGGTTGGAGGTGATTTTGATTGACGACTGTCTAGACTACAAGCAGACCACTAGTATTAGATAAAACACGACTTATGAAGTCCAGTAATCTGGAAATAAGACATTATCAATGTCTTCAAAATTAATATCAAGTATATGCCTTGGATCACGGTATCTCTTTCTATGCATAGGATGATTTAAAATGCTCGAGACTAGCTCGTTGCTATGATTTTCTATATTGGGCAGCATGGATTCCATGAGCCCTTGAACGTATTTGCCAATATGAGTCATGTTGAAGTCATTATAAATGGAGGAATTGCGAACAATTCTCCGATCTTTTTGCGCAATAGTCCTAAGGTAACGTTTTGGAACGTTTGCAGTTCTTTCCACCTAGTCTTACATATTGTGGCCCAGACGGGCATACCAAACGTCAAGATGGTCCGAACAATGACCTTATAGAGTAGGAGTTTATTATCAATGTTTAGAGCACTATTCCGGCCCAGCAGAGCAATCAAGCTAAACTTGGCTCTCCTGGCCTTATTCAACGCATAAGTTGCGTGGGGAGTCCAGGTAAGTTTAGAGTCAATAACAACACCAAGATATTTATAAGTTTCAACCCAGTCCAATTTTTGCCATATAGTGTTAGAGAATCTAATTATCTGTTTCTCTTCTTGGAGACAATCATCGCCTTGCATTTGTCTACATTCAATTTTAGCCTCCACTTGCTAAACCAGCTTTCACACTCCTTTAGAGCCTTCTGTAGCCGCGAGACTACTACGGCTGGTTGACGAGCACAGGTCAGTATAGCAGCGTCATGTGCGTAAAAAAAGAGCTTATATTTGGAAGGACTTGGAAAGTCTCGCATAAAGTAATTGAATAATACTGGCCCCAGGACTGAACCCCATGGTCTCCAACTCTGGCCTGAAAGAACCGGTTGGAGAGAAACGAGTGTATCAGAGTAATTATATCTTGAGGAAATCCATCCATAATCATTTTAAAAATAAGACCATCGTCCCAGACTTGGTCGAAGGCTTTGTGTACATCGAGGAGAACGACCCCACAATACATAGAGAGATTAAGGGGCTCATTGATATCCGCTGCGAGCCTCCATATTTGGAGTTGGCAGGAATGGTTTGAGCGAAAGCCAAATTGTTCATCACGGATGAGATCGTTGGCATCACAGTACTCAATGAATCTCTTGAGAATTGTTTTTTCCAGGATTTTGGAGATTGATGGTAACAAGCTGATGGGCCTGTAGCTAACAGGATTTGCAGGATTTTGTCCTGGCTTAGGAATGCTTAAGACAACTGATTGCTTCCAAGCATCCGGGAAGTAAGTGTTCTTCCAGCAGTCGTTAATCACTTTTGCAATATCTTGAATTGTATTTTGAGGTAAATTTTTCAAAGCACTGTTCTTAATAGAGTGTTTACCTGGAGCTTTTCTCGTTTTTAAATTTTTAATGATGCTTTGGACTTCATTTTAATGATGCAGGAAAGACTTACATCGTCATATATATAGTAAAGTGGGGTTGATTATGATCCAATTACAGAGTTTCTAATACCATAAGCACGAAAATATATATACAAAAATAAGTTATTGGTAGGTAGTCTTCAACTAATCATTGGTCCTGGTTGGATTATTCAGTCTATTGGTCAGTTTAGGCAGGTGTAAGAGTTTCCCAATGTCCATCAATTGCCTCACATCCAAAGGGCCCGAGTCACTGTTCAGCAATCTTGAGGGGTCTTCACTGTTTATAGCACTTCTTTCCTGCATCAGAACAGATTTACTTTGTTCTGATCAGGTCTTTGTATACGCTGAAGAAGGCAGCTTGGCTGCCGAAATGCGCATACGTTTTAATAAATATCTTATGTGGATCAGTGGTTTCCTGTCGTTCTTGTCAAGTTGTGTCCACAGTTTCTGGCTCCATTTGCTCTCAAATCTTGATTACATAAGTATATCAATGCCAAATAGGGAGTTAATAAAATTTTACGCAAAATAATAAGTGTTTTTCATAATGTATTTTCTAAGATACATTGCTTCTTCTGAACTTAAATGAAAATGCATGAAAGCTCAAATAAGGCTTTTAAATTTTTATATTATCTCTGCTATTATTTATCTTAGTTCTACATTTTTTTAGAGTTAAAGGCATATAAAGAGTAGATTAATTTTGCATGGCCTCTTGAGGAGGCACCAACATCATCTGCCATTTTGAAGGATCGGGTTGAAGAATAAAAATTGTTTTTTCCTTTATTTGACTATCAGCTGAATGCTTAACTTGTTTAATAAGTACATTAGATGCTTTTTTAAAGAGACATGGCTGTATTTTCAGCTTAACCTATCTATTTAATAAAAAAAATTGAAATTCATGTATATTTTAAGATACATTTTACCTTTAAGGGTTAAAATGGTCTTGTTTATTTAAAAACTCCTTCCCTTTATCACTGTTCACTTTTAGTATCACCTAACCATTGGTGAAAATTTTTTGAAAGGCTTTTTGAAGTGCTTGCCCTGTCTTCGTTTTTAGTGGTACAACCTGTAGAAAACCAGAGAAAAGATCAATGCAGGTAAGAAGAAATTTATACCAGACTCAATTGACAGACTCAATAGATCCACCAGATAAAATTGAAATTGGTCAAATGGGAAAAAAAAACGCAGTCGGTTGCATGGATAACGATGTCTAACAGGTTTATGTAGTGTGTAAGCTGGCACACCACTTAACCATTCACCAGTCTCTTTTTCAGAATGATTTGTCTCTGAGGCTAATCCTCGCACACCACCAAAACCAGCTGGGTTTCTAGGGTTAGAAAATGCTTCATCCATCGCCAGTACTTAAATCCATTTGCAATGACAACTGTATTTATAAAAGTTTGCCATGTCAATTGTAAATTATCAATTGAAACAATGCACCCATTATCAGAAAATTAAAAACAAACAATATACCTTGGAGCAGAAGTAGTTTTATTTAGAAGAAAGTGTAAAAGGGCTTGGAAAAACTTTGGTAGAAACAATACGTTATTATTAATTAGCCAATCAACTTGAGGGTACCGGTACGTCAACCATGCCCTGCCACAAGGTCTGTTCAAAAAATACGAGGTCTGTTCAAAAAATACGTAGACTGTTTGAATTGCGCGGGCCCTGTTGGTCCCAATCAAAATCGCTTGGTGTCGCCATCTTCTGACAGATCCGCTGATTACAAGGCAGTTTTTTGATTGCAAATATCAGTATTGGTTGATTAGCTACGCGGTTGTTTGTGAAGTGTGTTTTTTTTTGTTTGGCGGATTTTTAGAATGAGTGACTTGAACGACCAAAGAGTTGCTGTGAAATTTTGTGGGAAATTTGAGTCTGCAGGATGCTATCCGGCGGAAAAGGCCAGAAATGTGGACGAGTGGTGACTGGTTGTTTCATCACGACAACGCTCCAGCCTATTCAGCTCTCAGAACTCGAGAGTTTTTGGCCAAACACTCGATCACTGTTCTTCCTCACCCACCCTACTCACCTGACCTCGCTCCTTGTGACTTCTTCTTGTTTCCCAAACTCAAAAGACCTTTGAAAGGAAGGAGATTTGAGACGATTCCCGACATAAAGGCAAATGCGACGAAGGCGCTGAATGACATCACAAAAGAAGCGTTCCAGGACTGTGTCCAAAAGTGGAAACACCGTTGGGATAAGTGTGTGCGTCGGGGAGGAGAGTACTTTGAAGGGGACCCAGATGTGTAACTTCTGAATAAAGTATATTTTGTTTTATGACGTCCGTCTACGTATTTTTTGAACAGACCTCGTATATAGGAGGGAAAGAGCAGTATATATTGTGGGGCAAAATGACATAAGCCCGGTTTTGCACTCTGAGCACAAGGACCTCTGGCTTGTCACACAGGTTGTGGTGCTTCACTGCATGGCACCCTTGGTTAACCAAGAATTATGAAATTAATATTATTATCAGCCTCAGGACATTAGAACATGGCCGCAGTCACGTGATTTATCAAGATGATGTCATCAGTCATATCAGTGACCACACCCAGGAATGGAAACCCGATCAAAAATTAATAAAACAGAACCCTCACCCTAAATCAAAGAAAATCAAAGGTAAAAAAAATAAATTAAAAATTAATTAACCCACATTAATTAAATGTAAATAAAACATTAACAACCCCATTGTACTAAGAGTTCACCTGAGATGGCAGCTGTCACATGAGACTGAAAACAGCGTCAGCAGGGTTTCAGCATAAAGGAATGTGGAGGGGAGGTGGCGGCAGTACCTTTGATCGTTTGGTTGTGGCCAGGTGTAAAATGGTTGGGACACCCCCTCCACATTCCAAAGACGCTATATATGGTTGCCTTCTGCTAAGATTGGCTAGTCCGTTGGTAGTCTCTAAACGTGCCTCTTACCATCCTCCTTAAATTATCAATTTTAGAATTTCACTGCTTTACTTTCTTAGTCAGCGGTTCCACCCTTTATTCTAGATATTGCTTCTCAGTCTAGATATTTTTTGTCCAGTGCAGTATGTAAGGCCTCAAGTTGTTCATTAATGATAGTATCAAGTTCCAGGATTCTAGGATCCTTACACGCATCTTTATAAACTTGTTCATATGGTAAAATGTTACAATAGCAAATTTCTCTGCACTGGTAGCAAATTTTGACGCAGGCCCTGACGTTGCATGAAGCAGGTGTGATGCGGAGTTTTGCTGTCATTAAAACAACGCACCTACTCACAACGACACAGTTAAAAAACTTAATAAAAAGCCTTATCCTGTTCCATCTCTTGGAGATTCCACTCATCAACTGCCGATAGCAAACTAGTTTATACCGACGCAACCACTACTCGCACACCCTTCACGATGAACCGATCAACATGGATCAATGAGTCAGATGATTCAAAGTATACAATCATTCGACAATCGACAATCGAAGAGCGCGTGGAAAACGAAACGAGCGGTCTGAAAGCAACGCTTTCACTGCCATACTCGTCCAGGGAATAACCAGGGAAAGTACATTGATTGAAGGGATAGCAAAACTCATGGGATAGCAAGCACATTGATTGATGGGCATGGCTCACGAATTCACAGGGGTAAGAGCTTGGATAAGATTTTGGGAATAGACCATTAGACATTGTGGGAAGAGCTTAGATAAGTGATTAATCAGAAATGGCACGTCGTCGCGAGTTGACGTCTTTTGAACGGGGTATGATAGTAGGTGCCTGACGCATGGGGTGTTCCATTTCGGCAGTGGTGCAGGAATTTGACTTTCCCCGCTCAACTGTCTCCAGGGTGTATCGGGAATGGCTGGATGAAGGCATCACAGTCCACAACAGGCACCATACCGGGCGTCCAGCTGCCCTGATTCAGAGAGACAGGAGCGCAACAGTACAGCAAATCACAGACCAGTTCAATACTGGCCGCACTAGAAACGTCTCTCGGTGGACAATCCGTCGGAATCTGCATGCCCTCGGGTTTGGCGGCCGTCGCCCTACACGGGTGCCAATGCTTACCCAGCGTCATCGGACACTTCAGCGTGCATTTGCCACCAACCATCTTGGCTGGACTCTGCAACAGTGGCGTAACGTCATATGGTCAGATGAGTCACGATATCAACTGTACCACGCTGATGGGAGGCACTGTGTGTGGCTGCAGACCTCATGAAACGATGGATCCCGCATGCCAACAGGTGGTGGTGCAGGCTGGTGGGGCGTCAGTGATGGTCTGGGGTGCATTTTCCTAGTTTGGAAAGGGCCCTCTGGTTATCCTGGACCAAACGTTGAATGGTCCACGGTATCTTCAACTCATCGGAGACCATCTGCACCCGTTTTTGACATTTCAACACCCTGACGACGTAGCAGTCTTTCAAGATGACAATGCTCCACCACATCGCTCCAATGTCGTCCGCGAATGGTTCGAGAAGCATGCAGGAGAGGTCCAACGACTGAGCTGGCCAGCCTGGAGCCCTGACATGATCCCATCGAGCATATCTGGGATGCTGTTGAAGTCAGGTTCCGGGCACTGGATCATCCGCCCACGAACGGGCAGCAACTATTTTCTGCTCTGCAGACTATCTGGTGTCAACTTCCTCCGTATTGCTGCACTCCACAGAGCCAGAGGTGGCCCGACCAGATATTAAGTAACTATCCCGTGAGTTTTGCTAACTCGGTGTACGCTGAACTAGGCAAGAAGCCAGATGAAACCTAGTTAGGTCACCAGAGGATAAGATGGGTTCATTTCCTATCAGGATTGTGGAGTTGACTGTTGTTTGACGAGGAACACAAGGAGCTAGGAGATCTAGTATTCGGGAAAGATGTCCCGGATGTGACGAGGACTGCGATGCCTGAGGAAACTAATAAAGGTGAGCGGATGCTCCAGAATATCTGCAACCAGAGGATTGGGATGGTCCTTAATCTTTGGAAGCAACTTTTTCAGTGACTCCTAGACATAGTTATCAATTGGAGGTATATAGAAATCTTGAGCAATAGAAATATTCGTTGCGACTCTCCTGTCAAGTTGGGTGATAGTCGTCAATGTAACGTATTGGAAAGTTTGGAGGTCCTTCCATCTGGACTTGCATACTATAGCCCAGGCAGGCATACCGTAAAGAAGATTGGTTCGAATGACCATCTTATAAAGCAAAAGTTTGCTCTCCATTCCAAGTGCGCTGTTTCGCCCCAGAAGAGCATGTAGACTGAACTTTGCCTTCTTAGGTTATTGATTGCATAGCAGACATGGTCATCCCAGTTTAGCCTGGCATCTGCCACCACTTCGAGGTATTTGTATTTTTTTACCCATTCGATATCTTTACCAAAAAGTAAGAGAGGACTCGGCGTTTTTCGAAGTTTCTTCATAATGAACATTGCTTTGCATTTGTCAACCATTAGGTCGAGTCTCCATTTAGCAAACCATTTCTCACACTGATGTAAGGCAGTTTGTGACCGAGATATGCCATGATCAGGATTATGATCAGTAGTCAGGATGGCCGCGTTGTCAGCGAACAGATATAACTTGCACTTACAAGGGAACCCCACATAGCCTAACTGCTTTAACAATGGAGTCCTTGTATGGCTTTGTATGCTGAAATTTTTTCTTTTCGTGGTTTATTTTGAAAGAAACACAATTTCGCAACTCTTTTGTTTTGCAAGCATCTATTGTAGCTTCAGATGAGTAACCTATTTTAATTTGTTGGAAATCTGTGACATACATGTTCGAGGGATTCCCTTGTTAGTAAAATTTGGGAAGTTATGGATGAAAAAGTTGAACAGTGCAGAGCCTGTTAGAATTCAAGCGCAATAAATAGATAAACACAGGATACGTTTTACTACTAAAGGAACAACGTTTATTCCATGCACTTGATAAAATCGGGGAGAAGAAGAGAAAGGTCGGAAGAACAAATTCGTAGTAAAGAAAATAACAAAACAATCTGCATAATATAAAATGTAATAAACTTAAATAAATATAATTTAAATTAGGATACACTTATTAATTATAAACTTATTAATATGAGAATAATAATAAATGTGATGTTGGCGGTTGCGCCATCTATTGTTCATAATGTTCAACACCCAACCTCAACCGTCAACGTCTAAACACAATCCATGACGTAGTTTAATGAACCATGGTTTAGGTAAAGGTTTTGTGAGAATATCAGCGATCATCTTCTCACTTTCACAATAGTTAACCTTGATCATGCCTTCACTCAATAAGTCATGCACAAAATTATATCGTACATCAATGTGCCTTGAGCATTGGCTAATCTTTTCACCTTTAATCAATTTTATGCATCCTTGGTTGTCTTCGAAGATCTGAACTTCATGTTGCACGTTCACTTTCATATCCTCAAGCAATTGAGATACCCAGAGTCCTTCTTTACAAGCCTCTGACGCTGCAATAAATTCAGCTTCAGTTGATGATAATGAAACAGAAGCTTGCTTTCTACTTCCCCAGATTATGGGTGAATTCCCGAGCTTTACGATATACCCTGAGGTTGATTTTCTATCCTCAATGTTTCCGGCCCAATCCGCATCCACATAGATTGTTACACTTGAAATATCTTCTGTAATGTGCAATTTGGCATGCATTGTTTTCTTCAGATATCGCATTACTTGTTTTATTGCATTCCAGTCTCTTTCGGTTGGTGCACTCACTTTTCGAGATAAAATACCCACTGCAGTTGCAATATCCGGTAGTGAGACGGTAGACAGATGCAACAACACGCCAATAGCCTCGCGATATACATCGTTCTTTGGCAGTTTATTTGTTGTACCAATATCTTTCAAGTATTCAGGGTTCATTGGAATGTTTGCTTCCTTTGCGTCTCTCAATCCAAACCGATTTAACATCTATAGAATTTTCATATGCTGACTCAGAAGAAAACTTCCATCGTCTTTTCTTTCAACTTGAATGCCTAAACAGTATGTCACCTGTTCTAAGTCTGTGATTTCAAATTCGTTACAAAACATTTCGATGACTTCTTTTTTTGCTTATTCGTCGCCAACACAGATGATAATGTCATCAACGTATAACAGTATATAGATCCATTTGTTGTTGATCATTTTCATGTACAGACATGGATCAACTTTGCTTTGCACATAGTTGTTTCCAAGCAACACAGTATGTATTCTCTTGTTCCACGCTCTTGCTGCCTGCTTCATCCCATACAAGCCTTTCTTCAATTTGTACACTTTATCTTCCTGACCGTCACATATATATCCTTCAGGTTGTTCTACGTGTAGTTCTTCATCTAGATCCCCGTTTAAAAATGCAGTCTTCACATCCAGGTGTTTGACCTTTAACTCTCTTGCTGCTGCGACTGTAAGGAGAATTCTGAATGTGGCGTTATTTGCAACCGGTGCAAAGTTTTCTTTAAAATCTTCTCCTGGTTTTTGAGTAAACCCTCTCGCTACCAACCGTGCCTTATAACGTGTGATCTTTCTTCCTTCATCTTGTTTCACTTTAAAGACCCACTTTGTGTCGATCACTTTTCGATGGGATGGTAAATCAATTAATTCCCAGACATCCTTTCCCTTCATCGATTTTATTTCTTTATCAGTTGCTTCTTTCCATTCTTCTATTCTCTTTCTGGAAGTGTTGTCAATTCCTTCCATGACTGCGGTTCTTTAATTTCAGTTACAGTTGTCTTGTATGCACAGATATAAAGCTTTGGTGGAATACCTTTGTTTATTCTCATTGATCGTCTAACATTTTCCTCTTTATCATTGTTATTCTCAGTTATGTTATTATCGTCAATCAGATCATATTCGATCTCGTCTTTGTTCCTGTCTTCATTACTCTTCATTGTTGTATCATTATACGTAATATATCTTGTCACTTTCACTTTGTTACTTGTTGTATCGAAAACTAAATATCCCTTTGATTCCTCTGCATACCCGATGAATAATCCTTCTCTTCCTGTATTTTCTAGTTTTGTTCGGTGTTCATTTGGTTCATGATAGATAACTTTATGTCCAACTATCATCAAGTCTGCCACGTTTTCCTTTTTACCAGTCCACAATTCATATGGCGTCTTCTTACATGCTTTAGTGGGCAATCGATTTTGTAAATAGGCTGCCGTCCGTACTGCAGCTGCCCACTGTAACTTCTCACAGTTAGCATCTTCCATCATACATCTCGCCATCTCGATGAGATAACGATTTCTTCTTTCTGCCACTCCAGTTCGCTGGGGTGAATATGGAACTGTCAATTCAGGTCGTACACCTTCCTTTTTCAGATATTTTTCAAAGTTCTTGTTTAAAAATTCTCCACCTCGATCGGTACGCAAGATCTTCGGTAGTTTTCCAGATTGTGTTTTCACTGATGCAAAGAAAGTTTAAAGCTTCTTACTGGCGTCGTTTTTCTTCTCCAAAAGAAACACTTCCAAATAACGGGAAAAATTGTCGATAACGGTAAGTACGTATCTCTTTCCACTTAGTGTTTGTGTCTTCATTGGTCCACAAATATCAGCATGAAACACCTCTCCGCTGGCTGATGCTCGCGTGTCACTTCTCTTCGGAAATGGCTTCAATGACAGTTTTGCTTTTAGACAACACAAACATGTTATTTTCGTATTGCATGTCTTAAGCTTCAATCCTGTCACCAAGTTCTTTTCGTACAGCTCTGTAATCGCACACGGATCACGATGACCAAATTTCCCGTGCCAGTCATGTATGCATTCATGGTGTTCAACTACAGTTTTCTTCGCTATTTCTTTACATTCCAGTGTGTATAAATTGTTACATAAACAACCTTCTGATATCAGTTCATCATATTTTGTCACGCTGCATTTTCTTCCGCCAAACGTTACAAAATAGCCGTCTTCATCGAGACGTTTCACTGACAATAAATTGCTGTCCAAGCCAGGTACATATAATACATCATGCACCTTGATACGCTTCATTTCATTGTCTCGTCCTTCATATTTATTTATTTATTTATTTATTTATTTATTTATTTGAAATTATAGCACCCCAGAGGGGTATTGGGTACAAGGAACATAAATCGTAATTACAATTGATTGTTTTTTACATATTGGTTAAGTAACTTGTTAACATGGATCTTATGGTTACTACAGTTTGGCAGTTTACAGTTTAATATTGTTGCTCTTGTTTCATATGGAAGGAGATTCCAGTCCTGGATAGTGTTATAAGGAAAGGCCTTCTTTAGTGTTGACGGAAGAATATAGGGAGGTTCCAATTTAAATTTACGGGTTACTCGGGTGTTATAGTTATTATTTATCCATTGAGAAATAAAGTGTGCCGGGTGGTGAGGATCATACAAGGCCCTGTATAGTTCTTTGAACTTGGCCAATTGTATCAGACCAGGAAGAGTTAATATATCATTAGCTTTGCATGATGGGGTAACGGAAGTGTAGCGGGGAATTGAATAAGCCACTCGTAGTATTGATTGTATGCAACCTTTATCCTCGTTAATAAGAATCGGGAGGCAGAGGACCATAAAATAATTGCATAATTTAGTTTAGAAATCACCAAACTCTTTACTATTATGGTGATCTCTCTCCTATTCAAGGTCTTTTTTAGGCGCTTGACAAGATATCTAAGGTGGCTCAGTTGCATGACAAGATCTTCAATGCAGGGTTTAAAGGATAACTTGTTGTCAAATAATACGCCTAGGATTTTCTGGGCACCGGAATGCTTAGTGTTGCTGTTGGTGATTTTAAGTAAACGGGTCTTGGATTCATTAAGTGTCATCCCATTGTTGGCATACCATTGCTTAAGCAAGGAGATATCGTGATGGATGTTTTTAATGGCTTCACCAGGTGTTTCATCGGAATCTACTGTGTACAGGATATTGTCGTCGACATAAGCACAGATGTCACTTTTAAGGGGTAAATTAAACAATGGGCTAGTTGCCACTGCATAAAAGGTAATACTAGATGCAGAGCCCTGCATTACTTCTCGTTCCGATGGGTGAGACACATTATCTTTGGGGCCAATCATGTAATTGTATCGGTTTGAGAATAAGTCTTTAATCAGGGACAGTATCGGTTCTTCAATGCCTAAAACCTTCTGCTGTTCAATCAATTGTGATCTAGAAACACTGTCGAAGGCCTTTGACAGATCAGTAAGAGCGATAAGGAGATTCTGTTTCCGACTTAGGGCGTTCAATGCACTTAGTTGAATTTTTAATAGTATATATGAGATCGGGGTATTAGGTCGTCCACCGTATTGCTATTTCGGGATGACTGACCAGAGGTGGTCAACAGTATCTGCGAACAAGATTTTTTCGCTTATTTTGGCTAGAGTACGCAGTATGCTTATAGGTCTGTAGTTTTTGATATTCGAAAGGGGGCCACATTTATAGATAGGGACGATCAGTGCCTTCTTGAAGTCTGCAGGGAATGATCTGATATTAATGATAGATAGTAGTAAATGTTCGGGTATAGTAATTCCCAGGTTTCCTCAGTTTTTAATAAACCGTCTCGGTTAGTATCCTAAAGTTTCATCGCCCTTAAGGTGCTTTTTATCTTCATGGGCAAGATCGTAGGCAGAGAGTTGAAAGTCTTGACCGAAGCGCAGGTATTTTTGATTACTTTAGGTAAAGGTTGATCGTTGGGGTTATTCTACCATTTGAGGTAAGATAGGCAATTCTCTTTAGGGAAGTCTTGTTTTTTAACGTTGTGAGTATTCCGTATGTATTTCCACAAGTCAAGTTTATTGTGATTGTTAGTAGATAGGGCCCTTTTGGCTGAGCGAATTGCATTCTTGAAGTCGCGATTGCGCAGCTCAAAATTCGCTCTACTTACTGAGGATTTGTTGTTCTTGAAAATAATGTAACTTTTTTTCTTCAGATTCCATAGATTTAGAATATGGCGGTTCCACCATCTTTTCCTAATGTTCGATTTAGTTCTCTTTCTGAATATTAGTCCTGAATTCAACAGAGCCCATTTCACGTTATTTTGGACAATCTCATAGATGATTTCAGGCTTGGTCTCGTTGAAAAAGGGAACCCAGTCAATACTTGAGAAATGATGCCTGAACATGGGCCAGCTGATATTTTTAAAAGAAGCACGTGGTTGATTGAGATGGTTGGTTGGGTGGTGGTTCGGAGTGGGAAGATTGGTGTTTATGGTACAAACAAGCGCTACGTGATCACAAGCAGGGAAATCTTCTTTAAACACTTGAAAATCATTCCAGTCACGTGGAAGGAAAATTTGATCGATGGTTGTCGCTGTCTTAAATGTAATTCGAGTGGGGAAATCGACGATAGGCTGGCACCGAAAAAGGCTGCAGTTCTGGACCACTAAGTTTCTTTCGTTCGAATTGAGGGCAAAGTTGAGGTTAAAGTCGCCTACGATTACGTTTCTGGAGTTTAAATTCAGTCTATGGATAACATCAAGAAGGCTGTTAATTTCCACATAGTTGGGTTATAAATAGCTAATAGATTGAATTTCAAATAACCTTGTTGGCATGATATTCAAAATAACCATCACCAATACCTTTAATTTCCAAATACTGTCCATTTGCTACCTTTACTTTTCCTTTATTCGGTCTTAACTTACCATTGAAGAAGCCTTTATTGTTTGCCATGTAAGTCGATGCAGCTGAATAGACATACCATTTTGATGCACTCGATGAATTACACATTTTGAAACACTGATACACTGCACTCGCTGTTTCAGTAACTTCATCGTCGTCATCATTGTTTTCTTCAACAGTCTTTTTCGTCTTTTGGTTTTTCTGTTTTCCTATTTCTGCCAACCATTCATAACAAAAACGTTTAGTATGTTCGGTCTTGGCACAATTATAACACTTTTCGTTGTTGACCTTTGCGTCCCTTTTTCTTTTCTGTAGTTTTCATTGCGGTGTCACTTTCAGTTTCTTTTACAGTTTCTACACGTCGTTCATGTGTAGCTATTAATTTATTCTTCACATATTCTAACGACAATTCATTTTCAGGACAACCTTCCAAACTAGTTACAAGTCCATCAAAGCTGTCTGGCAAACTGCATAATGAAATAGCAACTACGTCGTCATCAGGAATATTCTTTCCAATCCCACGCAGTTTGTCGACCACTTCCAAAACGCTATAAATATAGTCACTCATACTAGTTGATTCGTCATAGTTCATCGCATATAGTTTTCTTTGTAAAAACAGTTTCGTATTCAGATACGTTTTCTGATATACTCTTTTTAATGACTCCAACATACCTTTAGCTGTTTTCTCATTTTTGATATGTATAAGTTGGTTATCCTCAACACACAATGCGATTTTTGCTTTCGCCGACCGAACTATTTTGTCCCATTGAGTCTGACCTGTTTCGTCAACCGGCCGCGCTTTTTTAATTACATCCCACAAGTCTTTATCACATAAAAACATTTCCATCTTGAAACTCCAGACGTCATAATTCTGACCATTTAACTTATTGAATGTTACTCTTTTCTCCTCCATAGTCGTAATAGTTCATTCACAGTTAACACAAAAGAATTCAAGATGTCTGACACACATGGTGAAACACGAACACAGCAACAACTCACAGCAAAATTATAGAATAAAAGTTCAGCAAATACTCAGTCTATACTTAGTAGTGTATCCTCCAGAGCCTGGATCCATAACCTGTTAGAATTCAAGCGCAATAAATAGATAAACACAGGATACGTTTTACTACTAAAGGAACAACGTTTATTCCATGCAACTTGCTTGAGAAAATCGGGGAGAAGAAGAGAAAGGGCGGAAGAACAGATTCGCAGTAAAGAAAATAACAAAACAATCTGCATAATATAAAATGTAATAAACTTAAATAAATATAATTTAAATTAGGATATACTTATTAATTATAAACTTATTAACATGAGAACAATAATAAATGTGATGTTGACGGTTGCGCCATCTATTGTTCATAATGTTAAACAGAGCCTACGACAGAGCCCTGGGGAATACCATTATTGACGTTATAAGGGTTAGACATGGAACAGCCAACTTTAACACGAATTATCCTGTTTGACAGAAAGGAACTGATCAAGGTAATCAGTTCAGTTCGTCTGAAAAACCACATTAATCATCTTGTATATCAGGCCGTTGTGCCAAACCTGATCAAAAGCTTTACGGACATCCAAGTAGACAAGACCACCGTACTTTGCACAGTTAAGAAGAGTGTTTAGATCTGCAACAAGCCTCCAGATCTGAAGTTGGCAGGAGTGACCTGGGCGAAAGCCAAATTACTCATCACGAACGAGATTTGTTTGCTACGCAGAATTCCGTAAACCTCTTCAGAATTCCGTAAAACCTTTTGATAGCATAGTTAGCAGGGTTTACGCCAGGCTTTGGTATGGTAACTATGACGGACTCTTTGCACTGGTCGGGGAAGTAACCGAATTTCCAGCAATCATTCATGGCTTTGGTAACGATCAAGACAATATTAGAAGGCAGTTTCTTGAGAGTGATGGAATCAATACCTGCTGCTTTCTTGGTTTTATGTCGCTTGATGACTTTGGAGATTTCTTGCGCACTAATGTCTTTCTCAGGGATAGGAACAGTATGAATGCACCAGTGAGCGTTTTAGAGGTTATCCAAATTTGTCTCACTCGGCGTGGTAAATTGATTTCCCAGGAAATCGGCGATCAGCTGAGCCTTTTCCCTGTCACTGGTGACAACGTTGCCATTGTCTGCAAGCAATGTAGGAAATTGGATGGGTCTGTTACCCTTTAAGGCCCTCACACTGCCCCCAGACCGAGTTGTCCTGGATAGACAAAGACTTCAGTTTTTCCCTGCACCTTTGTGTTCATAGAACTTTAACCTCTTCTTGGACCTTGTGAGAAAGCCTGTTATGCTTTGTCTTGGAAAACAGTAGTCGCTTGCTTTGCTATAGTCTCCTATTGGAATTCCTTTCAAGAATGAGACGCCTGATATAAGGAGGGAGCTCGAGGTCTTCGGGATGCTTTCAATCAGCAGTGGAGGTACTGGAAGTTGTAGCATCCTTGAGGTAGTAGCAGCTTTGATAACACGAAAGATTGCACTGATATTTGTGTTGCTGTCCTCGTTGTAGATAACTTCCATGTATGAAATATCCCTAAAGAGCTTCCAGTCCTGTTTGATGCGAAGCCTTATCTTCGCATCACTGATTAAGCCCACGAAGATAAGCATGACTACTCGGTGGTCAAAGGTTAAATCGTCTACTGTAAATTTATTATAAGGCTTGAAGAAACCTTTAAGAACTGCTATATACCCTATATATACTGCGTAGTTTGTTTGGATCAACCATACTTGAGTCATCAGCGCTGGATGCGACTGAAGCATTGGTTTCCCCTTCTAGTACTTTGTTGCTTTTAAGCCTTTTGACATAGGGGTATTTTCGACACTTAGTGTAACTTGAAGTGTGCTGACCATCACATCGTATATATTTAGGGGAGTCTATACCCTTAACATTGTTACAATCCCTCGACTGGTGGTTACCAGCGCACTTTTACATCGAGGCGACTCGGTGCAACCTTGGGAGACGTGATCAATCGTAAAAGTTGTAACACTGCAAAGTTTGTTATCTCTAAAAATTTCAACATTAACAGCTAGAGGATCGACACGATTTCAATCTTAAAATATCGAATCTAAGAATACAGACAGCTGCAAAAATATCGATTTCGTTAAAGATATGGTGATTGATACTGAGGATATGTCGGAAAATATTAGTGAAGAGGTTCCTGCTGGCCAGGAAGCTGTCAAAAACGGAGGTTCCTCATTGAAAACTGATCAAAGTATACAGAGTGAACAGCCTAATTGAAAGGCTCGGTGTAATAAGGACCTAACCCACAGGAAGAAGTTTTTGAAAAAAGTGATATTATACTGTTTAAAAATCTGTAAATCTGTTCGGTTGATGATCTGCTTTACTGTGATTGCAGTTTACTTGTGGAATTCTTACTGAAACATATTGTAAATGGATTTCACAAGCACTAATTACATTTAGTAAGAACCTCTTCTTGTGGGTTAGGTCCTTATTGTCCCGATGTCACGTATAATTTTGCTGGTGCAGTGGAAGATTATTAAGTAAGCAAAATAAGACACAGAACATATACTTTATTTGATAAATAAAAGAACTTTAATTCCATAAAGCTACTGTCTCTTGAATAAAAAGCACATGACTGACTTCTACTAACACGTAGATAATCGGGCGTGTAAATATCTCCACAGATAAATACAGAGCTAACAATGAAAAATTAATTAACTTCAATATTGTTCAAATTAATATTCAAGACGCAAACGCTTAATAGGGGCATAAAAGCGAACTTGATGTACAGCTATAATATCGCTGTTTACAAACACTAGTAAATATCAAATAATCGTGAATTAAGTAGGTTACAGAGGGAAGTCGTCTATGTTGGTATTCCAAATCCATAAACTTTTTATTGGCTGCAATAAACGTACCACAAACAAACAGAGAGGTGGCAACGCTATGCGTTAAACATCCGGAATGCCCTTAAGGAAAGCTGAAAGAGGAAAAGAAGAATTACTATTAATCCTCTTTATACCAAAGAATTAATTAACCTTATATCCAGATCAATAAAGTTATTCTCTTAAGTAACGCGCGCAAATTAATTCTACGCCAAGTTAAACATTATTCCCATTTCAAGGCGCTTCAGCAACGGGAAGAATAATTTTAACGTTTTACGCGCTGAGCGTGCGGGAGCTCGTGAGAAAAAAAAAACATTTAACTTAGTCAGTGATTGAGAGAGTGAGCGGTAGAGCACCATAAATTAAATGATAAGGGCTCACCTGAAATAACGTGTGAAGCAGCCGATGCTTTTGCTTAAGTATGCGGGAAATGTCCAGGGAAAAATACCAGACACACGGGCGTGAAGTGGCAATTCTTCGTTTTGTAGAATGCGGTGGATTGGGCGGCAGTCTTCAAACCTGACGTCCGACAAATACACAATCGTCCGGGTTGCAGAGGCAAAACACTCGGGCAAAACGGCTGGCTGGTTGGCTAGCAGAAGTCGTTCTATGTTCCACAAAATGGCCCTGACGAAATATGGTTCCCTGTTGAAGAATCCCGCGTCGAAACCGCTCTCCTCAGGTGTGTCGTATTTCCGTCTCGTGAAAGATACACTTTCGTTCGTGTGACCTGTTGGGAAAGCTGAAGCAAAGTTTATCACATGTGTCACACTGCCTTCGCACGTTGCAAATTGCAGCAGTTCATTTTGCGCTGGCGAACGTGGCTTTGTTATAATGTCAAAGTTCTTAACCACTCCGATAGCACTGGAGACACACGCTTTGCTGGACGAAAAATTCTCATTCGTCGTTTTCATCAACTCGAGTTCATAATTCGGAACTCGCGACTGCTTCCCATCGTTTCCCAAATCTCTCTCCCATACACGGAACTCCTGCTCACGCTCTATGCCTTTGCGCATTCGCTTGCGCCACCAGCGGAACTTCCACCCATGTATCTTCCTGTTTCCTGTTAAATCTTCTAATACGCTGGAGATACCTGGCGTATTGTCCATAGATGGAGTTAGAGTACAGCCAACATTATCTTCTAGTAGAATTCGTCTGCTAGAGATATTGGCCTCAAACTCACATCTGTGGCAATACTTTGTGACACCCGAGCCCTACAATTTATAACAAAAATTGAACCAAACAGACGAATCAAAGAAACTGTCCCATAACAATGCTAACCAATCCGGTTAGAGGGGTTGCAGGCATGTCTCAACGAAAACAAAGAGATTGCCGGTTAAAAGAATCGGAAAACAACCCTAAAGTAAAAATAAAACAATTATCTTTCATAAAAACTGGAATCCATAATAGGTAACCATTCTTCAAGCGACACACAGTATACGATTTTAAAAATCTAGGAGGACAATAGGTATTTAAATGACATGCTTAAAAATAACTTTTTGTACTTTTATTACAATTTATTTTATCCGTATATTAACTTATTAAAATAAATCCAATTGTACGTTTACGAATGTGTAACACTATCTTAAATATACATAAATAAATAGACGTTTTTTCATAATTAATTTTAGTTTGGAGATATGCCATGTAGTCAAATGTAGTCAAGCTGTGATAGTAGTCTCAAAAGATTCTCTGTGTAACATACTTTGATCCTATGATAATTGTTTTTGTGATTTCTTGCGATTATAAATATACTTGTATTTATCTTTATAGATGCCCAAATGCAGCAAAAATCCATCTTTGATTTTTGGCGTTCTGTTCAAGCCAAAGGTCGATTAAATGAAGTAATCAAGACACAGAACCAATTTTGATCTAATTAAACATTTGTTAATATCTTCAGACCCCAGTATAACATTGTTATGAAAACTTCCTCAGAAATATATCTAAACCATGACATAGATATAAGAATTTTATTAAAAGGTTAAATCATTTCTTTTTATATATTTAATTTTGTTTTTTATTTACTGTAATGTTACGATGTATGCAGTAGATGTAATTGATAATCCACTTTTTAGGTAAGATTATCTCACAGGTAAGACAAATCATACACTGTGCAGCATTGGGCCATCATCGCTATTGAATTTTTGGTTTACTCTTGGACTCTAGAAATGGTAGCAACTTAGGATCTCTACAAGATTGAATGATTTTGAAATTATTACATGCGTAATCATGCCCCTCCCTTAGTATGCGGTCCTCAAAAGAGGACATACCCCATCTACCATGCTTTTTACAAGCAATGTAATCTTTCATCCTTATATTAACAGCACGACAAGAATTATTTTTATAAAACTTTCGGCACGAAGCGCAATTAAACCTGTAGACACCTGCCTTCTTCTCCCTGGGAAAAATGTCTTTCATTTTACCGAGTGTTGCCACTCCTGAATGCTACTTTATAGTTTTAGTCTTTGCACAGTTTTCTAAATCCATTATTGAGGGGAGTACTAATGTCTACCTATTCCATTCTACTATATCCTTCCTCTGCTTGTGATCTGCTTCATTTTCGGGGTCTCTATTTTCACTTTAAGTTGTCGATTATTCACCTTGGTATCGATTATACAGAGTGGTGCAAATAAAAGTAGCCGTAGAGCTTGCCGTGGTGCAAATCCATTGCAGCAGAGATTTTTCATTGTTGAAAATTATGCAAAAACCAACTCCTGGAAGCAGTGTAGTGGTTTGTTTGCTCAAAACTTTGAAGATGAAAAAAATTCCAACAAAACGTGCATGCAACTTTTAATAAAAAAGTGGCGGACACAGGTTCTGTTTTAAACAAGCGTAGAACCACTCCAAAACGAGTAAGAAATCCACAAAATGTCCAAAATCTCCAAATGATGATGCTACAGAGTCCAAGCAAATAAACGCTCCGTTTGTCTCAGCAGACCGGAATTTCAAAAAGATCGTGTGGACGCATTCTGCACGACGATTTGAAGATGCGACCATACAAAGTATCCGTGGTCCATGAACAGAAACCAGCGGATTGCCCTCAACGTCTTCAGTTTGTAACTGGCTATTTCAAGAAATCACAATGAATGGGCTGGACATGCAGCTGTTTTTCATTTCTGATGAAGCCTGGTTCCATTTCTCTCTGGCTATGTCAACTCGCAGAACACCCGGCACTGTTCGAACACTAATCCACACGAATATCATGAAACTCTTTTAAACGACCAGAAATTTGGCATAAGGTGTCTAGTCTCTGCTCGACGCATTCTTTGTCCAATCTTTTTCCATGAAACGGTGAACGCAGTACATTACATCGCAAACATCTTTAACCCATTTGTCAATCAATTAACTGAGGCGGAACTAACGTATGGCTACTTTCAACAAGATGGAGCAACAGCCCATACTACATGTCGTACACTGGATCGCATTCATGAAGTGTTTGAACCTGAGAGAGTTGTTAGCAGAGGTCAGGACGGAGTTGGTCCAAGCTGGCCTCCAAGATCACCAGACCTCTCAGTTTGTGATTTTTTTTTTGTGGGGTGCTCTAAAATCCAAAGTTTATCGGAACAATCCTCGCACACTTGAAAAACTGAAGCAAAACATTGTTTCTTAGATTGACGCTATCTCGCAGTCTCAGCTGCTTTCTGTATTTAAAAAATTATTGATCGGAGCTCAAAAGTGTCAAGAGGTAAATGGTGGTCACTTTCAGCTCCTGTAATCACTTCAAACTTGGTTTGTTGTTGCAAAAGACAAACAGAAAATAAAATAAAACAAAATAATAAAAAATAAAGTCCCATTAAAAATAAACAAATAAATAAATGTTAAAACCAAAGGTATTTCAATGTTCCAAGAAATGTTTACCAAACTCTTCACTTTAATTGCTCTAAAACCTTGCAGTGGTCATAGACTGGTGCATATAAAAAACTCATAACGGTGCGTCTCTCGATATTAACCTACTGTGCTAATAATGGGACACCCAATCGTTGCTTATGGTGTTAGGTTGGTTTCTCTACAATTCAGGTGAGGCTAGTTTTATTTGCACCATCCTGTACAAGGCGAGTCAAAAGTTGTAGTACACCCTGTTTTTTCGAAAACCTTGCAAGAATTGGGAAATCTGAACATTCCAGTAAAGTTTGGGTGAGGTGGTCTATCTTTTACGGTATCTACCGAACATGGTTTCTACCGAACATGGTATCTACCGAACATGGTCCCAGTTTCTCGGAATTTCTTAATTAAGCACCTGACAGTGTTGTGTGAAATTGGAGGATTGTCTGGGTGCTGGTTGTTAAAATCTGCAGCTATGACACGTAAACTTTGTTCTTCAGACATCAAAATGACCTCAAGTCTCTCCTCCGTGGTCAAAACCATCTCCAGTTACCTGCTACAAAATGAAACAAAAGGTGTTGTAACTTTTGAACCATAGCTGCTACTTCAAGAATTGAAATTGTCAGAAAATGCTGATGTTAAATGATATATCACACGACCCCCCTTCCATTTAAAAAATTGACTTAGATTCAAGATGGCCAATTTCAAGATGGCGGCCGTGTTCGCTAAAGATAAACCACCTTACCCATATCCTACTGGAATATTCAGATTTCCCAATTCCTGCAAGGTTTTTCAAAAAAACAGGGTGTACTGCGACATTTCACTTCCCCTGTATTTTGCATAGTCCTTAATAGGTTTCAATTCGAAACTGGCCTTTATCTCTGAGTGGCAGGAGAGCAGCTCTTTTGAGTTGGTGGTGAAACGCCACCAACATACGAGTCATTTTACACAATGCACCTGCTTGTCTACTTCCATCTAACCCTATTACCTCGAATTTATACTATCTCCCTAAAACCCATAAAACGGGCAATAAAAGGATTGTATAGACTCACCCACCCACAGATTGGGCAGATACATCTTAGATTAATAATTAATCAAATTATATCTACCAGGAAGAGATGTTAGTATAAAAATAGCAATGAATTGTGTAATGCTCTTAGAAACTTTCAAATTAATCAGGAAAATAAATTAATATCTTTTGATATAGTTAGCCTTTTTTCCAGTATCCCAATCAAAGAAGCCAGATCAGAACTTGAAGATGTCTTCAATGAGTCTGACCTGTCTTTGTTAGCAATAAAAAAATTATCTGTCATTGAAGTTTACAATAATGTGTTTATGACACAGAATTCAAATAACACCCCGAATTCTGGTGACGTCGTCGATCGCTACCGGACCCGTTTCTTCTACCGATCGAAACCGGAAGATGAGCGACAAAACCGTAGACGTCAACAAATGCCACACATAAGAACCAATCAGGAGCAGGAGCGGGAGTTTCGTATTGGAAAGAAAGATTGCGACGATCGAGAGAGTCGTTATGCGGAAGGCAAGGTGGACGGATGGAGAGGATCCTCTCCGAGCAAGGACAGAAAGATTCCGACGCGGAAAAAAACTTGTTAGCGATTGGGATTGGGAAAGAAGTTGCCGAGCAGCCCGTTACGGTAGATGCAGTGTCCCAGCCTTCTGTTGCGAGGAGTGAAACGAACGCTACGGCTGGTAAATGAGCCCTCTCTACGACGAAATCGCCGACGTGGCATGGTGCCTCTACAAAAGAACGGAAAGCGGAGCCGTCCACAGAAACGATTGCACCCAACCATACCATGAAAAGCACCCCCCCCCCCACAATATCCGACCCCGAACTTCACCGTGGGCACAACACAGCTTGGCAGATAGCGTTCGCCAGGCGATCGCCATACCTAAACCCGTCCATCAGATTGCCAGATGGTGTAGCGTGACTCATCACTTCATTAAACCATTCGCCATTGATGCAGAATCCAATGTCGTCGCTCCTTGCACCATTCCAATCTCCTCATTGCGTTGCTGGTGCTGATGTAAAGTTTGTGGGCTGCCGCTCTGCCATAAAAAAAAATTGCATGCAGTTCCCTGCGAACAGTCAGGGTGCTCACAGTTGTTCCCGTCCACTCTATGAACGATCTTGTCAGTCCATCAAGCGCTGTGTGACGAGTTGCATTGACCACTTTACGAAGAGCTCTTTGGTCTCTGGCCTACATGATCTTGGGTCTTCCAGTCCTAGGCAGAACACTTGTGGTGCCTTTCTCTTTCCGTGCCCAGCTGACGTTGTGAACGATCGATTTTGGGATGTTTAGGAGGGTTGACGTCTCTCTAACAGTTTTGCTTGCGAGAGAGCACCTAACAATTGTACCTCTTTGGAAGTCTGGAAGCTCTTTTCTTTGAGACATTCTTACAGCATTCACGCAAGCATCATCTTATAATAGTATACTCTGCTAATAATTTTTTGATTGCCAAATGGAAGGTAAAATTTTGCGACCTCGATTCGAACCAGGAACCTCGACTATCATGGCCGACGCCTCTACCAATTGGGCTATCGCAGACACCCGGACAGCCAAGCTGCACTTTTTAAGGTGAAAGTGTGTGCTTTAAAATTTTTATTTTATGTATTTTACTTTATTAATTTTAGTTTTTATTTAAAAAATAAGCTTTTATATGATAACTATTCGCTACTTTCAGGTTAAGTGGCGCTGCTCTTGTGGCATTTACTTGAACTGAGCTAAGTAGGATTTGCAGTATTTTAAACATGGCTTTTATAACACAGAACACCAATCCCAGATAACTTTCTCCCATAATAGTTATTAGAACGAATTTTTATCCTAAACAGTCATTTATTATTTAGTTTAAACATGGAAGGATCCTACTTTCGCTGCCATATTTTCAAAAAAACAGCGCCCTCTATATTCACTGAAAGTAGCTAATAAAACCAATAAAACCTTGGAAATCTACCCAGTCGGTTACGTTTGTATTTTGGGAAAGCGTTTACAATACATAACAACCAATCCTCTCCACAACAAATAACAAGTTTCTAGCATTTATGATCAAATTAGCAACAATTACATAAGACAATTAACAATGACAACAATAAACAACAATGCAGGCATTCGTTACGTCATGATTTCACTGTATACATATTAAATTGTATATTAAATAACTTAAGAATAAATGAAAGAGTAGTAAAACTAACGATTGAAACATGCATTGCCATCGATAAGACGTCGTTGGGAAAACTTGCAGTGCTATAGGTAATCAGGAAGTGAGCAAAATATTGATTACAAAATTTGCGCAAAACACACAAACAAGTGAATTTCAATAAAAGTGTGTAAAAAACTAGAAAATACTGCCCTTCGCTTGTTTAATTCCTTCCCTACCGTCTGAAAGCGGTATCTGAATGACATTTTCACTATCATAAATGCTTGAAGATATAAAAATAAAGAAATTCTTTCACCACAATAAAATAAGAATAGAAAAGATACGACCATGTCACAACTAAACATATGAGCAGAGTGAACTTTAATTGTGCAGGAGGAGAAAGGGGCGGTAGACAACAAAATTTTATATAAATCTGTTTAATGACAGAATTAATAAAAATGAGCGACAATATTTTTCGATGTACATTCTAATATTTCTCTTTTTAGCAAGATTTCAAGATGTATAATCTTTACACTGAATAAACTTATTGGCTTCATATTAAAACTCTTACTGAAGAACAACAAGGACCTCAGCTTTACTACCATTAAATTGATTAGGTATTAATTTTACTCCTGAGGTTTTATATTTTGAAATCTTCAGAGGCGTGATTAGGCTGTCATCTGCGATTGGATCCTCGTAGGCTTGTAGACGTGAAAACCAAATCGGCTGATGCTAAAGTACGTGAAATTGGCACTAGAGGCATCTGTAGTAGCAGTACATGGGGACCTATAGAGGTTAAGCTTCTTGTAGGTGGGGGCTACGGAAAAAATAAAATAAACGCATTAATATGAGTAAGCAGTTTCACAACACAGTACAATTGACACCAAATAAGCGTTACTACCAAAAGACGCAACGCTGCCCACCGAGCGCGGTAGGCCGTCTAGGGCCCCGTAGACGCTACCTAACTCTAATGGCTCGCGACCATTCCGACTCTGCTCCTCTCTCTCCCACTTTTGAAGTGGAGAGGCAGATGTTATTGCCTCCACTGAGTTAATATCTAAAAAGATCTTCAGGTGGCATTATGCTACACCCAATGTAAAAACTGAAAACACCTCAAACGAGGCAACATGAACTTGGCCCACAGCTTTCACTGATCGGAAGCTAACTCCCGACACCTACCCGCTTTGGCCACCTGGGTAGGCACAAATCCAACACAAAGTCCGCTCCTCTCTCTCCCACTTTTGAAGTGGAGAGGCAGATGGTATTGCCTCCACGGAATTAAGATCTAAAAAGATCTTACAGGTGGCATTATGCTACATCCAACGTAAAAAAACTTAAACACCTCTAACGAGGCAACATGAACTTGGCCCACAGCTTTCGCTAGTCGGAAGCTAACTCCCGACACCTATCCGCTTTGGCCATCCGGGTAGGCATAAATCCACCAGAAAGTCCCATCCTCTCTCTCCCACGAGAGCGAAGATTGTATTTCTGTCGAATTCAAATGCTTGCTGAGCTGGCCGGATACTTCTGTTTCCGAATCGTTCGCAGCACTCCTGGCACTGGATTCTGGTGGGATGCTTGGACGGGGCTAGGGGAGGGTCTCGCATCCGCTCGTTCCAAGTCTCATTAGCTTCTCCCGTCTTTCTGCTTATTTCCTCGTCGGTGTTTATAGAGTCCTTTCCCGTTGCACGTTCAGGGAGCTCAACTCGCAATGCAATATCTTTATGTGTAAAGGCTCCGCTCCATTCAAAGTCTCGGACCTTTTGCATAGTAAAATTTTCCTTTGTTTTTCTATTGGCGCGAGGCGATAGGAGTGACCAAAGACGATAAGAAAGGAAGACCGGACAATTCACGTTTTTCCATAGGAGAAAATGATGCCTCTAACTAGCGCCATTACTAGTTAGCGGAACGGGCAAAAGAATTCTACCCTCCAAGCAGCCTTTCCTTTTACATTTCTTCAATTAGCCAAAAACGACCTCTTCGTTTTAAGATATTTCCTCATTTTATTAACTCGCGATTATTAAGAATAAAAATTATTTTAATTAAATTTAAATTAATTAACGCATCTTAATTAACACAGAATTTTTAGGACAATTCCTAAATAATTAAAGAAATAATTTTCTAACAATAAAAAAGTTTAAAAAGAATTAAAGTGAATAAATATATATTTAAATACAATATCGCAAAACTTGTATATTTATAAATCAATAAATTTGAAGTACCGGAAGATAATAATTTATATAATTAATAATTAACGTGAGTAATAACTTCAGCGTTTAATAAGATTCTAGCACAACAATAGTAAAAGTGAGGCAGAAATTATTTATTACATCTAGGAATGGATAAAAAAATTTACAAGAAATAACAAATATAATCATCACACAATTCATACAAAACAAAAATACAATCTAATTCATATGTGAAACAGAATCAAACCAAAGTACTAAACAATAGAAACTTCAGCAAACATAAAAATTTAAACTGATGGATATAAAAGATTAAATTACACAACTTAGCATGACAGCAATGATTTATACATATACCTATACTCGTTTGGAACAACCTGGATCTGCACACTAGCGTCACAATGACATATTTCAATTGAATCAGCTGCAGATTGCTTTTCAAAATGATTATCAACCATCATGAGACAATCGAAGAGCTGAGTGGAATCAAACACTTTTAGTTTCGATTTAATAAAAGGAACAACGTTTACAGAATGCAAAATATAGTTTTTATTTATTTATTAAATACATAACTTATTTGAATAATTAACATCATTTCTCTTTATTTTACTATACGATAATTAAGCCCTCCAACGTACTGGGCAAAAGTACATTAAATGACGTGATGCGCGAAGAAAGCTGCGCGGATCACTTAGAACAGAGGATTGTCCGGTCTTCCTTTCTTATCGTCATTGGAGTGACTCGGATGGATGGATTTTCAGCCTGCATCTCCCTTTTTATCCAGGAGACTAGCTGTTTGGGATGAAAGGATGATGGTGAAAATAAACACAAACATCCATGCCCACGGCGGTATTCGAACCCCAACGCCTCAATGCTCTCGGCCACCGAGCCGGCCTTTGGAGTGACTCTCACAGAGTAAGTTGTGCTCTGTGGCATGGATGAAAAAAACCATGTCTGTGGTAAGGTTTTTTTCATCCATGTCTGTGGTAAGGTTTGGCAGGCTGCCACCGGATGATGATAGATGGCGCAGGACGCACAGACTAGGCCAGCTTCTGTTTTTAACACTGAAAACATTGTTCTGTTTGAAGCATTGAAACTGTATTTTAAAGTTTTAAATTAAAAATTTTTTAATGACATGAAAGCAAACTAAAATATAAAACAATTCAATAATAATTATGTTTTAGTGTTATAACTTAGACAGCTTTGCATGAATCAAGTGTTTAACATTTTTCATTGAATTTTTGTTTAGCTGCCTAATTAAAAAGTGTAGCCTTATTGAAACATAAAATTTTACAATGTATTATTGATCAAGAAGGAGTTTAAATGATAAGCTTAAATTTAATCTTGGTGTTCTTCTTTTAATGGGGAAACAACCGTAAATTAAAATTTAATAAAAAACAAAATAAAATAAAGTCACCAATCTTGAAAAACGATGAGAAGAAACTTGTGAGATGGAAGAAAACTTATTGAACAAACGATGCAGTTTATTGAGGAAGAGATGAAGTCCTTTGAAGATGATGTTGATAGTAAAAAATAATAAACTTAGTCTATTGAGGATGTAGATGAAGTCATCTGAAGATGATGTTGATAGACTGCAGCTTCTCGCTTTCTATCTTCAACCATGTGGCCTAGGCTGTGAAGCTCAGCGCCCTCAGCGGCACTTTTTGGCAAACTGCCAAGCTCTCCCATTGAAACCGGCGTAATTGCCAGACCTGTAGTATAGTGGCTAGAAGAATAGTGTGGCAACGGCCACTACTCGCAATGCTACGTGGTTGATTCCCGATTTGATGATAGTAGCGGTGGCGCTGCAATCGACATAGATGCGAGTTATCCGGGAGATGAGATGGAAATTTTAGGAAGACGGAGGTTTTTTTCAGCTATATTATGGGTGAAGTAATTTTATTTATAAAAATTTAGTATATTTTAGGTAATTGTCTTTCACAGAGCTTGAGGATACTCATTAACGTTAAAATAAATGAAAAAAATCAGCTGTTGAAATAAATAAGTTGAAATATAAGATCACAGATGGATGAAGGTATCCATCTCTAATAAGATGGAATATGAGCCCTTCCGAGCCAGAGGAATTAAATTATGACTAATTAAGCATTAAACATAGTTTTGCTAAATTAAGTCTAATAAAATATAAATATAAAATCTAATAATATAATGCTGTACACAGCTGGCCACCTAACAAAAGAGAGAAAATGAATTTTCACAGATATTTCAGAAGAAAAAGAATTCAACAAATGAGGCGTTCGCCCCTCTAACTCGGAAGGCCTCATATGAAAAATGCACAATATTGAAAAATACATAGAGAAGAAAGAAAATGTCTTTTTTCATATAAAATTCATTTATCACATAATTAACAACCAAACTACTTTTTTTTTGTGATGATAAAACATTTAAGTATCAGATGTTTTAGGTTAATAGGTTTGAAAAAACTTTTTCTTATTATTTAAAAAAAAGCAAGAAATATAATAAATTTGTATTTAAAGCTGCTTTGATTGCACTTTATTATTTAAAAAGAGGAATTTTTAAAAATTATTCTGATTTTCTTAGATTTTACATAAAGAAAAAAATAAATGAGAAATATAGACAGTAAAGTGGTTCTTGAAATTTTAAAATGCATCAGTAAGAGGGGAGGGGTGCTATTTTATTCCAAAACTAAAATCAGATGAAGAAATCGAAAAACTTTTCTAAAGAAAATAACTCTGTGTGAAACGGTCGTGTATTTCTCAATTAAGATAACTGAAAAAGAATAAAATCATTTGAAATTAAAAAAATACTGCAAAATCCTCTCCAAAATTAAAAACAAAATAAGGGGGGGTCAAAATATTATTAAAATGGTATATTATTTAATGTTCTGGAATGAAAATGAAATAATAAATCAAATTTATAAGTTTTACGAAGAAATTAACGGAGCCTTATTGATGTAAAGCTCTGGATGTTTATCTACTATGTTGATGTAGCTGCCATCTGGTGGCATCATCACTTGAGGAATCAGATTTGAACACTCGCTGCCACACTATTCTTCTAGCCACTATACCTGTAGTAAGCTTATCTGGTGGTGACCACAGAGTAAACAGAGTGCTTGCGGCCTCAAAAGCGCGTCGCCTCTTGGCAGCCATCTTGTGGTGGGACGATGCCGCGTTTTACACTGTAGAAGACATACTCATAATAGCGAATAATCCGCTTTTTACGTGGTATACGTTGATTTTCATGTGAAATTATTATAATTTTCCAAAACTTTCTTTCATTGATGCACCAAGAAGTGATTTTTTTGGTAACATTCATCAATTTCATAGGAAATGAAAATTAATGTTCAATTGCTACATGGCCTTACATTTTCTCAATTTCAATTTAATTCTAAATAAAATAAACGGTGTCTATTTCCACGTACGTACGTAGAAATAGCCTCGGCCTAAATAAAATATATAAAATAAAATTTTTAACGCAACCACTTTCACCTTAAAAAGTTCAGAAAAAAGTAAAAAATCGAATTAAAAAAAAAAAAAGTAAAAGTGTGGTGGCGCGTTTATTATGTAATATTTTCTTTTTACAGGTTTTACAAATTGATTTCATACAATTTTAAATAGATTTAATACGATTTTAAATGAATTTAATACTCTTTCAAATAGATTTAATACATTTTTAAATGAATTTAATACGATTTTAAATGTACTGGCCGCGTTTGGTTTTTTGAGATGTAGTGGCTTGAATTTTGTTAGGAGTTTCAACATTTGAATTATATTCAACATTTAATTCTTTTTCTCAAAATTCTCCGTTGAAATTGGAATCACAAATAAACCTGCCGTTGCTTAAATGTACTAATATTTCCTGTGCATTCATATTTTCAACTATTTCATCCGATTTTACAAACGTGAAATGTTACTAATTTTACAATCGTCTGCTTTGGAATGTTTGTCGTTAGGTGAAGCATTTTTACAATGCAGGTAAAAGTCTTATAAAGTATTGCTAGGTGGACAATAATATAAATTTATAAACAGTTTGTAAAAATTTAAAAATAGTTTTAGTAATAAATTTAAAAAATTATTTTTAGAGTATTTAGTAATTAAACTTTATTTACACACACTATATTTATTTAAAATCGTATTAAATTCATTTAAAAATGTATTAGATCTATTTAAAAGAGTATTAAATTCATTTGAAACTGCATTAAATTCATTTAAAATCGTATTAAATATATTTAAAATTGAATGAAACCAATTTGTAAAAACTGTAAAATTTAATATTAAACGCGCCACCAGACTTTTACCTTTATTTTTTAAAATTTGATTTTTTACTTCTTTTCTGAAATGTGCTTTAAAATATTTTTTTATATATTTTATTTTAACCTCTTTAGTCTTTATTTATAAGAATTAAGCTTTTTATATGATATCTAGAAAACCAAAAAACTTTGGAAATCTGCCGTCTGATATCGGGTAAACGTTTACAATACCATATGCTGGGTAATCATAAACAATGCTCACCACAATCAACAATTTGCTTGCACTGATGATCAAATTAACAACGATAACAATAAACAACAATACAGGCAGTCGTTACGTCATGATTGCTCTGTATACATATTAAACTTAAATCTATATATATATAAAGAAGGATGTTTGTGGGTCTGTGGGTCTGTTTTTTATACAAATCTGCAGTTTTATTCCGATTTTGATAAAATTTCGCATATATGACCTTCAAAGCATGAGGAAGGTCACTGTCTACCTCAGATTTCGGAAAAATAATAAATATCGATAAAAAATCGATATTCATGGTTATGGCAAGACATATTAATGAGAAATATCTCATGACCAACAATGCAAGGCAAAGTTTGTACAACAATAGGTATCAACAATGGTATCAACACGCAATTCACAAACGCTCTGCATGGACCAACAATCAATAACTCATGACTAACAATGAAAGGAAAAGTTTGTGCAAGTGTAATTATCCCGGGCAACGCCGGGTACCTCTTCTAGTATTAAATAACTTACGAATAAATGAAAGACTAGTGAAACTAACGGTTAAAACATGCATTGTCATTTAACAGACGCCGTTGGGGAAAGTTCCAGACCTGTCGGTATTCAGGAAGTGGGGAAAATATTCATTACAAAATTTTTCCTTCCATTTTTCAATAGAAAAATTATTACATCATGTTTGGAAATCATTTCCAGTATATATTTATTTATCTAAAAGTGAACTTTTTGAAAGCATTTAGCAGCATCTTACATTGCTAATACTG
>JAHWFO010099259.1:86486-118657 GCA_023313115.1 Rhysida immarginata
AAGTAATTTCTACCTACTTTTCTCGTTATTTGTTGAAGACATCTTCTTTGAAGACTTTTGCTTGGTGTTGCTCCTACCTCGTTTACTAAAAGACTAAAGCTCACCCGCGGACTGGGGACTGGTTCCCACCAATTCGTTTTGCACTAACCCTCTCCCCTCTTTATGTCAATAATGAAAACTCCTGCTCACATACCCCTCCTCATCTGCCAACATGTCTACTCTTTAGGCTAATCTAAATTATTATCATTATTCGAATTGAAGATTACGTTTTACACACATTTTTAACGTTTAATTATATGGTACACGAAAAAAATAATCTCTTTCCAGTCGTTTGTGTATATCACGCACCCCCGAACAAAATCCGTAGTCTGGTTTATTTTTAAAAATAGGATTGTGAGAGTCGTCCTCAGCCTTAGGTATTTCCAACTTTTCGGCATCATGCACACGCACTTTTAGTAGTTTACTCAACATTTGGCATTGTTCAGTTCTGTAACCATAGAATGTATTAAAAGCGTTTTTCCAATGTTCAAGCTGTGCTGCTAGTTGTGAATAAGGCACCTCATCATGAAATACATGGTTATAGTTCATCTTATTTTTTTATTCTTTTCCGATCTTCATCAGTTCTGTTAATTTCATCTGTAGGTAATAGGAAACTGTAGTTTCCTCTCGCTCATCCGCCTCTATGTTCAACTAAATCTCTAGCATTATAATCTTATATGTAGAGATTATATATGCATACAAATGAAATTTCTTTTACAAGTATTTCTCTGCTGCTCATATAAATGGCATTCAGTTCCACTGCAACTCCTAATACTTTTAAATATACATATAATAAACTCTAATTAGTTGGCTACTCTATGTGTGTTTTAAAAACTAATTCTAAATTCTCTTACAAGTAATTTCTACCTACTTTTCTCGTTACTTGTTGAAGACATCTCCTTTGAAGACTTTTGCTTGGTATTGCTTCTGCCTCATTTACTAAAAGATTAAAGCTCGCCCGAGGACTGGGTACTGGTTCCCACCAATTTGCTTTGCGCTACCCCCCCCTCACCCCTCCTTCTGTTAACAATGAAAACTCCTGCTCCCATGTGCCCCCGGCATCAGACATTATGTCTAACCCTACCCCCCTCTTTTACGACTTAAATGCTTGATTCGTTTTGCTAGTGTATTATTTTCTAAATTTTATTTTCCACTAGTGCCTTTTTCTAACTTTTTTTAATATAAAATTGTTTTATTCTCAGAGTTCTTGTTGTTCCTTAAGGTTAACATTTTTTTCACGATTTCTTCGTGCCTTTTCATAAAGTGTCATGTTATTATTATTATCATTATTATTAACCCAGCATTATTGCGGTGGTGTGTCTGAAACCCCAGACCTTTTCTTTTTGATTTTATCATAACTTGGCGTAGTTTGTCAACAGTGGCTTTTTCTATACTCTTCGACACATAACCATAGATAATGTACATGAAGTAATATTCATTTTGGTTGAAGACTTCATCGTCTAAGCACGTGTTGATTTCTTTTCGGGTTTGTCACACCCGACCGCACTAATGCAGTGACATAAAATTCTAACAAAAGTAGGCTTCTTTGCATTACTTCTGTCAATAATATAAAACATTTTTATATGTTTTCTTGCTTATGTGATATTAATTAATGTTTTTAGGAAGATCCTTATTATGTCCGAGATATAAAGACAGAAAAACTAAATATTCCTACCAAAGATGTAAGCAATTCTTGTGTTTGGAAGATGTAATATCATATTGTGAAAAATATTTCTACAGGATGCAAAACAAAACATTGTGCAGTCATAATTTAGGTTACATATTATTTTCATGCTTTTATTTTAATTCCAGTATTAATTAAAATTCTTTCATTTATTTATATTTTTTTTTAAATAAAGGGAAAAAATCATACTTTCTTTTTCTTTTATTATTTATTGTTAAACTACAATTTTTTTTAGTGAAATTGATTCACCATAGCAATTTTTAAGCTTAATAATAAATTATAAAATAACAAAACTTTGAAACAAACTGGAAAATTTCAAGAAATACGTTGGGGTATGTGATACCCCACCGCACCACTGGTGTGATTTTTTGTCACCGCACTAATGCCGGGTTAACCACATACATATATTCTGTATTAATATTGACTTTGGTCCTTCAAATGGCTTAGAATCCATTGTGACTGCTAAATATATTTTTACAAAATCCCAATGATTTTTCTTATTCTCAGTTAGCTATAATTGTTTTCTAGTTTTTATTTGACATTGACGATGTTTTAATATATGCTATCACTCCACGTGTGTCCTCACATCTGATTCATTCCGAATTAGACCTGCTAATGTCATTCCATCATATTCAGACTTATATTTAAATTTTTTTAGTATATCTATCCAGTTTCTAAATGTTCACAATAAAAGCTTTATATAGAAAATTGATGCTTCATTCAACAACTCCCACAATGGTTCATCACATTTCTCACGCTGTCTCGTCATTATATAGCCCCTAACTGGCATCATGTCTACTATACCCTCCTCTTTTATGCATTATATGCTTAATTCAATTACGTGTATGCTTATTTCGATTTTGAGGATGTATCATATTAACAAATTGCAGCTTCCTTTAACAACCTCTAAATAATTGTTCCTAATGCTTCCCACACTGTCTCCTCATTATACGACCCCCATCTGACGTCAATTTCAAAAGACAGTTTCTACACTTAAACGTACTGGCTATCGGTTCCAAACACTGTCAGAACTTTTTGAACCCGATGATTTGAACGGTTTTGCACTTGCAATTGAAAACGTTTTGGCAAATTGTGATATTGCAGATAGTCATTTTGTTTTATGTCAAACCTATCATTTATTTAATGCTGCAAAGAACATTCAAGTGATTCTAGGTTCTTTTCATGTTTATGAACGTGATTTTTACATGGATAAACAACTCATGTTAGAAGATGAAATGGATGATAAAACATATTAAATTTTTTGCTCTAATGCGTACTCATTTCCCGCATTTCTTTCGTCATAAACATAATTTCGTTTGTAATGTTTAATTTGCCTACACACTATTCTTTCATCTCTTTTACATTCTAGTTCACTGAATTGGCTAACCACGTTACTTACACCAAAATACATTTAGTATTACTGCGAAAAAATAGTACAGAGGAAAATTTTTTATCATTATCGAGAAAAAGAAAAACCAAAACGACCTTCTGTTTCAAATTGGCCCAATTTCAGCAAATCACTGACAAATTGGAAGAAATCTTTAATATTGCTGAAAGGGAATACAAACTATTACCAACAACAGCCACTTGTACGATTCGTACAACCGATTTCGAACTAAACCCATACTCTATAATAACCATAAATTGCATATATAATAAAGGGGCAGTTAAATTTTTTTATGTAAAAACCGCACTTTTTATAACGAAAGGGCAATTTCTCTTTCACTTACAGAGACATTTAGTTTGTAAAATCTCTCCTCTGCTTCACTATCGTTTGTAAACTTTTCAGTCTTCGTCAGTTTTACTTTTCTATCTCCGTCCTTTTTACTTTTCTATCTTCATCTATTTTACTTTTCTATCCTCGTCTCTTTTATTTTTCTCTTTTTCCTATTCTAACTTAATAAAAAATGTCTACTCCAAACTCTCAACATCCAGTCCTCTCAATCTACGTCTCTATGATCAGTTTCTTTCTGAGTCTTCTTCCTCCTCTTCCACTTGCACCTACCCAACCTCTTAATCTCTGTGTACATGAAAATTTACGGCCATCACATCCTTTAACTCAATCTGAACCTCTAAATTTAACCCTACCAAGGCAACCTCTCTCTGCAGGTTGCAACCCTTTGAGGAGGTTGACAAGCTCAAATGATGATAATAACCTTACAATGATGCACCCTATCCCCCCTCCACTTTCTCCTATTCCTTCAACTTCAACATCCACAAACCCTCATTCTCCTCCTCCTCCCCGTAAAATACGGCGTATGGCTAGGCGAATGCTTTCTCTTTCATTTCAAGGTGGCCGAGGTAAATCCTCACTCACAACTATTCCTACTCCTACCACACAACCATCACACCCTTCAAACCCTGCTCTAATTCCACTTACTATACCCACCCTAGCTGTTTCTTCTCATTCAGTTTCCCCCCATCCATCAAGATTGGTCAACGACCCTACACATCTGTCTGTTTCTATTGCTGCACCCTCTTCATCTCATGGTTCTCTAAATGATCAACCATTAACAGACTTTGATTCTTATTTTACATTAAGAGAATTAGGCACTTGTCATTCTCGAAAATATAAAGTGGAAGCCAGCACATATGAGATGACATTTACCAAATTTTTTTAAAATTCTGTGCCTCTAGCAAGCGTTCCTGATACATTACGGTCTATTTTTGACCATTTATTTCAACGTATTTTACAGGTACGCAGGTCATTTTACGACGATGCATGCATTGTTATCAAAGCACCATCCTTGAACAATGCTATCAATCTTAGGTTTGGCCTGATTGATTTATTTTCAGGTCAGATGGTGCTTCATACTTTGCAAGCTGTTAAGCAGTCACGAAGCGGTCTGTTAACAGATGATCAATTAGAGATCCACGTTGTTTTATTTCAAACACCAATTCCTGCTATAGGGGGTGGTAGCGTTATGCAAAAATCAATGATACTTGGTGACCACCTAGCTCAGTCAGGCTCAATCGTGCGTATTAAAAATACTGATGAGCTCTGTCTCCCTCATGCGTTAGTAGTTGCTATGGCCCATGCAGAGAAGGAAACCATCATTATTGAATATAAAGATTATCCTGATTTGATTAGAAATTGCATTACCACTTACAAAAGTCTTTGTTATGGCCATAATGCAATCCAAAAAGAAAAGGCCCTAAAATTATGTAAAGATGCAGGTGTAGACTGCTCAAACCATGGAGGAATTGAATGTCTGGATAAATTCCAGGCATTACTGCTTGATAAAAAAAAAATATGTAAATAATTTTGAAATAATTATTCACACAGGATCCTCGATAAATGAATTATTTTACCCCTCACTTTTTGTAGAACCCAAACCGAGACATACCCTGCATTTACTTTTAAATGATAATCATTATGACGTCATTACAAAGAGCATGGTATTTGCGAGCGGTGTGGGGGGGGCTTTCCATGGTTCGAGGGGCAAGAACCACCATATTTGCGGGGGGAGATGCTCGCACTGCAGATCACAACATACTCGTCAGTTAAAGGACAAGTATGTTCACTGTCCACTGTGTGAGCGTTTTTTTAAAGGGGAAAAATGCTACAGGTCTCATCTCAACCCTAAAGACAGCGTTAAATCATGCTTTATGTATAAATGCCATCTTAATTGTAAACGTATTTACGAGTCCCATAAGGGACTCAAGTGTGAACCAAACCTTTACATTTGGTGTAACGGTAAGCACGAACCAGGCATCTGTTTCATTTTAACAGGCCGAGAAAAACCTGGGAACACACAATGCTCTAATGCTTCTCCTCCTCCTCCTTCTACTTCTTCTTGTCCTTCTGAAAACAGTTCGTAATGGTTTAAAATTTTTGATGTTGAAATGAGAACAGAAGGATTCGGGGGAATTAAAACCTATCCTCGTAGCCATGAGCTACCAGGATGAGTCTGGCTCATTTGTCCAGCGTGTATTTAAAGGGGTAAACGCCATGGCTGATTTCCTTGAGTTCTTGTTTGCCAATCCTTCATGACGTATAAAATAAAATAAAAATGTGTTAAATTTTACAAACTGAACAGTTTTTGCCCATAATCTTCAAAAATTTGATGGTCTATTTCTTTTAAGGTACCTATACCAACAAGGTATTAAGCCTCATGTCATTTTCAAAGGCTTGAAAATTCTATTTATAGAAGTGAAGGAAATGAAGATACGGTTCATTGACTCTCTATCATTCATCACCCTTCCCTTAAGGAAATTTCCTCGAGCATTTGGGTTGACTGAGCAAAAGAAAGGCTTTTTCCCCTTTAAGCTTCTCGACGAGACATGCCATTATAAGGGTTCACTTCCTGAAATAAAATATTATAAACCTGAGGAAATGAAGGCATCATTACATATAGAATTTGTTCTCTGGCACGCTGAAGCAAAACAGAGCATCGGTGACGGTTTGTGTCTCATGACAGAGCTAGAGGCATATTGCCGCAGTGATGTTGTTCTTCTTAGAGATGGATGCCTCAAATTCACGGAAATCATGATCAATTTTACAACTCTTAATCCCTTCCAGAATGACATCACTATAGCTGGATTCTGCAACCGTGTACCATCTGGATCCTCGCACTATGGGAATTATCCCATGGTACGGTTACGCAAATAAATCGTGACAGAGTTTGAAAGCTCTAAAATGGTTGGCTTGTGAACAATCTAAAGTACAAACCTCATGCATACTTTGTGCGTTAAAAGGTTGGGAGAGATGTGTCGGACCTTATTATTTAGATGGTATTGATGACAGTCGAAAAATCGTATTTGAATATTTCTTCTGTTATTATCACTCATGCCCAAAGTGCATACACTAGAAAGACTTGCTTTTCTAAACACGAGCTTCCCGACTAACTTTTCGTGTTATTTGGTAATGCCAGTATGAGATTGAAATGAAGCAGAGACCATTTATATTGCCCTGTGATGCCTTCTACGGTGGACGCACCGAGAATTTTTCGGGTGGTGTTATAGAATCCAAAGATAAAATGCATCTCACCTATTTAGATTTTACGTCTCTCTATCCTTTCGTGAATTAAATACGCGGTCTATCTGAAAGATCATCCGAAAGTCATCACGGTCAATATTAACCCAGCCCCTAATGCCTATTTCGGATTGATTAAAGCAACAGTGTTGCCTCCTCGAAACCTTTCATTCCAGTTCTCCCCTACAGCTGTTCAGGGCGTCTATTCTTCCCTTTATGTCGGACTTGCGCTGATACTCAATGTGCTGAAGTGTGCCAACACAATGAGGAAGAGAGGGCTCTGACTGGGACTTGGTGCACACATGAATATTACAAGGGCACTCGACAAAGGCTACACAGTTGTCGAAATTTTCGAAGTGTGGCATTATAAAGAACGCTTTGTCTATGATAAGCTTACGGGGGGAAAGGCACTTCTTTAGTAACGCATTTATCAGAGGTAAAATTGAAGCCTCTGATTGGCCTGCGACTGCCAAGACGCCTAGTGAGCAGAGTGCATTTATTAACCATGTTCGTGAGCGACAGGGGGTCGTATTGGATCCTGGTAAATTTCAAAAAAATCTGGGTCTGCATAGCAACTGCAAACTAGCATTAAATAATGCGAGATGCTTTCTCGGATTAAACAATGAGAAGAAGTGCCCCATAGTGTTTGTTGATAGCTACACAGAGTTTTATCGACTATTCAACACGCCTCTCTCGAAGTCACGGACTTGGACATAGTATCCGAAGACGTTTTACTCATAACGTACAAGTCAACCCATCCTTCCGTGCATGTGAAAGGGGAATGCAGTTATTGCATCCTTCATCACTTGCTATGAAAGGATGGAGCTGTATCACGTCATGAGTCAAATTCGCAAAAACTTAAAATACTGCGATATAGACAGTGTTTTATATCTCGAGGAAATTGGCCATGTATTATTGCCCAGAGGGAGTAATTTGGGCGAGCTCACAGATGAAGGTATTTTAAAATTTGGCCCAAATGTATATATTCAAAAATTGGTTGTAGCTGGCGCCAAGAATTATTCTTTGCATTACTCGAACGGCACAACAGAACTTAAAGTTAAAGGTGTAACGCTCACACATACTGCAAACGAGGTTCTAATGCCAGCTGCAATTAAAGAGCTCGTTCGAGGCATGAGTTTGAATAAGACCTCCTCCCTCCAAGTCCCCGCTTCTTTTAATTTAGGTCACAATAAAATTAAAGCAACAATTTTTAATAAACCTACTTTAAGATCTTACCGGTGAACCAATGAAAAAAGGTTTGTAAGAGACGGAGACCTTAGTATTAGTTACCCCTATGGCTACATTAACTTTTAAGTTTTTTTATTTTTATTATTTTTTTTAAATACATACTTATTTATTATTGTAAATACCTACTAACTTATTGTAAATACTTACTAATTTATTATTGTAAAATAGTTATAATTAATTCATTTTTTATTTATTGTAAAATAGTTGTAAAATATTGTATATACTCAGCTTCTCAGAGTTGTATGTATATTTGTAAATATTATATAATACATTCAGTTATTCACTAGTCAGTTGCATTATTTTAATATTAAAACATTTTATACTTCAAATAATAATATTTATAATATTTATTTGAATATTATATTCAATTTATTCACTAGTTATTGTATTACTTATGATTTATTAATATTAAAAATTATTAACATTTTTATATATTATTATATTCATTTATTCACTTATCATTGCATTCTTTATAATTTTTAGCATTTTTATAAATTTTTAGCTTTTTTATATATTATTATATTCAATTTATCCACTAGTTATTGTATTACTTATGATTTATTAATATTATAAATTTTTAGAAATCAAAATAAATATTATTTTCAGTTTATCTCTAGTCATTGTGTTCTTTCTAATTGTTAGCATCTTCATAAATTTTTAAAAGATTAGAATTCAAAATAAAATATAAAAGATTATTGTAACATTTGTGTCATTTAACAAAAGTCTAAAGACTTGTAAGCAACAGAAAGAATTTTGCTCCATTTTCATATTTCCATCATGGAGATAAATGCCTTGGTAAAGTTCACACAATGCTTTTCGTCTTTAATAGCTGGATGTTCCGCAAGTGGTAAGACGACCGTTGTGTTAAATTTGTTAAAGTATAGAGATGAAATGATGGACCCGTCTCCCATGAAAATAATATACCGTATTTACCTGAATCTAAGATGACCTGAATATAAGACGACCCTCAAAATTTGCAAGTATTTCAAGAAAAAAAAAATTTTAAGTCAAAAACTGAACTATATGTACTCCCACAGTATTGAAATTCTTTAAGAGTGTGTCTAAAATGTCCGACTGGTCGCGAAATTTTGGAGCCAACAGTTCAGTCACTGTTGAGCCCGTCACAACGCTCATTTTGGAGCCACCAGTGACTGACTCGAAATTTTGACCATGTCCGATCGACGCGGGAACGATGCAGGCATACCTGCATTTTAAATTTTCTCCCGATTCGGATGACCCTCGATTCATAATGCGACCGGTCGCGCTAATCGCGATCGGCTTTGAATTACCAGTCGCAATTAGCGCGACCGGTTGCTTATGAATCGAGGGTCGTCTGAATAGGGAGAAAATTTAAAATGAATAAAGCCAGCTACATATGCCTGCATCGTTCCCGTGTCGATCGAATATAGTCAAAATTTCGAGTCAGTCACTGGTGGCTCTAAAATGAGCTTTGTGACGGGCTTAGACTGGTCGCGACCGGTCGGACTTTTTAGACACACCCTATGTTTTTAAGTTGTTGTGCAATCTGTTATTCTTACGAAGCACGTGGAAAACAAGCAATTTCATTGGATAACTCCCTCGGTCTCGTTTTCCTCTAATGGCCGAACGCTAAGACTAATGGGATAGTAATGGCGACTTAAATCAGTATTGCCAATTTCGCAGATTTCCCACTAAAATTTTTCTGATTTTTTATCAAAATTATGCCAAAAGTCTGCTAAAAAAATTCATTAGTACAATTGAATCAGTCAGTTTCAACGGATTTTGGCTTTGTTTTAGTGAGAAAATTTTTTGAATCGGCTACATGGGATCCGATACATGTATTCAAAGTTCGACCCGATATTTGATCCGAAGTAGAGTTTCAAACTCAACTATTTTATTTGTAAAGCTTCTCTCCCCACCCAAAATGAAGTTAATTATTTATTAGAGGATGAAATGTAATGTTTGATGAAAACAGCATAGTTGTACTACTGCCTATAAAGATCGAAAATAGCAATGGACTCTTGCAGTGAAGCACCCCCCCCCCATCGCACGCAGTCGCAGGGGTTAAGATCCAATTCTAAGACAACTTCTCATTATTTGTCCTCTAAATTTGGAAAAAAACCTCGTCTTAGATTCAGGTAAATACAGTACTGCTACGGAGCATTAATCCCACCTGTTGTGAAAAATTTAAATCTATCCAACATTATATTTCATGCAGGGATTCCCGATGAGAAAATGATTCACGAGCGAATACCTGAACATGCATTGTTAATATTGGATGCCTTATTAAATGAAATAAAAAATGCTGAAAACATCGAAAAGATTTATACGAGATACAGTCATCATCTCAATTTTTCCGTTTTATTATTAACTCAAAATTTATTCGCACATTCAAAAATCATTCGTACCATAAGTTTAAATACTCAATTCATATTTCTGTTAAAATCACCTCGAGATGTTGGTCACATACACACTCCTGCTTCACAAACAGGGTATGGTACAGTCGTCAAAGGTAAATAATCCACATTTAATATTACATTTAGAGTTAACATTATTAAGATTATTAAATTTAAATAATTATAATTAAAAAAGCTATTAAAACAACACATTAGCATGAAATGTAATATTAAGTATTAAACTCATGTGGATTATTTCCTTTGGTTGACTGTACTTTACTTATAGAAGCATCTAAAGATGCAATGCAAGAACCCCATAGTTAGTTACAATTAGATCTTACACAAGGCTGCCACGACATAATTAGACTACAGAGTAAAATTTACCGCATGAAAAACCAATTACCATTTATGCAAATAAAATGTATGTTTAAAATGCATTTCCATTCATTTTTCACAAGCTTTCTTCGAAAGTAAACAGCCATGATTCGGTTAATTCAAAAACACCGCCATTTCCTCGGGGCGCTAAAAAACACTAGCCCTAAACAACGAAAAAAATTAATCCAGCGTGCATCGTTAAATCAAGTCAAATCTCTCTGTGAAATTTGCCATAACATAGTACATCGCAAAGTCTTGTGGACTCTGCAAATAAGAAAGCATTTGAGGAAGATAACAGGCCTAGCACATAAAAAAATTTCATTAAGATCTAAAAAATCCTATCTGGTTCAACGCAGTGGTGGATTCTTATTACCTTGCTATTAGGCAGCGTTGCAGGACCAATATTAAATAAATTAATACGTTAAAAACATGCAGAAATATGTATTATTACCTTCACATGGATACCAAAGATTAATAAATCATTTTTCACAACTACTACTATGACTACAAAGACTCCCACCCCCCAACCGCTTGGTGATCGCGATGAAACAAAGACAACACAGAGAGAAAAACGATTGGATAATAAAATGACTGATATTTTACATTCTCATAATATGAACGCGCATCAAAAACTAGAATATTATCTCGACGCCTTACAGAAATATCTGTACACCAATATATTCGGTACTGTTTATGAAAATCAAAAGCAATAGGATTCGAATTACTAAATAATCTGAAAAATTAAGATTTCTCAATTCTCAGATAATAAATACGAAAAGAAACGTGACGATGTCGACCAGAAAGAACAGAATCTAATGCAACAACAACAAAAAACTCACCCTGAAGAAGAAGTAATACAGTCACTAGTATTGTCTTCGCCTGATTCGCCACCAAAACGAATTCCTCAACAACTGTTTTACACTCCTAAATTTCAAAGAATGCCATCTGGATTTGACACTGATGATGAGAAGCCAATAAGCTTTCTTCTTGCACAAACTTCGAGACAAAAATGTTTATTTCAATTTCTACATAATTTTCCTGAATTCATAAGTTGGGATTCACATGGAGCAGTAAAAATCGGCGGGAAGAATCTACAGGGTTCACACATTTCAAACTTGATCGATGACGCAGTTTCCCCGTCAGCCAATCAGAAGGACCTTCCTATTGGACAAAGACGTTTTATAAAAGCGCTTCAGGAGATGGATGTTCCAAGAGAATTAATTGTAAATCCGCTGTATCATTCGCAGGAGAGGAGGGAAAGGAGTTTTAACAACGCTATAATAAAAAGATGTAACAACGCACCCGGAATTCGTTGGATACCATACAAATAATTTTTAAAAATAATATAAAATATTATAATGATTTCATTAAAGTTTTAAAATGTAAAATTCTGAATAAAAAATTGTAATTTAAATGAAAGAAATCTTGTGTCTATGTAATTATTTATTTAATTCATTACAAACATTTTAATTATTTTATTTATTTATTTTATTTAAAGAATAAGAAAAATAAAAATATATTTATATATATAATTTAGTAATGTGTTTGGTAATTTAATTAACTCTTTGAAATTTGATTAAAAAATATTTTATTTAGATAATATAAAACAAGGAAAAAATATAGACGAATGAAATAATGTATATTTAAAAATTATATTCGGGAATAATGAATACAGAATATATACAGGTATTAAACGAGTACAAAAAATTAAACATGGCTAGGTTGTTTTTTTTTTTAAGGGACAACAGCTTTGACTCCATTTAACATTCTGACATATATCATTAGTAGTATTATTATTGGTTATTGCTAATTCATCATAAATTAATTCACATTTTACGATGAAATCATTGAGAAATAGTTCATCTGAATAAGTACAGTAATGATGTCATACATTGAATGGCCTCTTAAAGCAAACTTTAGAAAATGCAAACAATGATGACCGCAATGTAGCTTCAGTTGGATGTTGGACAAGCATCTGGAATCGAGGCTATTCATCAAGACCCATCAAATAAGTGGTAACTGTTCCCAAACGATTGCTCGATATGGAGGGAAAAGAAAAGAATCACAGATGAGCAAAACGAAAAATAAAGCAATGAAACGATGAGCAATTTTATTTTATTGAAAATAATACACAAATTTCTTCAATTGTACCTTCCCGATTTTTCCATTTTTCCAGCCACATTTTTTTTCCTTTTGTTTGGATGCAGCATTCGCTGTGGTCTTTCTTTCTTTAACCAGAGCAGACCCAATACCATATCATAATTACTGATGTTTCGAATTGTAGACCCAATTTTCAGCCTGTCTATGGAATTGGGGAGGTGGTTTTTGACCGAACGAATCAAAGTAGTAAGCTAATGAGGGCTTATGGATAAATAAACTAATCCAGGTTGATTAGAGCCATCTGTATTAGCTACAACTAAAGATGGGTATACTGGTTTGAGATGAGCAATTGCATTGGCTGGAAGTACACCTCTGGCTATAGGTTTTGTACACGGATCTTTCTCTAATGCACGCCATATTTGTGCTGTATCCTTAGAGCTTTAATTTGTATAATCAAAGGTTACGGTACGGTCTTTACTGATTTCTAGTAAGTTCTGATATTGACAGTAGGTAATGATGTTCACAGATTCTGTAAGAGGTTGGGAAAAATGTACTTCAACACTAAGTGTGCCTTTACGAATAAGGTTAAAATGGTCTGTATAATAATTTCGATTTCCGCTAAGGTCGTACGCAATGAAAGAATATCCAGAACCGTATTTAACCTGACTCACGTTGATGTCTCTGTCTTCCTTCCAGAGACCTAGTGCCTTCAACGAATGAACAAACTCACGTATGTACGCCCCCCTGAGAATCCAGGGGTTAGAGTTTGGTTTGGAAGAACTTGAGTATCAAGTGATAGTGAGAAATATAACGGGTTGAAATGTAAAAGTTAAGTGGGTTCACCTTGTAAGCTCCGTTTTGTTCTTCACTCGTTACAAATACGAAAATTAATCGGGTAGGAAGTTGGCCTGTAATTAAATATTGTATGACGTGGTTTCTTGTATCTGTTGCGATATTTTACGAACGCATTTCCACTCTGCTAATCGGATAATATGCATTGCTTGTTTGCAGTGTCTTCGCATGTGCTAATAAGGTAATTGTGTTGACTTTAACGCATTCCACATTAAGTGTAGCTTTTCGAATTGAAATTCTATAATTAGGGTTGGCTGTGTCTGACATTAGAGCAAAGGCAGGTTTACTTCTGTATAATCTTAGGCGAAAATCCAGCGAGTTTAACAGCAAACGTCTCTGACGAATATATCCAGATGTATAGCTTTTTTTAAGTAATAGACTCCATTATGAGCGAGACTTTTGCATGATTTAAACCGTATATTTGCATCGTCTATACTATCCATTTTCCCAGATGTGTCTTTATAAAATCCAGATGTCGTTAACTGAGTTGATTTAGCACCCCGACCATAATTCAGAAGAGTTTCTAATTAAGCTCTATACGGATGTAAGTTATTGCTATGACTAACGAGTGTGGCCTAAAAAACAATCGACTCGGGAGAATAACGAGTGAAGGATAAGATTCTCAGGGCCTGTTTTATCACCAGGTGGGATAGGTACACCACCTTTAGTGATAACAACTTCTAAATTCATTGTAGTTTGGTCTAGATTGATGTAAAAGTCAGTTAATCTGGGAACGAAGAATTCAATCGGACCACCGTGGTTTATGATGGCAGTCGGTTGGTAACCCACCACGTGCCTCTTCTCTTGTTGACTGGTCGTATGGGGAATTGAAAAAATATTTAAGTCACTATTTATGCATTCTGAGCTGTGCTCATGTATCATAGCCACCATGGTGATGTTTTAGGCGAATACAGAGGATAAAGGATGGATGTGTAAAGTTCTCTTTGACTTCTTCCTATTCTTCTGCTTCTTCTTTCTCCTCTGAGACTTTTTTAATTGCTGAGCGAATTGCTTTCTGTCTTCTTCTTCTTCTGCTTCTTCTACTATTTTTGTTCAGCAGGAAGGTGTCCAGACTGTGAACTCTGGGTCTTTTGGCTGATGAATAAGCCATAATCGAAGATTAACGTCTTTTAACCCTACCTCTACCCCTACCTTTCTGAATCCTGGACCCCAATTCCTGTAAAGCGCTGCCACCTGCTGCTCTCATACGCGATGCTAACGAGTGTTTGAGATTTTGACCCTGCATCACATCATTTAAGACTGAAAAACCACCTTTTAGAGCATGCGTATCAAGAATTTTCCCAGCTGTCTTTCGTAAAGAATTCGGAAAAAATTTGTGCCTAACCCACTACCATGTTGAAACGCTGTCCCTTTGAAGACAAGTATCCCTCGACCTTTCTGAATTAAATAATAATGTAAAATAGCCTCTTGGGTCGGATGATATGGAAAATGCATTTTGAAGGAGACAAAGCCAGAAGCATCTGAGCTCTACAACTGCTTATGACGGAAATGTAATTATACAACCGTTTTACCAGCTAAAAACGCTAACAGATCCCTGTGATCTTAATGCACTGCGATTTCAATCGTGTCAAAGACTTTTTTGCTTGATGGATAATAATCAGGTGTAGGGAAAGATTGATAAACCATTTTGCATCTAGCAGGTGAAACGGGAATAATCAGTAGGAGTGGTGCAAAAGTATCACCAGCAAGTTGAGGCTGAATTACATCGCTATATAGATAATAGCTATGGATAGCTCTTGTAAGATATATAGGAATCAAACCCTCACCTTGCGTTAGTGCGACGTTGAACTGATCGGCATTTAAACTTATCTGGTTTTAAGTTAAAGAACTGACAGAAAGCTCTTGTGGTGAAACGAATTTGCGTATTAGGAGGTAAACTCAAGATGACATAGTTGCTGATATCTCGATCGGGGAAAAATACAATATCCTTCAAATAGACTTGTAACGCTGTATCCACTCGGTGTGCAAACTCTTTAAGAGTGGGTGATTCGACGGGTTTAGCAATTTTAAGCGTGACTTGCTTCTCAATCATAAAATTCTGAATACCTATGGTAAAACTGTTGTTAACAGCTGTAATATTCTTGAAAAGTGCTGGGAAATGAACTTCAGTCAAACCGACTTCCCACTGACCTTTGAATTATAATGTACGTGGCAATCGGGTGAAAAAGTGAGCTGTTGTATTAACATGTTTTCTAACGCCCGATTGCGTGTTGGACGAAAGTGTAACGTAGAAATCGGACTCTTCGTACGTGTTGACAAATCAACTGCGCTACTGATGAGTAAAACAGCTTGTTATAGGTTTAATAGGTCGCCCTCACGTACCCAACTATTCCTACTGTCGGGGTAATTGCGCCATTTAACAAGTGCCTCTTGTACACCATCTCTTCTTCTCCATCTTAATATCCTTTCGATGACAAAAACTTAAGAGTTTTTCACTCGTTGTAGTTCTTGCTCGTAAAACACATTTGCAATCTCGTTGCCATTATAATCTTTAATTTTATATATGACAGGTTTACGCATTATAATTTTTGATATTGAAAAAAACTTCCTCTGTCCAATTCAGCAAATAACTTTTCTCAAATATATTTTTGACTTTTGAAATGTGTACTACATCACCATTTTTTAATTTCGGAATCGTATGGGGTGCTGAATTGTAATAAAGACGTTGTTTCAACCACAAGATCGATGCATTACAATTGGTCACAGCAGCCAGTGCTATACCTAAAGATCTTTGAACACGATTGTTGTAGCTTTCAACAAGAGCAGGTAAGATGTCAATGTAGCATTGTTTGTTGGAATAAGTGAAAAACTTAAACATTCGCCCCTTCAAGGTACGGTTAAAACGCTCAGCTGTGGCTGCTTTTAAATCCGACTCGATGTTCAACTGAGACAGACCAAAGAGATGACCAATAATGTTGTTGAAGTGCTGTTTGTGTTGGCAGACCAGTGTTTTATGTGTGTGTGTGTGTGTGTATGTGTGGGTGTGTGTGTGTGTGTGTGTGTGTGTGTGTGTGTGTGTGTGTGTGTGTTTGTGTGTGTGTAATCTTTGTGTAACTGTTTTAGTAATCTTCTCATTGTTTACGAATAACTTGTTCTGCTTGCGCTGAGTGCATATTTTGTATCTTTTCAGGCGTTGTGTGTTCGCAGCTAACTTTTGTTTTAATGTGTCCATATATTCTGTAATGTATTGATTGTGCTGCTCTGTCTGGTGTGTGTCTTAATTTTCTTAAATAACTGTCTAAGGCGTTTGCTCTGCTTTGATGAATTGTTTTTAGTGTACTGTGCAAGTCTACCTAACGGCTTGCGGATTTCGTCAATCTCAGACTCAATCCGCTTTTTCCATTTAGTTTTTTGTTAGGTGTATAATTTTTGTGTGTATTTATGGATTGGTTTCCTGCCCAGTTTGGATATAACTGTAAGAGCCCCAGTGTAAACGAGAAGATGTATGCATTCTAAAGATAGATTTTCTTCAATGTACTGTGGTAAGATGTATGCGTTCATGTAAAATAAAATTTCCCCTGTTTCGCTGTTTGTTTATTTAGGTATACCTGGTCTTTGTGTGGGATCTGATGCCGTGTAAACTGCAAGATATCTTTGTAGGGTGCCATTTAATGTTTCAATAAGTTTAGTATTCATGTTGTGTTGTGGATTAATATCATGGTGAAGTTAATTGTTTAGTGTGAATAGTGTCAGAATTAGTGTTTGAATCTGTGTGTTAAGTGTCGGTTTGTGCAGATGGCTCGTGTTCTTATAGCTGTTGTGCAACATCTTCCTTTATTTTGTGTAGCGTGGGTAAGGGTATTAAATTGTTCATAACAATTGTGCGACGCTGATCTGCAATGCGTTGTTCAGTGACTGAGATGTGAGGATATGTCTCTTTGAAAGTATTATACAGGGTGAATACAAAAGTCTGAACCCCCCATTTATTTTTTGAACCGAAGCAGATATGTCAATTTTGATGAATCCAATGAATAGGAAGTTGTGGATGGCCTATCCCATGGTGCACATTTCATCATCCCAAATATGAAAAAATTAGGACACATTCAAAATTTATCTCAAAAACTGTACGGGATAGAGAAAAAAAACCAATTGCAAACTTGTTCAGCATAAAAAAAACAAACAAAACAAAAAAAATCATCCAAATCGGACCAACCAATCGCCCACAATCACATGGTGAACTGTTTGTAGCTTACAAACAGTCAAACTGCACAAGGAAAATTGAATGTTGATATTTCCACCATGTAAAGCATGTAAATCAAAAAATTAACATAAATTACCATACTCACATTCACTTTCATGCGGAAAAGCAAATAAAAGGCATGTTTCAGCACACAGAAGACAGAACAATTCCAGGATGGCAAGCTACACTGTTCCGGAAATGGTCAACATGATCTTCTGCTTCGGGGGGGAGGGTCTAGAAATTTTGGCGTCGGCTACAAAGGTCATTTTGCGCCTTTTACACAAATTATAACAGTACGCAGGCCGGAACAAACACAAACATCCATGCCCACGGTGGGATTCGAACCCGCAGCCAGGTCTTCTGCTTCGGAGAGGCAAGGAGAAACCTACATGCTGCAGTTAGGTTGTATCGAGACAGATACCCTAACCAACGCCATCCATCTCATCAAACAATGCGTCACATTATTCAAAGATTCTAGACTAAAGGGAATGTTAATGCAGAACGAGGACGACCAAGGGCACAAGGCGACGAGGATGCAACAACACTAGTTCAGTTGCTGCAAATCCCCAAACAAGCAGCAGAGCAATTGCTGCAGATTTTGGGTGCCATCAGAGAACTTTCTCAACATTGTACATGCACATCATTTTCACCCATACCATATTCATTGTCACCAGGAGTTACTGCCATTGGATTATGTTGCTAGGGCCGCCTTCTGCAACTGGTCACTTACTTGCCTGGATGACAATCCAAACTTCGTTCATGAGGTGTTGTGGACCGATGAAGCCCAGTTCACCGGGGATGGAGTTATCAACAGGCACAACCATCATCATTGGGCAGACGAAAACCCACGATGTCTGCGAGAAGCAACTCATCAAGTGAACTGTAGAATCAATGTGTGGTGTGGATTGTACAATGACACTGTGGTTGGACCGTATTTTTACGATGGAACACTGACTGCAGAATGCTACCGGGCTGAAATTCTCAACATGGTAGTCACAGATTTCATTGACAATTTGCCATTGGCCTCGTATCAGCGCACGTGGTTTCAGCATGATGGAGCTCCTCCACATTACGAGTTGGTCGTTCGCGACCGTCTAAGTGAGATGTTTGGACAACAATGGATTGGCCGATGAGGACCAGATCGTTGGCCACCCCGCTCCCCTGATTTTACACCACTTGACTTTTTCTTGTGGGGATACCTGAAGGACAAGGTTTATGCTACGCAGCCCGCCTCACTGGAGGATCTGGTTCAACAAATCCAGGAAGCCTGCCGAGGAGTGACACCAGCCATGCTTGCCGATGTTTTGGCGTCAGTTAGGTTCCATGCCCCAATTGTGTTATGGTGCCCACGGTCATCACATCGAGCATTTTGTTGATTAACTTTTTTTTTAAACTGTTTGAAGTAACTTGTTTGTGCAGTGTGACTGTTTGTTAGCTACAAACAGTTCATCCCGTGATTGTGGGTGATTGGTTGGTCCGATTTGGCTGATTGTTTTTGTTTTGTTTGTTTTTTTATGCTGAACAAGTTTGCAATTGGGTTTTTTTCTCTATCCCTTACGGTTTTTGAGATAAATTTTGAATGTGTCCTATTTGCATATTTGGGATGATGAAAAGTGCACCATGGGATAGGCCACCCACAACTTCCTATTCATTGGATTCATCATAATTGACATATCTGCTTCGGTTCAAAAAATAAAAAGGGGGTTCAGACTTTTGTATTCACCCTGTATAAGCACTGACTGTAAGCCGTAGTGTCAGTTTCCAATTTAGTGACTGCGTAGTAAGTTCGCGTGATATAGGTTTATGTCATTGTTCCGTTTCATGCGTTGGCGTAGCTTGCCTGCCCTAGTGGTCGAGGGCAAAGAAGCTCTTGAAACACTTGGGGCAGGTTGTGGCATTGCAGTAGCCGAACAGGGGTTGATGCTGCTTTCGCCACCAGTGGTCCTAGGAGGTTGTGGCATATTTTTCGAACGTGAGCCTCTGCCTAACCCACGAGCGCGGACCTTGGTAACCCGGGTGAAGTTCAAGCCGGTATCAGATAATGCACTAGCACTAATTATAGCGATCACCAAAAAATGGGTGGTCCTGTTAGGTATCTCCATCATCAACAGGCCCTTGGCCGACGTAATCTTATCAGCACTACTGGGTCATCTGGACCCTCAAGATTAATCTAAGGGTAGAGCAGATCAGACCTGTTAACCAGGGCCATCTCCCTAAGATGTTGCCCCCCTCGCACGACGCGGACGTAGGACCACACGAGGGCTATTATTATTATTATTATTATTATTATTATTATTATTATTAGAAGAAGACCCAAGTGCTTTACCGTTTTATCGAAAACTCTTGTCATCCCACGTCTTCTTTTCTGTTTCTGTGGTGTGTGGAATCATTTAACACAAACTGATATTAAAAAACTCCACAGTGTGTTTTCACGCTTTTGTAAGATAATATTCAGACGCCATTTTACACATATATGGACTTTAACATAGACAACATACTTAAACAAGTTCGTTGTCTTCATTTATCTCAAATCCTTACTAGGAATGATCTAGATTTTCTGTACAAAGCTATTGATAATATCATTGAATTGCCCAAGCTTTCTCATTGCTTTTAACTTAAATGCTTCCACATATGAGGCGTTGAGCGCAAAAGTGGCCCAAGCCGAAAAAAATATGTTCTGAGAAATCCACAGAATTCTTCCCTATTATGTATGCAAAATGGAATTTAGCGACCTCTGTTGGTACGCACACCAAACTATGGATGGGCCACAATGGCACTGTAAAAAGCAATCTATCAGCAATCTGTCAGCAAGTTATTTCCACATGTTACTCTTTTTCAACATTATAGTTGGTTGGGCCACTATTGCGCTCAACGCCTCATATTAAACACGATGTAAACACATTTGCTATATTCAGAAACACAATTCAATTAATCCGTTTACCAGATTATTCTTAAAGTATAACAAACTAAGTGATTTTGTAGACATCTTTAACTCTGACTATTATGCTTTTTATAATGAACTTTTAAACTACTTTGATAATATGCCAACCATCAATTTTTAGCTCTTTGTCTATTTCACATGTACTGTAACTGATTTTTTATTTAGCTGTATGAATTGATTACCTCTTATATGCCTTGTCTTTGTTTAGTTTCTTACTAGTTGTTATCCGAGGCTTCGCCCGCCCCCGCCATCTGTTGAGGGGAATTACAAAGCAAAAGCAGATAATTTGAAATGAAAATCCCAGAAAGTGGGGAAGGGGGGGTTCATAGGGGGCTGATATTTGGCGATAGAGCAGTTCCTTTATTGATAAGCCTGCCCTGAAAATTTCAAGTCGCTAGCTCAAACCGTCTAGGAGGAGATAGAATTACAGATAAATAAATAAATAAATACACGCAAGAGTTTTAGTATATAGATGTTCTGTTTACCTCCGTTAATGATTACTTGTATCCATCTTCAAAATTTTTTGTCTTTTTTTTTTTTTTGTTGTTGTTTTTTTTAGTGTGTTCGTTGTTAAAGGTTTATTTTCAACCGTTTTCGTTCATACTTAAAACAAATAAAATTGAAATTGAAATTAATATTATTATTATTATTATTATTATTATTATTATTATTATTATTATATGGTTATGGGAGATAATAAGGACAACAGAAAACCGGCACCCGGTAAGCAAGGTGCTTCTTATGATACTTGTGATGTGTGTGATAAATGTTTCTATGGGAGAGAGAAAACTATCGAATGTACAAAATTAGGTTGTAAACAGAGAACACATTTGAAATGTTCAAATTATAATGAAAAGGAATTAGAGTTCTATCATGGGTCATATAAATGTAAAAACTGTATCAGAAGAAATGGGCTAGACACACTAGCCTCTCCGAGGATGAAAGATGCACAACATTCTGAACAAAATTCAACTACGAAAGAAAATAAATTAGAATCGTCCAGATGTAATAAGGAAAATACATTGAGTGTTGCGGAAAATGTAGTAATTGATTTGATCAAACAAGGCCATACTGATAATCCTGATAATATCGTCGAGGAATCTATGACAAATTACGGTCTAGGAAACGTAATTAATGGATTGACACAAGTTGCAAATAGCGTTAAATAGTTAAACGAAAATCTCAGTTCTCTGAAAGATATTCCTATCCTGCTTATAGGAATCAAAAAGAATCTGTCATTGATTTTGGAAAACAGATGCAAACCAATAACTTATTAAAGGAAATAGTGAATACAAAAAGAGGAAATATCGATAATCGACCGGATGATCATAATGAATTGGCTCCTTTATATTCCAATGCTTTAAAAACAAATGAATTCCAACACCAAAAAGATATGGTAAATATTACTCAACATCAAGAGAACTCGGATCTGAAGAATATTTATTCTAGAAAAGAAGGAGGAAAAAAACAACGGAGTGAGACATAAAACATACAATCGAATTTGGATGAGCAATATTAATAATTTTCAAAATATTGGTTAAAAAACTTCCTATTAAAACTGTTTGTATCGCGAATAAAAACCTGCGTTAAATTAACTGACATTGATGATTACATTCAATCCAAGAAAATTAAACCAATAAAGTGCGTACAACTGATCACTCGTTATCCTGGCAATAATTAATATTATGTTGAAGTAAATACGGAAGGCTTTGAAAAATTATTTGAGCCAGTGATTTGGCCTGCAGGAAACTTCTTATCTGAATTTGTGGGCAAATTACACGAACGAAGAATTTTAAATTCAGAGTCGGACAAAAACAGTATTAGTAACACTTAACAGTATGGTTTCGTTTTGTTATCAAAATATTCCAGGAATGAGAACTACATTACTTGAAATTAAGGCAAATATAACACTACTCAATTATGGCTTTATTTTTTTGACTGAGGCAACCAGAAATAGATTCCAATGACATTTTACCTGACAATTATTTTGTGTTTAGACAAGATAGATTACTTGATTCTCGAGAAGGCAGTGTATTAATAGCCTGCAAAAAAAAAAACATTTTTCGATCTCTTTCCTTAATTTGAATATCATAGAGGTTAACATCAACTATGTTTTTCTTTCTCTTAACATAAATACCTCCCATGAATCTATAATATTAGGAGTCATTTATGTACCACCGAATACTCCTATGACAGATTTTACTAATTTTATTAATAACTTGGAAGATATACTTATAACATATGAAAGCCAAATAATTATGATGGGGGATTTTAATGCTTACAAAACTCATTACTGTAGCTTGCAGAATTATAGAATTGAAGTGCTAACAAATTTTATAAACATATTGGGGCTTGTACAGATCAATCCTATTCGCAATTGCGATAATCGAATTTTAGACTGTATTTAATTCAATATCAAAGATTTTAAATTAACGAAACTTTTAATATAATCATTCATAATGACAAATATCATCCATCAGTTATTTTATCTACAGGGTGTTTTTGAATTGAGTACAGATTTTTTGGGAGATGATAGAAGAGGTCCTTAGAAGTATTTTTTGTCATATGAACATGGGGTCCCCGCAGCTCCGTTTACTTACAATACTGCATTGAACAATCAAATGACACTGGGACGCAGTGTGCGTTAGTAGGCCTAGATTATTTTATTTTTAACAATTAACACAAGCAATCTACTGTAAGATTTTTACAGTAATTGTTCGAAATGACCGCCATATGCTTCATAGCACAATTCGCAACGCCTTATGATGGATTGATGTACCCACCGACGACGTCCACGCTGATGATTATCATGAGCGAATGCGCCTGTTTCTCTTAGACGACGATCTACTGCATCAAATATTCGTGAATTGGGAAGAATTCTGTTGGGATAACGTTCAGCATACAAACGCCTTGCAACTTCCATGGTACCAGCAGCACCGAGACACAGATGCATGTCTGCATAATCATTCCATGTAAAACGATTCATACTGTTTGTTTAACTTTACACATGTAAAAAGTACATCAAGTGAACTTTTTAAAACAAATCTTTACCTACTGCTTTCCCAGAATGCGATTAGTTCATTTACATATGGACTAATCGTATTTTACAAAGGGGTTGGATACCATGGAATCTCCTTGACGAAGTTTGTCCTAAGATTTTTCAACAACAAGCACGTGCACCTTGAAATTTCTTTGCAAACAATTACTTTAAAAGTTATTACAGTAGATTGCTTGTGTTAATTGTTAAAATAAAATAATCTAGGCCTGTCAACGCACACTGCGTCCCGGTGTCGTTTGATTGTTCAATGCAGTATTGTAAGTAAACGGAGCTGCGGGGACCCCATGTTCATATGACAAAAAATACTTCTAAGGACCTCTTCTATCATCTCCCAAAAAATCTGTACTCAATTCAAAAACACCCTGTATATCATTAGAGAATAGCATTAAGCATAATAATAAATATACAAAACCAGATTTAAAAAAAGTCAACTTTTTACCAATTTATGAATCATTACGAGACCTTGATTAGTCCACTCTTTATCAAATGAATGATAATGAGGAGGCGAAACTTATATTAACAACACAATGATAAGCAATATATTTAAATATGTACCCCATAAGCAAATCAATAAATATACAAATGGATCTTACAAACTTTGATTTTCTGGTAAAATTAAAATTATATTTAAGTTGAAGAGAAAATTTTACTCCCTCTCTAAGAAATATCCAGGAACTATATATGGTGAGAAGTATACTTATTATAAGAAGGTATTTAAAGAACTTATTAAAGAACGTCACGTCAATAAACTTGGGACTTTGGAATGTAATATCAATCAGGATCCCAAAAGTTTTTGGAATTAATTTAATGAGAAAACGCCTTCTACAAATAAAAATATTTTTGAAGAACTATACCATACTCTCACTCCTGTTCAATTTAATTAGTGGCTTAATCATACGGGAACCTTAATAGAGGGCCTTACCTGTATTAAACACGTTAAAAGAAGTAATCACGAGCATCAATGGCAATATATAGAGAGTAATGAAATTTTAAAAATCAATGAAATTAAACCTATGGATATAGAGAATGCAATTCATTCATTAAGCTCACATTATATAGATATCAATCATATTCCGTTTTACAATATCAAAGCCTGTGCAGAATTTATAGTAGAACCCATTACCTTCCTTTTAAATTTATCTTCAAAGTGCGAATCCTTTCCATTGACTTCAAACAGAGTTCATCTTACACCTATTTTTAAAAAAGAGACTATAATATAGATTTATAAGTAAAACCTCCTTCATATCTCGTATTTTTGACAAAACTGTCTGTGTTAAATAAGTAATTTATTGATGAAGTATTTACCTGAATCCCAACATGGATTTATGAATAAAAAATCAATCTTAACTAACCAATTATCACTTACTCAAAATATCAATGAGGCCTTCGCTCATGCGAAACAATTGGACTTAATTTCAATTGCTTTATCAAAAGCATTTGATACGGTCGACTTTGATCTAATTTTGTACAAATTTGAAGCTTTTGGAATTTCAAAACATATAAATAACTGCGTTTACTCCTACCTTATCGGAATATCAATTAAATTAAAATTTAACGGTAGCTTTTCTATACCATTTTGCCGTTGTACAGGAGTCCCTGAAGGTACATCTTTCGGCTCTCTTCTTTTCAACTTTTTACTTATAGATATTGAGAATATAGTGTCTGACAATACAGGTATATTAATGTTTGCTGACGACATTAAAATTTTTAAGATTATATCTACTGAAAATGATACTACTATATTACAAAGGACACTAGATAAGCTCACCCATTGCATTACGATGAACAAATTAAAAATAAATACCACTAAGTTGACATCGATTTCATTTTCGCATAAGGTAGTAACAGATAATTGTAAATATAAAATCTATAATGATCCTTTGCAGAAGTTGGATTATGTCTCCGATTTAGGAGTCACTTCGACACCAAAATGAATTTTAATAATCAAGTCAAAAGCGTAGTAGTGAAGGTAAGAAGATCAATTGGTAGAGTCATACGAAACTGTCAAAAACTTTTTGTTAGAGATTGTTGAACTGTATTAACACAGACAGTTTACGTTCCTCGTACTTATTGTTTCACGTGCATACTGTTGAGAAATCTTAATTGTTACAATACATTTTCTTTCTTGGTAATGTTCTAAATATAAAACATCTCTTTATCTAAAATGGCTATCATCAAATGTGTAGATTTATATATTCTTTCAAATCCCACGTTCTCTGCTTAAAACCCTAACACTTTTTAATATTAATACTTTTGGAAAATTATATAATGTATTCATTAGACCCCTTTTTCTATATAATAGTGTTATTTGGTTTAAGGGTAAAGAGTCACTAATTCAGGCAATACAAGTCGCTGTAAATAAATTCATAAGGTTTATAAGTTGAAAATTTAAAATGAATGATCATATAGTTAATGAAAAATTGGGAATTAATAAAGTCTATCACGAGCTATTGACACAAGACACACTCATTTTATATAAAATTAACAATAATTATTTTAACTGCCCTAATCACTTTTATCATACCTGAACTTTTTTATACCATCTGTAAATGTGAGATTAAAAAAAAACATATTTTGTTCACCGTTTTTCCACCGATTATGTCAAATGTTCTTTTTTTAACAGGGCATAATCGTTTTATAATACTTACCTCAAGGACATCGATCTAAGTGATTAATTTCTTTTTGATATTGACTATAGGGACTATCATTTTAAAATTTTTAAAAGGAAAAAAAAAAATTCATTTTATATTCCATTATCAATATGAATAAATTAAAACTTTTGTTATTAACACAAGTATCATTGCTCGTTTTGGGTTTTAGTCTGTTGAGTAATGCACTATGTATATGTTGATTGATTGATTGAATAAATTGAATTGAATAAAATTGAAATTATTGTTAAAATTTTATTTTATTTTTATTTTTTATTTTATTTTATTTATTTATTGTAATCCAATACGTCCATCCAGATGTATTTTTTAATATTTAATATTATCATAAATAACTTTTCAGATTATTGAAATATTATAATATTGAATGAATGAATGAATGAAATCGTTTTTTTCTGAAGGAAAATCAAGATCCGAAACTGCTTACGCCACCAAAGCTGGACTGAAATACATAAAACCACAATACAAAAAAAAGGGGGCCAGGAATAATTAAAAAATCAATATCCAAATCGTCCAATCAATCAATACATTATTTTTTCATATTAAAAAGATACACAAAAACCTCTTTATTCCTAATATGTCTTCCCAATTTGCCAATAAGCCCAACACGCTGTAGTGGCCGGACAATAACTCCATCTACTTGGAGTCCAAATAAGCATTTGCTATCAATGATCATTCCCAAGTCTTTAATTTGATATACCCTATTATTTTTCTCCTTTAAGTTTATCTTGAAAAAAAATGGGGTTGATTTTCCTTGTAAAAGTCATCATTTTTTTTTTTTTGGCTAAATTACATTTTAATCCATTTTTTTATACAAAGTGCATAAGCTGTCAACTTCTAACTGTAGCTCATTTTGTCAATATATGAGTTGATTTTTTGTGATTATTTTATGTCGTCAGCAGAAAGAAGATTATTAATTTTTAATTTATATGTAAGCTCATTTATAAATATTATAAATAAATAAAACCCCAATGGACTACCCCCTGGGATTCCTATTGCTTGTTTAAATCCTTCCTTATGTGCAGGTGGTTATATCAGATCGTTGCATATCAAATGTCGGATTTCGAGATGGGTTCCGCGCTTCAGCACGGTTTCCACGTTTAGTAGCAAGTACCCATAACAAAGTGGTGCATTTCCAGAGATAAACCTATCAGCGATTAGCTGCTTGAAATTTGCATGTCTGCGATGATATTTAATAGCGTATGCACCCAAGCGAAGATAGTCATGACTTCATACGAATTACTTGTAATAATGCATTACGAATTCAGATGAATCACACTGCATCCAACGCCTCTCGAAACATCAATAAGGTATTCGGTACAGGCACCATAAACGAACGTACTCTCCGATGTTGGTTCTGAAAATTTCGGGCGGGAGTGACGGACCTGGCAAATAAGCCACGCGGCAGACCGCCCAACGTGTTGAATGACGCTGATCTGAAGCGATCTGTGGAAGAGGACCCGTCAAAAACTGTTCGGGACCTTTCAGAGGATCATGCTTTATCAGTGTCGACTGTCAGCAGACACCTTAGGACCATAGGCAAGGTGAAAAAGCAGGACAAATGGGTCCCACATGAACTTACGGAAAACCAAAATGAGCATCGGTTGGAGGTGTGTATGGAATTGCTTTTGCGCCATGAAGAAGCGGGGATTCTTGATCGCATTGTCACCGCTGCGACCTACTGTCGTGAACAGCATCGTATGCACACAAAACTGTGTCAGCAACAACCTGCACTTGTGCATCGCAAAGGCGTGCTTCGCCGCATGACAACGCCCACGTTGCACGAAGGACCGTGCAGGCGTTACAGGCTGTGGGCTACGAGGTGCTTCCACACCCGCCGTACTCTCTGGACCTCTCCCCTACCGACTACATTTTTCTCCGGAGGAAAACATTCCTAACCCAAGCACACGTCGAAAACGCATTCCGGGAATTTATTGAGTCCTGTGATCATGGAATCTATCGGAGAGGGCTCGAGAAGCTGCCAAATCGTTGGCAACAATGTTTGGATTGCAATGGGGGTTATTTCGAATAGCACGTGTGAAGGTGTTCTTTCTAGAGGGCCATTAAAGATGACCTCTGCAATCCGACATTTGATATGCAGCAATCTGATAAAATAAGTTCGCCTACTCAGGGCCCTCTAGACTCCAATCTAATGAGCCGATTGTGATGCAAATTGAAATGTAGGTTACTCAGACCGTGGGGGAGAGAATTCCGGAAAGAAAAAAAATTAGTGTAAATTTTCACCATCAGGTGAAAATGTGGCGCTGTAGAATGATAAATGGAGATTTTAAAACTAGTTTTATTGTTTTAAACAAGCAGGCAAGGTTTTTGTTTGATTATAGCATATGTTCGTTCTCAATATCGGCCTTATTAGCAGAAAGCTTATACAAATTAGAAAGTCAACATACTCAGAATGGAATGGATTGATCCATTCATTCATTATGTTTAGTGAAAAGCTTTCACGAAAGATCATGGTTTTAAGCAAGAAAGAATGCGCACTGTTGGTAAAGCAGCATTGGGAGCTGCATTGGGAGCATATCGTCGTCTAAAAGGACTGTGAAATGGCCCATGTCAGATACTGGGTAACGAAAAATGATAAAGAAATTGGAATCGACTGGTGATTTGGCTGTCGCACCAGGAAGAGGACGGCGCAAGATAGCAGACGAAATTGTCGAGTACGTGGCTGTTGCAGTGGTGGATAGAGCTTCCTCTTCTCAACATTCTGCAACAAGTGCTCGAGCAACAGCACGCGAATTGTCCATCCCATGGTCCACGGTGCGAAAGGTCTTTCGGTCTATTCTGCATTGGTACCCATACAAGATTCATCTGGCACAACAACTAAAACCTCAAGATGCCACTCAATGCCTTGACTTTGCTTATTGCTTTCTGGAGAGGATGATTTGTTGACGACCTGTCGCCGTGGAACATTCTATGGTCAGACTAAGCACATTTCATCCTAGAAGGAGGGGTGAATACGCAGAACTGCCGCATATGGGGTGTCTCGCTTCCCCATGTCGTGCATGAAAAGCCATTGCATTCTGAATACGTGACTGTGTGGTATGGATTCACTGCTAATTTTATTTCAGGCCCTTTTTTCTTTGAGGAAATGATACAACGAGGTCCTGTAAGATATTCTGTGACAAGTGCACTTTATTGTGAACTTCTTTCACAGCATGTGATTCCTGCCTTGCGAGAACGACGATGTTTGGAAACGACTGTCTTCATTCATGATGGAGCACCTCCGCATATTTGTCGTCAAGTGAAAGAACTGCTTCGAGCCAACTTTGGAGATGATCGTGTGATGTCCAAGATCAGCATTAGACTTAGAAATTGTCCAGATGCTTGACCTCCACGTTCTCCGGATTTGAACTCGTGCGCTTTTTGGCTCTGGGGATATTTGAAAGATCGGGTCTAGCAACGGACTGTGCCTGAGCTGAAAGCCAGCATTAGACGACATGTCTCAGACATTCCCCGGGAGACGCTTCTTACAACAATTGATCTTGCTGTGCTACGCTTCCAACATGTCACTGACGGAGGGGGCGGACTTATTGATTATATGCTGTAATCAAATAAAAACCTTGCCTGCTTGTTTAAAACAATAAAACTAGTTTTAAATCTCCATTTGTTATTCCGCAGCGCCACATTTTCACCTGGTGGTGAAAATTTGCACTAAGTTTTTTCTTTCCGGAACTCCCCTAAGGCCTGAATAGCCTACATTTCAATTTGCATTACAATCGGTTCATTAGATTGGGCTCTGGAGGGCTCTTGAGTAGGAGAAATCCAAGTAAAAAAGAGTTGATAGGCCGAGTATCAGCTAAATTAATTATTAAATCACATAATCATATTATTAACCTTGCTCGCTCAAACAAGGTGGTCAAGGAGAGCTCATTTAGCATGTCCGAACGATTCGTTCGCTCGCAAAAAAAAAAAAAATCAATAACTTTTCTTAGTCTAACAGTCATAATAAATTCAAGTAAATTAGCCAAAATAGAGAAATAGGACGATAGTTTTTGACATTATGAATATCACCACTTTTATAGATAGGCGTTGTGGTCGGTTTTCTCCAGAGGGTTTGAAAATATCCTCTGTTCAAGCACTTCTCAAATATAATATAAAGTGCTTCGAAAATTAATTCACGGCCTCTCTTCAAAATAAATGAGGGGAGTCCATCCGCGCCTGTTGATTTTTTCGGTCGTTAAAGGCCAACCGTAATTCGTAAGTACTAAGTTAGTATTTGAAGACCATTCTTCCTCTTTAATTTCAAGTCCTGAAATATCAAATTACTGAGAAAAATGTTTAGTGAAGTTTTCTGCGATGCCACTTTCACTAAATGTCTGGGTGTCTTCAACGATACTCATACTAATTGGGGAAGAGGTAGATTTGGCATTTCTATAAAATTTCAAAGTTTTTATATTTATTAATAATTATATATTAATATATGTTAATAATATAATGTTAATAACTTATGTTAGTAATATATGTTAATAATAATATATTTAGATTCTTTGATGTTCAATTTGGCCATTTTTAGGGATTGAAATAAAAGCTAACGTGGGAAAACAACAGTTTTGCATTGTTGGTGCACGTTTATGCCTTACTGGCGCTCTCTTAAAGCACACGCCGGAACTGAAAAGTCACCTGACCATTGTTGTCTAAGCAACAGTTTTTATCATCAATCAATTACAAAACTGTAAATAAAGGAGAAAATGTGAGTTCATCATAAACGAAACAATTTGAATGAATTGAATTTGATAGAACTAATTACCGCGCATACCGCGCGTGGGCCCCGTTCATAATAATAATAATAATAATAATAATAATAATAATAATAATAATACATTTATTGCCCATAAAGATGGAATGCAATAATATTCAAAAGATAACAAACCTAAAAAGTATTCTCAACAAATATTTTTACGACGAAAATTAAAATGTTTTACAATATTTAAAATTTTATTTATGATTTTATTTATGATAATTTTTTTATTGAAATAGAACCTTTATTATTAAAATATTTGAATAAAATTAAAAATTTATACGAATTACACATCACTCATCCATATTACAAAATAATATGAATAGTTAAATTAAAGAAACATGGCTTGCTTTATGCATTTGTTTTTTTAATGTATTTACATTTAAATATACAGTATTTTTAATTATTTTAAGGCCCTACAGAACTGATTTAACTAACTGAAGTATCATTGTTAATGCAGAGCCTACAACAATAGAAGTTGTAGTATGGTTTATAAAACAGAAAACACTGATCACGTGATCAAAACGTCACACGTTCGAGTTACACGTACGAGGCACATCACGTGAAACTTAACAACTTCTACGGGCAATGAACGTGAATGTGAAATTCGTCATCGATGACGTTGCACACCTACGTCGCGTTTCACGTTAACGTGTCACTTAAACTCTCTATTATAGATTACTAGTTGTTCCTGCGACTTCGCTCACGTAGAACTCAGTGCGGAGAAAGTCAGCGCCAAAAAAAGTTCAAAAACTGCAGCTAAAGGACAAAAACTAAACCACAACCAATATGCAAAGGAAATTTCAAAGTCCGTAATTTGCCACCTACAAAGAGTATCAAAATCGGAGTTAGGTTTGCCACCTTCGTCAAACAAAATTTCTCCATCTAATCTAATTAATAA
>JAHWFO010099260.1:0-11660 GCA_023313115.1 Rhysida immarginata
TAAACTTGTGAACTTTTATAATTATTCATTTTGGGTGACCTTTTCAGTTATCTCAACAAGGTATAATATATAAAATAAAACATTAGAAAAGCTTAATTCTTTTTTGTGAAATAAATGAATTTTTAATTTTATCAGTGCCAAAGCCCGCTAGTCGGGGGCTTTGTCAGATCTGTTCCAGCTCTCTCGTTAGCCATGTGCTCCAGCAAAGGGGGGGTGGGGGGAGAGGGGGGATTCATCGAATCGTCGGTGTGATTTCCCATGCTCTTGCCTTTGTGTGTTGAGGAATGTCAAATATATTATCACAGATGAATATATAACTATTCCCCTCTTTATTATTTGAAAATTATTAAGGGGTATATGGCTTTTTTAAAGCTGTATACAACATAAGAAAACACGCTCGCCAACGTATCGATAAACTAGACACCATGTTTATTCTCTCTCGACAAAAGGAAACCGTACATGTGCATATGAAATCGCGGATCTTGTCGACCGCGTTCGACCCTAGCTGATTTATCTCTTTTAGACTGAATAGCTTCTACATTCAATGCTGTAGCTTCAATTGACATGTTTATTAAGTAAAATAATGACAAAATAAAAAAATGAAAAAATTCTTTGAAAAATTCTTTCTAAAATTATAAGCCGTTTATTATTACGAATACTGATTATTTGAATTAGTATTTTTACTATTATTAAGTATACTGATTAAAATTATTAGTCTTTTCAATTATTGCAATTTGTGACAAGTTAAGAGAAGTGGTGGAACCAGCTAATCTTCAAAGAGAGAGAAGGAGAGCAAGGCAGAATTAGCATGCTCTGACAAGCATAGACATGCATTAAGCAGGTTCTTGCAAGTTATGACAAACTACACCAGGAGTTAGAGTAGGCTAATCAGTCTACTGTGAACCAACAAAAAATGAACATGTGCTTTATAAATGCTTGCTAGATTTAATAGTTTTAAAACATATTGTGAGGGTAATCATGGAGTGTTGTATTGGTCATTATGTAGGTGAGAGCTGTCAAAATGATTCTTATGGACAGTCAGTCATTATGTCATCATCAGATATCATTTATTCAGAACTTTTTCTTTTGAGAAAAAGAGTTGGACTCGAAGAAATAAATAACATTTGTACATATCATTATAAAAAGTATGTTAACAAATACCAACACTTGTTTGGAAAGTCATGTTGTGACCCATTTTCATTCCATAAAAAAGTCATTACAAAAAATTTGAGAGAAGTAACTGGAAATTTTCAGTTCCTTGAAGACTTCCTCTAAAACTGCTGTGAAGAGTTTTGGTGAGATGGCGTCTCCTTGTCTTAAGCCTATTCCAAGGTTGATCCTTGCTTTTCCTTTATCCAAACGAATGGTAGCAGTCGCTTTACTAAATATCTTCTGAAGAATACTAATATAGCTTCCGGCTAATCCCATTCTTTCCAGAGCTTTCACTACAGCATGTGTGAACACCGAGTCGAAAGCTTTCTCAAAGTCGATGAAGGCAAAGCAAAGTGGCACTTCATATTCGTTGTGGCATTCGATAAGTTCTCTAATAACTTGAATGTGGTCGATCGTGCTATATCCACTTCGAAAGCCCGCTTGTTCTCTTGGTTGTGCTGAATCAAGTCTGTTTGTCAGGACTTTACTGAAGATCTTATGAACAACTGACAAAAGGCTGATAGGGCGATAGTTCTGGATATTTTCTCGGTCTCCTTTTTTGAAAAATAGAACCATCATTGCATTATTCCAATCATCTGGTACGTCTGACATCTCAAGGCATTTCGTGAATAAACTTGCCAGTAACTTGTTGAATTCTTCTCCGGCTTCCTTAATCAGGTCAATTGTAATTCCATCTTCTCCGGGGGACTTTCCTTTCTTCATGGATTTAATAGCCTTGTCAACTTCGCCTTTCATAACCGGTGGCGTTCATCTTTTCCTTTCAGTTGGTCTGCTCTTTTTACATCATTATCATCTTCACATTTGTAAAGTTTATTGTAGAAGTCCTCCACAATTTCGATGATTTCACTTCCATTCTTCGTGATTGTGCCATTTGCTCTCTTGAGTGCAAATATTTCTCTTCTTCCAATGCAGAGCTTTCTCTTCGCAGTTTTCAAACTCTTGTCAAAAAAAAGGACTTAAAATAAACGGTGAATTCCTTAACCACCTTCGTTTTGCTGATGACATCGTTCTCACCAGTAATAGTCCTTCTGAATTGGAGGAAATGTTACAAGAACTAGCAGAGGCTAGTGGGCGTGTAGGACTGAAACTGAACACACAGAAGACAAACGTTATGTTCAATGCATTTGCTCCAAAACAGAAGGTCATGGCAGGCACCATTGTGATTGAAGAAGTACAGAGCTACATTTACCTGGGACAAGAAATCACCATGGATGGCAACATTCTGAATGAAGTTAACAGACGAATTAGAACAGCATGGAGTGCTTTTGGCAAGAATAACATTATCTTGAAGAGCAACATGCCACTTAGCTTGAAACGAAAAGTTTTCAAACAGTGTGTTTTACCAGCACTCACCTATGGACCTGAAACATGGACTTTATCAAGGACAACACAAAGACTACAGACAACACCGAGAAGTATGGAAAGATGTATGCTGGGAACTACAAGAAGAGATGCAACAGCTGGATCAGAAACCAACCGAAGGTGATTGACGTCATTGAACGGATCAAACGTTCTAAATGGCAATGGGCTGGTCACATTGCTAGAAGACAAGACATGAGATGGACCGCAGTCCTTCTGGATTGGTACCCTCGAGACTTTAAACGCCCCATGCAAGCTGGCTCGACAAAATAAGGAAGGTGGCTGGTATCAACTGGAAATCCAAAGCTTCAAACAGAGAAGAATGGAAGCGTTTAGAGAAGACCTTCATCCAGCAGTGGATTGCAAAGGGTTGACCATGATGATGATGATGAACTCTGGAAATGTGTGAAAAATGGCCCATGGTGAAACTTATACCAGGAAAATCTGTTTGTTCTTCATGCCGTAAAAGACTGAATAGTAATAATGAGGAAGAAGATGATTGTGCTAAAGAAGAACCTTTTACAGATCCTGACATAGTTCTAGACTCTTTAAATGAAGCAGCAGGAATATTAGAAGTGTCACCTATCAAAATCGGGAAATTAAGTTATCAGAAAAGACATCTGGAAGTTAAGCACACAGTAAAAAAGTGTTCTTGCGCAATTAAACAGAAACTGAGTGACTCCTTCAATAATGAGTGTGACTTGAATGGAATTAGTTAATGGGTCATTCCACGTCAATTCAGGCAGAAATTTTGTACTTTTGGCACTGACCTCTCGGATTTTAATGGAATTTGGTATACATAATTGTCCTAGGGAGTTGGTAATGAATGCCAAATATTATTATTTTTTTTCATTTTTATGGAAGTTACAGACATTTAAAATTTGCGACATTTGAGTGGGGGCGTCTATGAAGTACTGTAACTTCGAATGTATTTTACTTAGAAAGATGTGATGAAAGCTCTTTAACTGTAGATTCTATATGAAGTTTTTAAAATTATATTACGCATGCGCAAATATTTGAATTTAATAAAAATATTTTATTTATGCAAATATCTCAAAAGGTGGGTATTTTTTTTTTCGTTAAAAAATTATTAGCATCTTACACACACTGTCATAAAAACAATACAAAAAATTCAAAACTGTGTTTTGCTCCGTTTTGAAGATATTAATTTTTAAAGCTCGAGCTCCAAGCTACAATACATCTGTTTGTATGTTACAGTTCTTCAGATGGACAAGGCATCCTAAGAAATATAAATTTTGTGATAATATCCGATTGTCTTAAACATTCTACAGCTGTTAATGTAGAATTTCAATGTGAACTCATTAAGTTTTAAAAGAAAATTCAATAAATGTAGAGAAGATACAAGGGTTGATCGAAAACTAAAGCCTCCATGGCTGTTATTTTTATAATTGTTAAGCGATTTTCAAAATTCTTTTTGTATCTGATACTTAGATTTGTCCTCTATGTAATGCACTATTCACTTTTCGACATTATCCCCATCCCTTTCCAAGCACTGCACCAACGTGTGACCACTCGGGTGAACCCGTCGGAGAGGAAGTCCGGGGTTGTTGTTGACACCAGGATTGAATGGCAGCTTCGGACTATCTTCTTGCAGCACGATAACGCTCGCCCACAAACAATCGCCACACACAAGAGGTGTTGCTGCGCCTACAGTTCAAAGATGAAAAACTGCAGTTCAAAGATGAATGATCTTGCACCTTGCGACTTTCACCACTTCCCAAAGAAGATAAAGCACCTTAAGGGACATTCAATTCCTGATGACGATATAAAAGTTCATTCAATCCCTGCATGACGATGCAGTTGCACGTTGTGAAACACTCTGCTGAATACGGCTGGTAAGATTTGTTTGCATACACTCTGCTCAATTCAGTTGTGATTTCCTCCTTCAGCTCAGGCAAAGTGTGTGGATTGTTTGCATACACTTTACCTTTCAAGGCACCCCAAAGGAAGAAATCGAGAGGTGTGTGGTCTGGCGAGCGTGCAGGTCAGATGCCACGCGAGATGATTCGATCAGCAAAGACGTCATGCAGAAAGTAGATTGATGTGTGTGCTGTACATGTTTCCATGCACTACTGCACACTAACTTTTGAATCACCCTTTATAATGAAGCCTGTGTCAACTTCAGCTACCTCTGCAATTCATCTTGTCTTCAGGGTAACTCGAAGTGACTGACTCTGAGAAATATAAAGTAAATATACTTTCTTTAAATCATAATGCAAATTTCTATTTTCTTACTAAATTACCTTCTTATTTAACAGGTGCTCAATACCTTTCTGTCTTCTGAAAAAAAAAAAATTCTGAAGTTCTAAGAAGCATTTTTCCTATTGATATAATTATTATTGTTATGCTACTATTGATTTTATTTTTTCGTGTAATTATAATTAATAATACAATTTATATAAATAATAAAACGTAAATAAATAAATGGTCCCAAGGTTACACGCTTTCTCTTCCCTGTACAAGTAGTCAAGTCCCTACTACCTGACTCCCGCTGCTTGGAGCTCAAGCTTTAAAAATTAATATCTTCAAAACAGAGCAGAACACAGATTTTGTTTATTGTTGTTCTGAAAGTATGTGTAAGATATTAATAATTTTTTAACAAAAAAAAAATACCCACCTTTTGAGATATTTGCATAAGTAAAATATTTTTATTAAATTCAAATATTTGCACATGCGTAATATACTTTTAAAAATTTCCTGTAGAATCTACAGTTAAAGAGCTTTTATATGTCACCAATCACATCTTTCGAAGTAAAATACAATCGAAGTTACAGTACATCATAGATAAGGCTCCTACTCAAATTTCGCAAATTTTAAATGTCCGTAACTTCCATAAAAATGAAAAAATAATAACATTGGCATTCATTGCCAACTCCCTAGGGCAATTGTGTATACCAAATTTCATTAAAATCCGAAAGGTCAGTGCCAATGCCTGCCTGAACTGACGTGGAATGATCCTAATGTATTTTAAATTCTTTTTGCCATTACAAAATTATTACGTTACAAAATAATAAAATAAGACAATTTAAGCTTATTATCGCATATTGTCATTGTCATTTACATTGTCATTTTTTTAGATATTTAACAGCTCCTAACAAGAACATAAGTGTAAATCCCAAAATGAAAATCACAGGTTTTGCTAAGAAACGTCGATGATATAAATTTCCTCAATGGAAAACTTAATTATTAACCAATAAATACAAACAAAAGTCAATAGACTAAATTCTCAATAAGAAATATTTGTAAATAGAAGTTAGTGATATAACACGTAGAAGATACAAGTAGAAAATACCATTTGATTATAAACTGAATTGAACAATTTCCCACTTTGGGTACATCAAATAAGAACAATAAGAGTATGTTTGAATTGAAAGTAAGTAAATTTTCATCTGCTCTTCTCTTAACCAAGTAAGAAATTTCAATGCAACTCAAGTCGTTGACGACATTAAATGCTAGCTGAAATAAAATTAACAAAAAATATAAGTAAGAAAACAATAGCCATTTGCTGTTTAGCTTAACAATCCACAACAGCGTAAGACCCGATATCTGAATAAGTGTCAAATTCTTCGATGAATTCTCCTCATCTATCAGGTAGGTTTGCGGCATTCGTTGAAAATACTGCAATGAATCTTCATATTGGTTTGTTGCGGGCGCTGTTGGGTGAAGATTAGTAGCGATTGTGCTTGTAGTGCTTGTGATAAGGAAAACTTAAGTGGCACCTGCTGTTGCATTAAAGATTGTAACTGTTGTGGCAGCGAACATTGGCTTGGTAACATCGGCAGTGGACACTAGCTCGAATGCATCTACGTTTGCAGTGGACACTGGCTGGCTTGCATCTGCGATAGCGGTGGACACTAGCTCAATTGTATCTGCAGTTGCAGTGGACACTGGCTAGATTGCATCAACGATTGCATCAACGATTGCAGTAGACACTGGCTAGATTGCATCAGCGATTGCAGTGGACACCGGCTGGCTTGCTTCTGCGATTGCAGTGACACTGGCTCGACCGTATCTGCTGTGGCATTGAACACTGGCTCGACCGTATCTGCTGTGGCATTGAACACTGGCTCGACTACATCTGCTGTGGCAATGGACACTGGCTTGAATGCATCTATGGTGGCAATGGATACTGCCTCGAAGCCATCTGCTGTGGCAGTGAACACTGGCTCGAATACATCTACGGTGGCAGTGGATACTGCCTCGAAGGCATCTGTTATGGCAGTGGACACTGGCTGGCTTGCATCTGCGATAGCGGTGGACACTAGCTCAATTGTATCTGCAGTTGCAGTGGACACTGGCTAGATTGCATCAACGATTGCAGTAGACACTGGCTCAATTGCAGTGGACACTGGCTGGCGTGCATCTGCGGTTGCAATGGACACTGGCTGGCTTGCATCTGCGGTTGCAATGGACACTGGCTGGCTTGCATCTGCAATTACAGTGGACACTGGCTCCTTTGCATCTGCTTCCGAGATGGAGCCCGACTTAATGGCAGCTGCTGTCTCTGTTGCCGAGATGCAGTTTAGTTGAGGGGTGGTTGATGCCCTTTCTGCTGAAATGGCGTTCGATTCACTAATGTTCATTGTTGCAATTGCTGCGAGGGTGGCGATTGTTGGATTAGCTGGCATGTGTTGATGTGGAACCGACATAGATGCACTTGAGTACTATCTCTGGTGTGCAATTCCATAGTTCATCATCTTGTAGAGAATTTTGATTCTGAAAGCCTCCAGAAGTTTGATTTGAAACACCATTAGCAGCAGATGATGATTTCATAGAAGAAACAGTTTTAGTCTGAAGGCGACGTTGAATTCGTGTAATAGTACAACTAGTTCTCGATGAAGAGTCCACGAATGGGATAGTTGGGGTTTGCTTTGCCCTGCAAGCTGACTTTAAATTACGGTTGCTTATCGAAGGCAAGGCCCAGGAAGAAAGAGTCTGATTACGAGTGCTTGCAAAGGAATATTTTATTGCTCATCAAAATGCAGCAAAGAATGGTGTTTGGCTCGACAGTGCTGACAAACACGAAAGGATTTGCAGGTGGCAATACTATGTCTTGGACGCAAGCAGTTGATACACAGCGCATTCTTTTTTACAAATTCAAGTCGAGATCTTGCTGATAACCTTTTAAACGCTGAACACGCATATAAGTTTAGATGATCGGCATTGCTACAATATACACAACGTTTGCTGGTAGAGGGAGAGTCCGAGCTTGCAATAGCTTGCAAGGAGTACCTCCTTGTATTGCGTGTAAAGGATTCATTAAAAACTGACCAGGACTTGAGCGTTCCATCAAATTCCGGAAGGACGATGGGTGGGAATTCAATTTTTGGCGCGGATGAGCTCCTTTCTGCTACTTGGGTTCGTCGTCTAGCATCATCCAGAAGCATCTGCGTGCGTTTAATTTTTTCAAATAGCTCGTTTACCATATCCCGTTCAGTGAAATCTGGGACGAACTCTGAATCCAGTGAAAGCTCTAACAGGTTACGCTCATCTAGCAATTCAAAAAACATTGCTCTTGAGTTTTCAGCGGTTAGTGAAGCCTCTAGGAATTTATCTTGTGATTGGCTAGTTGTCGAAGTGGTAGATTGTTGAATGTTTTCAGCTAGTTTGTTGATATTCTGCAGCTCGTGCATTAACGCTGAACATTTTCCTTTCACTAATTTTTAAGCCTTGCTTGCTTAGCCATTATCAGACCTTGAGAGTTAGATGACAAAGTGAAAGTACATATCCGAATGAGGTGGCGATCTAATTTGCAAGGTGGGCAAAATAACAATCTGGTGCTAGCGAAGTGGGCAATGTCTATCTAGTGAGAGCGAATGGGCAGTATCAATCCGGTGAGAGCAAAGTGGGCAATATCAATCCGGTGACAGCGAAGTGGACAGTATGGTTTGCTATCCGGCTCGAAGGACCAAAATGAAGGGGGCGTGAAGAAAGTTTCGTAACTCTTGCTCAAGGAATTGGGTTTCATTGAGCTCAAAATATAAGACTGATACATGTGAGATAAAATGCAAAGATATCTAGATGAATTGCAAGATTCCTTACCGTCAGCGCGAATCGCAGACGTGCGGAGCGGGAAGATGAATGTTTATGGAGAAATAACAACTAGAAGTTATCCATAAGAACGCGATGATACTTAAATAAAGTTGAGGGAAGCCATAAGTAGAAAAATGAGTTGAAGTTTATTGAGAAAGGCATAAATAATAGATCGAACGAATCGACAGCATAAGCGTCGCGTCGTTACAAAACAATGGCAGCAAAGAAAGACTAATAAAAAACAACAAAAACTTTTGCTATGACAACAAACAACAAAGACAAGAAATGTTGCCATTGTTGCCCGTACATAAAGCAAATATGCGAGGTTCTGGCGTTAACTCCTATACTTAAAAATGGCTAAATAATGTTAGGCCTATAGTTAAAATGACAAAAAAATGTTAGGCCTAATTGTTAAAAATGGTTGATTTATGTTAAGTCTATTGTTAAAAATGGCCAGTTAATGTTAAGCCTAATTGTTAAAAATGGCTAATTAATGTTAGGTCTATTGTTAAAAAAGGCTGATTAATATTAGGCCTATATTTATAAATGATTTGTGTGTGGATAGAATCAAAGGTATTTCCATTGCTTATTTAAACCAACTGCACGTAAAAGTGAAATACACAAATTTAAATTTTCATCTGCGTCACAGGTGAAGCTCCTTGGAATGCTTACAAGATGTTTCCTGACAGTGCTTTGCGACAGTGATTTTTGTGTCCTGACGTTTTTGGTAACTTTGATTAAGAAGGGATGAATGGCTGTAGCAGTGAAAAGAACATAGGTGCAACAGTTTAAAGCATTTCATTTCTCATTTTGCGCATGATTGGAAAGATTCGTGTGAACGCTGCAATCGAATACGTAAATTTACATGCAGTTTTCGCCATTGCCTTATATAAAATATTACTGTAATATTAAACAACAAATTTTTATATTCTTCTTTTCAGCATATTTTAAAATCGTTTTACGAGTTATATTCTTGTTAGTTTAAGTTTTCACGATATCTGATATTTTCCGAATTTAACGATTGACATGTTGAAATGTCATAAATATTTTATACGTAGCATTGCCATGATTACCTATTGTTCAATGCCATTCATAAGTTCACATTTCAATTTCAGCTGCCCAAATATCAAAATAAGCAAGTTCGATTAAAAACTAAAAATTGACGATTAACTCTTTTAATCGAGATTGTTGATTAATCTCATTAGTCGATTAAATTAATCACGGTTTAATGTTTTGATTAAAAGTGTAATCGATTATTTAAAAAAAATTAACGATTTACAATTAATTCTTTTAATCAAGATTGATGATTAATTCTATTAGTCGACTAGATTAATGTTTTATTTACAAGATTAAATGTTTTGATTACAAATGTAATTGATTAGTGTAATCATGTAATCGTTTAATCGACTAATGCCCAACAATGCCTTACAGTAACGTATTCAAAATGCAATGAGTTTTCATGCATGACATGGGGGAGCGAGTCACCCCATACATGGCAGTTCTGCATGTTCACCGCTCCTTCTAAGGTAAAATGTGTTTTGTCTGACCATAGAATGTTCTACGGCCGCAGGTCATCAACAATCATCCTCGCCAGAAAGCGATAAGCAAAGCCAATGCGTTGAAAAGTATCTTGAGGTTTTAGCTGTTGTGCCAGATGAATCCTATATGGGTACCAATGCAGAATGAACCGCAAGACCTTTCACACTGTGGAGCATGGGATGGACAATTCGCGTGCTGTTGCTCGAGCACTTATTGCAGAATGTTGAGAAGAGGAAGCTCTGTCCACCACTGCAACAGCCACGTCCTCAACAACTTTATCTGCTATCTTGCACCGTCCTCTTCCTTGTGTGACAGCCAAATCGCCTGTCGATTCGAATTTCTTTATCATTTTTCGCAAACCAGTATCTGACATGAGCCTTTTTTGCAGTCCTTTTAGACGACGATATGCTCGCAATGCAACTGGACTGCTACTCTCATTCTGGTAAAACAGCTTTACAAACAGTGCGCACTTAAAACCATGATCTTTTGTGAAAGCTTATCACTAAACACTTGGAAAGGAAATACAAAATACTTTGCTCTGAAGAGCGGACAATGCAAACTGAAAAACAAAACCGAAACTTTCTGTTGAGTAGTAAAGGCAAAGAGAATTGTGACAAGTTTGCTGTCATCTAAGGTTTGCAGATGTGCATTAGCGAAAGCAGACATCAAAGTATGACTGCAAAACTGCAACCTCAAAGGAGTGCAGTTGCGAATAGGCTAGTTATCCTCATCATGAATTTAGCTAGAGCTAAACGAAATTTGAAGAAATCACCGAAAAAACGACGATGATATAAATTTCCTCAATGGAAAACTTAATTATTAACCAATAAATACAAACAAAAGTCAATAGACTAAATTCTCAAAAAGAAATATTTGTAAATACAAGTTAGTGATATAACAAGTATAAGATACATGTAAGATACAAGTATAAGATAGCATTTGATTATAAACTGAATTGAATAATTTCCCACTTTGGTTACATCAAATAAGAACAATGAGTATGTTTGAATTGAAAGTAAGTAAATTTTCATCTGCTTTTCTCTTAACCAAATAAGAAATTTCAATGCAATTCAAGTCGTTGACGACATTAAATGCTAGCTGAAATAAAATTAACAAAGAATATAAGTAAGAAAACAATAGCCATTTGCTGTTTAGCTTAACAATCCACAACAGCGTAAGACCCGATATCTGAATAAGTGTCAAATTCTTCAATCAATTCTCCTCATCTATCAGGTAGGTTTGCGGCATTCATTGGAAATACTGCGATGAAGGTAACTGAAATGAATCTTCATTATGGTTTGCTGCGGGTGCTGTTGAGTGAAGTTTAGTAGCGATTGTGCTTGAAGTGCTTATGATAAGGAAAACTTCAGTAGCACTCGTGGCACCTGCTGTTGTATTAAAGATTGCAACTCTTGTGGCAGCGAACATTGGCTTGGTGGCATCGGCAGTGGACACTGGCTCGAATGCATCTACATTTGCAGTGGACATTGGCAGACTTGCATTTGCTATTTCAGTGGACACTGGCAGACTTGCAT
>JAHWFO010099260.1:19539-98394 GCA_023313115.1 Rhysida immarginata
ATATCATTGCTTATTGAAAAGGGAAGGAAAAATTCCGCGACCCGGATTCGAACCAGGGACCATGCCTATCGCTGGCAATGCTCTAACCAACTGAGCTACCGCGGATGTGAACAGCTTTGCTGTTACAAGATATCTAAATAAACTTCATTGAAGCCACAACGCAGCAACTCAATCGGCAGAGCAGGCTCCGACTCGAAGGTCGGGAATAGTCCCTACCCTTTAACCATCAAAAAATTGATGAAAATAACTCAAATATAAGATAATGACTGAAGAAACACTCCAATTTGTCTTTCGAGATATTGGAGTGTTTCTTCAGTCATTATCTTATATTTGATATCATTGCTTATTGAAACAAACTGTTAATAGCTGTATTTTATATTAAGAATTAAGTTTTAACAATTGAATTTTTTCAAATTTTAAGATTCTCATGAAATCATTGTTTGTAAAAGCAACATTTGACATAAAGAATGTGGCATTCAAACTTTTTAGTTCATTTAAATTGTAAATGTCAATTTTAATAAATCTTCTAGATGAAAACTATTTGTAATGGTCTGGCCTCCAGTTCCTATATTTTTACAACATTTCCTATATTTAGCAGATATCATTCCTATAAATGTACATTAAAATTCCTATATTTCTTATATTTTTCAATTAAAAACTGACTGGGATGACTTGAGTATTGATGAGGACTTTTTATGAAATTCAGTTCTCTCGGTTTCCTTGAGGTGCTCCTGGTCTGCTGAATGATGGAAACATTTGCTCCCGAAAAGTACTTCCAGTATCAGGTTGTATATGTTCAATCTATAATCGTTGTGGTGAAAGAGTTTTTTATTAGTTTTAAGTTTTGCATTACAATTACCCACATGTGGTGGTTTTGAAATAATACTACGGTTGATCTGACTTTAAATGAAAACTAAAGAACTATTCTTACACTACAATTAAATTGGCTTAACATAAGTTTACATAATTAACAGTATGAGATAGGAATACAGGACTATCCATTTGGTCGTTGCGATTGCGAAGTGTGTCCTGTCGAACCTGAAAGCGAGAGTTCGATCCGGTGCAATCCCGCAGTTACGAGATTGTGATTGGTGGCGCCATCTCGTGTCGATCATTAGAGATTCAACGGGGCACTATAGTACTCCCCTCCCGAGAAATGGCGGCACGTGCGTCACAGGTACTTCAGGTTGAACTTGACGCGCTGGAGCGGGTTGTCACTTCAGCGGGAGGGATCCTGTTGGGTTCGATTGGCTGCGCTTGTTGTGGCCGTGAGGGCAGGGTGAAGTCGCCCGTTTCTCTCGGGAGAAATGCGGTCTTCAGGCGGTCGACGTGGATAGTTGATCGGTGGCCGTGAATTTCTATGGTGAACTAGTTGTCAGTCTGTCTGATTACTTTAAAGGGGCTGTCGTATGGTGCGGTGAGAGACTGCCTCAGTGTCATTCCGCACGAACACGTGTGCAGTGCTCCAGCACGGAATGCACGGAGCAGGTTGTGCGTCGATGTAGGTGCAGGATGGAGTGTCTCCATAGTCTGCCAGAGCGTCTGGAGAAACTCTGCTGGGTTGGTGTTGGTGGTGCTCGGAGGGTGAAGGAATTCGCCAAGGAGTCAGAGGGTTTGTCCGTATACCTAATCTAACCTGGATGTCCTCTTGAATGCAGAGCGAATACCGAGCAGCACGATTGGAAGAGCCTCAGTCCATCGGTATTTATGGCAGCACAACGCCTGCTTCAGCATGCGGTGGAAACACTCCACCAGTCCGTTTGACGCGGGGTGGTAGGGCGTCTTACGGATCTGGTGAATGCCAAGCCAGGATTGGAGTGTCGTGAAGAGATGTGCCTGAAACTGGCGGCCCTGGTCAGTGGTGATGACTCTGGGTATGCCGAAACGTGCAACCCAGGTAGAGATGAAGGTGCGGGCGACCGTTTCAGCGCTGATGTCGGCGAGCGGGATTGCTTCGGGCCAGCGTGTGTATCTGACCCTGAGGTCAGGAGGTAGTGGTATCCGTTGGCGGGGGGGAGGGGGCCCACGTGATCGATGTGCATGTGGTCGAAGCGCCGGTTCGTGGGGGCGAATTGCTGAATGGGACTGTGGTTGTGCCGGTGAATCTTAGAACGCTGACACTCCACGCAAGTTCTGGCCCATGCCGAGATGTCTTTTGCCATGCTCGGTCACACAAAACGTTCCTGGATGAGGCGTTTGGTGGCACGCACGCCGGGGTGTGCCAGGTTGTGGATGGTGTTGAAGATCTGGTGTCGGAAATCAGTCGGAATATATGGTCGCACCTTAATGGTTGAGGTGTCACAATAAATGCTGTGTGCCGAGTCCAGCTGCGTGGGCCGTAGAATTAATGGGGTGTCATTAGAGTTCAATAGCGCCTCGAGCTCAGTGTCATTCTCCTGGGCCATGGCTGGGTAATCAGTGGGGGGTAAGTGCAGTTCAGCGACACGGGAAAGGGCATCGGCGACCACGTTGTCGGTGCCGGAGACGTGTTTGATGTCGGTGCTGAACTGCGAGATGAAATCAAGGTGGCGGAATTGCCGTGGTGAACAGGTGTCTGATTTTTTTGTTAGGGCAAAGGTCAGGGGGCGATGGTCGGTATAAATGGGGAATACACGGCCTTCAAGCTCGTGCTGAAAATATTTGACTGCGGAATGGATGGCGAGGAGCGTGCGATCGTATGTCGAGTATTTTTGCTCGGCGACTGTTAGTTTACGCGAGAAGAAGGCCAGGGGTTTGTATGCGTTATTCTCCTGGGTCTGGAGGACTGCTCCTATGGCGACATTAGATGCGTCGACCATAAGGGACAGCTGTTGATGAGGGGTATGATAATTGAGAGTAGCCGCGGTCATAAGATCAGCTTTGCATTTCTCAAAAGCTTGTGATGCTTCATCGTTCCATTGTATGGGGCGCGTATTGTTTTTGATCGAGCCCTGAAGGTACCTGGTCAACTCTGCTTGGTTTAGAGCAGCCTTGGGGAGGAAACGCCGATAAAAATTTATCATGGCGAGGAAGCGTTTCAGTTGGCCTACAGTGTCGGGTTTTGGAAAGTCTAATATAGCTTGTACTTTATCGGGAAGGGGGCGGACACCTTCGGGAGTGATCAGGTGGCCCAGGAAGGTGACAGATGTTTTTCCGAAAACGCATTTGTTAGGGTTCACCTTCAGATGGTAAGTGCTAAGTCACTCAAAAACCTGGCGCAAGTGTTGCTGATGCTCGTTCTCTTTAATCGACGCTACTGATATGTCGTCGAAATACGGGAAGCAAAAATCTAATCCCGACAATACTTGGTGGATAAAATGTTGGAACGTTTTTCCAGCGTTTCTGATTCCGAACGGGATTGTTATGAATTCAAACAATCCGAAGGGAGTCGTGATCGCGGACTTGGGGACATGTTCAGTGAATACAAAGATCTGATTATACGCCCTGGCTAAGTCAATGGTTGAGAAAATTTTCTTTTCATTAAGAATTGAAGCTTGGATGCGGGTTCGGCGAGCAAGATTTGCTCTATCTGGCGTTCACCACTTGTAGCCTCAAGTGGCCGTCCAGTCAGTTTTCCGGCTACCGGTATGAGCACGGGGAAACACATTTGTGTGCTTTTTCGCCGAAACGTGAATAGTAGTAGCATTGTGCATCTTATTTCTCTTCCGTTCGTGTTCGGGATTTGGAGCATTTTGCCCCACGAGGGCGGGTGGAAGACTGCGGATGGGGTCTGCATGGCTCATCCAAGCGAGTGTGTAATAGCTCCGCGATCTGCTGTTGGAGCGGGGGAATGGCTGGGGAGGTAGCATTTCCGTGGCGTTTATTTGCAGGGGAAGCTTGGTCGCTACCCGAGTGATTTGTGTACTGGAATTTTGGGCTTCATCGACGGGCGTTTTTGTTCGGTGGGCCATGAAATTCTTTCTTTGGTTTTGACAGAAGGGGGGGGTCTACCACGTGCAATCCGCACCTTGATTTGCGACACAGTTATCGCCTGTGTTAGGTTGATTTTTTTTGGGTGACAGAAAAATGTGTCGCTAAGGTGAACTGCACTTACCTTATAGGGCAATTGGTTCTGTGAGGTCGGGGCCTGCTGTTTTCTCGTGGGTTGGCGACTACGTGATTGTTGGCTGATGGCTGGCCGGGTGGTCTATCGCTGGGGGCCTTTGTTTGGGTCCACATGGGGTCGGTGACGGATCTGACGGTCTTGCTGTGTTTACCAAAGAGTGGGCTGCGGGTCGGTCTGCTACCTGCGTGATCGTGGTTGGTGAACGTGGATAATCTGCCGTTGATTTTTTATTTTTGATGATAGTTAGCGGCTGTTTTGTACCCCTTGGTGCCGGGTTCCACGTGGCTGTTGGTGATCACGTCCGGGTCACCAGTTGTAGTGGTTTTGAAATAATACTACGGTTGATCTGACTCCACATCTTTTAATAACATTAAATGAAAACTAAAGAACTATTCTTAACTACAATTAAATTGGCTTAACATAAGTTTACATAATTAACAAAATGAGATAGGAATCCGCGACTGTCCATTTGGTCGTTGCGATTGCGGGAGCGATGTCTCAACCAGCTGTCGAGAGCGAAGGTGTGTGTCCTGTTGAACCTGAAAGCGACAGTTCAATCCGGTGCAATCCCGCAGTTATGGGATTGCGATTGGTGGCGCCATTTCGTGTCGATCATTTGAGATTCGACAGGGTGCCATACACATTTCTCTTTTTTATTATCTAAATCTGTATGAGCTCGGTGATCATATAGTGAATTCTGTTCGTCGATAAGGAATTGTGCAGCAGTAATAACCCGTTTTTATACCTTCCCCTTAATATCTAAGTAGATTCTCCATTAACTTAATTTGATCTAGGTTTTTAATAACGAACACTCATTGGAACTTATCAGTAAATAAAACATTTATTCACATCAAGAAATGTAAGAATATTTCAAAAGGATTATTTAAATATGTTAGTATGTTAAATAAAAGTCCAATATTAAGATTATAATTTTCGAATTTCATTAAAGTTCAAATGACGATTGTTCTGTTACCCTGTTATTTAAATTGGCAGTTTGTTTCTTCTCTCTTATAAGTAGCACTAAAATTACATGCACTTGAGTTCATTTTGACTTTCGTGCATGTTAAGAACCAGTGTCTATTTAAGAAACAGATTTTGAGGGCCCATAAGTTTATTTAAAGATTTCTTATAATGTACTTAGCTGAATGTCCGTAGCAGTGCGTTACTCATTCTCATTCGCCATTGTAAGATGCTTGTTTACCTCCAACGATGTCCTGCCGGATGCTTGTTAGTTTGCCATCCCAAATCAGTTGCCGTCTGGGATCCCAGCTCTCGTAAATGTCGCCCTGTCATCCGTGCAGCTGCCAACTTGTGGTAGCTCTACTCCCTTACTCGGCGATACGCTACTTCCGATGTTAAGATGAGGTTCCTGGCGTCACCGCTCCCACTGACGATTTCCTGTCCGTCCGCCTTGTTATGCTGGCCAATCTCGACGTTGCTTCGCTCCAACTGCCACACTCCTTCCTTCTCAGTAAGCCGTGCATGAGAAATTATTAAATTGATCTCACATTTATTGGGAGGAACAATTGGCTTTCATTTTGTTGAAAGTTCATTTTTTCTTTTATGCACGTGCTTGCTCTTGAGTAGGCTGTTTCTGTTCATGATTCTCGTCAGCCATCATCGCCAGTTTCCTTCTTCTCTATCTCTTTCATTATACAGGGTGATTACAAAAGAACTTCACACTTTTAAAAATTTATTACATCAAAGCTATTCAGAATATAGACACACCATATACGGATTCTTTAAGAAAAACTTTTGAAGTTTACTGTGACACAGTTAAAGATTTTCAATATGCCCCCCTGTCGTGACACGGCATACATCAATGCGGTAGTCGAATTCGCCCCAAACCCGCATTAACATGTCTCCATCAATCCCACGTATCGCTACTGTAATGCGTTCTTTCAGCTCGTATAGGTCATGGGGAAGGGGTAGGGTGAAGACCTTTACACACCCTCATAAAAAGAAATCACAAGGTGTGAGGTCGGGGCTTCGCGGTGGCCACTTTGCAAGTTCTAGGTTATTGTTTGCTCTACCAATCCACCGCTGTGATTTCTTTTTATGGGGGTGTGTAAAGGACAAGGTCTTCACCCTACCCCTTCCCCATGACCTAGACGAGCTGAAAGAACGCATTACGGTAGCAATACGTGGGGCTGATGGAGACATGTTAATTTGGGTTTGGGTCGAATTCGACTACAGGGGAGCATATTGAACATCTTTAACTGTGTCACAATAAACTTCAAGAGTTTTTCTTTAAGAATCCATATGTGGTGTATCTATATTCTGAATAGTTTTGATGTAATAAATTTTTAAAACTGTGAAGTTCTTTTGTAATCACCCTGTATATATCTTGCCGTGTCACATTGCTACGTGCGTATGTGTCTATATATATTATTCTCTGTGCGTCCATGTGCCTCTGTGTCTGTTTGATATTCCCACTCCCTTTTTAAATAACTTCTCATAGTTTTTAGAACCCCATTCCCACTCTCCGCTTCTCGGGCTTTTCATTCGTCGTTCCCTTTGCACTCCTCAAAACTGCCGCTCGTTCCAATCTTCTCCTTCGTTCTAGCTTCTTATCGTACTTTTCATGTCGTCATGGCAACGCCTTATCGTCTAAAGATGTTTTCCCTTCTTGAGCGGGCAAAAAAAAAATAGGCAGGAACGCCTGAGAAGACTCACGATACAGAACAAAAGAAAAAATAAAGCAATAGCCAAATAAACTTTGCAAGCCCAAGCTAAATAATTAATTAATTGGACCAATGAAAGACTTTGATCTTGGAAACAAGATTTAACATAAAAGAATATTAATGAGGAATAAAATTAAATTAATGGAAAACACAAAAAGGAACAAATGGATTTATTTGATAAAATACATCTGTATGTGACAAATGTAAATTTCGTCACAACGGACGAGTCTTGTGCATTTCAAACTCGTGTTGCGAGATCTTTTAACAATCTTCACCGTAGAGATCAAGCAGTCCTCCGTACATTACACTGGAAACGGTTATTTTTATTAAACATTAGATTTACTAAAGAATCAGTATAGTTAATATATGATTTTTTTGCCATTTCACAAACAGAATTTTAGTATAAATTTTCTTTTTTTCTTACAGTAAAAGTTCGGCACTTACAGGAAATGCTTGTTCTTAGTCAGTTGTGTAACTTGCGGGGTTACATATTCAGTTTTCCCGAAGAACTTCGAACAGCAGCCCTGAATGGGATTTTAGAGCATCACAAGGAATTTCCATTACAGTCATCATTGCATCATGGTCTTGGAGGTGCCCATTATGTTCTATCAGGAATCTTCACTAGATCAGGAATTTATATGGGTAAAGAAAAGAGAATTTTCTTTGTTAGACCATAAAAGAAAAACATAATAGTCATTATTTTATTTTATCTTTAAAATTTTATGTATTTTCCTATTAATACACATAACATTTGACATCTCTCTAAAATTACACATAAAAATTGAATACTACTTTCATATAAAAATGGAATTTGTTTTTTCTGTAAACATATTTTTATTCTTTGGGTTTATTTAAAAGTTAAAATCCTTCATGAGGGTTTATTTATCCCTTTATTTAATAAATTGGCATTAAAAGTATCTCCATGAAAATATTTACTGTTATTAGAAATTGTGTGTATGGCCCTTTACAATAATTTCCTATGGAGGACCACTTTTGGCCTTCGAAACTGCTTCAATTTGATATTGTGTGAAAGAAGCAAGGGTTTGAATGTGCTACAGGGATTTTAGAATAGTATTTGCAAAATCGACTATCAATTCGCATATTTTCCCTGAAGTATGCTTTTTAAGTGAAATGGCTTCTTTTAAGCTCATCCCACTTGTGCTGCATGATGTTAAAATCAGCTTGATATTAATGAATTATAGTGTAGCACTTGATATTCGCTTTCATGTTCTTCCAATCCCTCATGGCCGGAAGCCTGTCAATCGAGAAAGACTATTCCTATAAATAGCTTCTTTTAAGCTCATCCCACTTGTGCTGCATGATGTTAAAATCAGCTTGATATTAATGAATTATAGTGTAGCACTTGGTATTCGCTTTCATGTTCTTCCAATCCCTCATGGCTGGAAGCCTGTCAATCGAGAAAGACTATTCCTATGTTAGTGTGCGCCTGATCATCAAAGATGCTGAGATAATGCCAAGCATTTAACTGCTTTATTGGTACACTATTAATTTTACCAACAATCGTTATGTGACATTCCATGTCAGTTTGTTGCATATAGCTTGGTGGAAGACAAACATGACCTCTTTACTACTTCCAATTGCTTGTTTTTTTTTTTTTGTTTTTTTTTAAATAAAATTTGCGGTGTTTATGATTCGTATTTAGAAATATTTGTGTTTATTTTCTTTTAACAGCACCCTGATTATAGTGGTGTGGATTTCACATGATTGTTGTGTTTCTAAAGTTTGAGCACTCGCTGTTGTGAAGCATTGTTCATCGCAATAGTGATCGTGTTTGTTATAACTGACATTGTCGTCTTGGAGAGATTTTCTTTTCCAAGAAGATAATGTCAGTTTCCCGATGGAGTATTGTTGTTTTCTTCATCACGGAGGTAGTTTTTCGAGTGGATAGACATGTTTTCCCGTGCTGGGCCAAAACAAGCTAAGGCCTACTGTCTGCCGCAAGACAGGGTGGAGAAGGAATGTCGGTGAAGACGGGCTTAAGCGTTCTGCTTATTCGTTTAGCGCCCGAAAAGTTTTTTGACTTAGTTTTAAGATCGCTACGGAAAGCATCCTCCATAATTTTAGTTTTAATAGTTCGTAAACAGTGTTTAGTTTATGTTTATTGAGTTTGTGAAAAAAGTTCACATGACTCACCATGTTCAACAACGCTGCGTTTGCCACGATGAGTTGAACTCTGCTGCAGCTGTACCACCAGCGCCGAGGTAAGCCCACTCAAGGTGAAAGAGCGGAAGAAAAGAACAGCAGTGCAAATCGATGACGACTTTTAGTGAGTTTGTTTTCTGTATTTTGAGACGCGACGATGGGGAGCTACCATGACGTTTAAAGAGTATTGGATGTTAACGGCCTGTGGACGAGAAAGCTGAATTTTGATCGTGCAGCGCTTTATAAAGAACTGAACTGGTTCTGATCTTGTGTGGGGTGCCTTAGAACTGTCTTTCGCAAAAACTATTTGTTCATTATTGCCAATATAAGATATGCAGATGTATTTATGTAAAAGTTGTGATAAATAGTACTAAGATTAATTTTGATGGCTGATGCCTGTTCCTATAAAGAGGGTCGTTAGTTTGTTGAGGGTTTTCATTATAGTCTGATACGCACTGTGGAGAGCTTCATATGCTGACATGTGGTGGGATGCATTTCACTTTGTGGTGCTCCAGGGGGGGTGGGGAGGTTTCCTAACTTGGGGGTACACAAAAGCAATCCCCACACACACCCGAGAGCAATCACGGGTTCGAGACCTGTTAATGAGAGACGACGACGGAAATTGTGGGGTTAAAACGAGCAACAAAAAACAATGTTGCCATCATTTATTCACTGGAAACACAAATATATACATTGATCTAATCTAATAGGTCAGTAACCATAAACAATAGGGGCCCCTACTAAACTCTACCTAGATTTACTTAATTTATCCTACAAGCCTCTTCACCTCGGCAGACACTCTCCCATTTCTGATTTCTGCCTGAGGCTTGACAAGGTCTGCCTAAAATGTGCTGAGCTCTTAAAGAAATCCTTAGCTCTCTGGTGCTCAATCTTTAGCTGTTGGCTGCGTTAGTCACCCACCTGTGATATTACTATATCACCCATGACGTAAGGAAAATGCTGTGTGCACCTTTTTATTTATGCAAATTGGAAGGGGGGGCACAATAACCCTTCTCCAGTTCCTAGCATGGACTAATGCACACCGTGTACTTTCAACACGAAGTGTCTGTCAAGACCATTCCCAAAAACGATCCACTGAATAACACACATTCAGTGCCTATGAAAATGTGGCTGCCAACAGCATTCAAGCGGAGCCACCAGCGCTAGGGAAATGCTCTACTTCTACATGGAGGAAAACAGGGCTGAGCTAGGCAGAACTCTTGCGCCACCTCACACCAGACTTCAAATACCATTACCAAGTATTTAAGCATTACTTAACGGAGCTACAACACACGTTTACAGAGTGCACAATTCCATTCAGAATGCGCTTCAGTCTGAACAAAGACTGTTCCCAGTTCCTTTGCACAGCTTGTAACTCAATGTGTTCATAGATTTTCCTGGCTAAAAACACGCTGGCTGCAGTCAGTCGAACATGCACAACGTTCCCACGATAAACTTCCCGGGGCTCGTCAAAATAATTTCTAAGACAACTTGCCAATCGCCGAAAGAAAAATTCGACGCAGGAATTTGAACTAACCCAGCTTTACTGCCAAACACGTCGGGGCAGGAGAATGCTACTGGCGTGAATCAGAACAAACGAACACCGGCGGTTCATCTTGGCCAAGGTACTCACGATGTAAAACGAACGAAGACAATGTCATTAAAACTTCAAACTGGTTTCAATCATCAATTGAATTTAATCAGAATCGCAAGTTTTTTTACAGCATAACCAAAGCAAGCTGATCAAATGAACCATTTCTCGTTAAAAACACCATCGGGAAGAATAGGCTTACTTTAAACCTATATTTTTATTTACCCATCCAAGGGAAACACGACCATCCCCATCGAAAAGAAAACTTTCTATATATAAAAGAAAAATCTATATCTCTATCTCTCATAGATTCTAAAAACAACAAAACAAAACGCAACAATTGCCCAACGAGTCAGCATCTCAGAAATACTGAGAATTTCATCTCTCTCGACAATGCTAACTCATTAGGAGAGCTAATTGTTGGCGTTTCTAATATTTCGCTTTAACTAAAAAACTTAAATATTTATTGCGAAATGGCAATCGTTAAGCGAAAAACAATAAATAAATAAATAAATATTATAAGACGCAGATAAAGTCCAAAACCAATGTGAATAAATTAATGGCAACACAGAAAGATTACATTAAAAAAAAAACTGACATCATATGTCCTGTTTCTAATGCTGGGTCAAGCAAGCACTCGTGCTGTGGCCAGTGAGTAAATTCCCACGATTGTGGTTTGTAAACCGGAGTGAAGACACGTCACTATAGAGGGTTTCTGTGATTCCCCCTCTCGTTTGTAGCGCATTGAAAAGAATCATGTGACGTCTGAGTTACGCTCTTTGCCCGACAAACCAAGGTGATAAATACTACGTGGATCAGTCTGCTTGGAGCAGCATCAGTCTGAATCCCTCAACAGTGAGTCTTGAGCCAGTGGGTTAACCTTGAGCCTCCTCTTCCCTCTTTACAGGGTTATAGCGCAAGTATCTTGAATAGTTGTTTGGTTATGTTGGTTAAAAGTTCCTTAATTTTTTTTTGGCCTGCTTGAAAACTAAGAATATGTTGATAACTGGAATACTCTTATCATTTTATTCAACCCTACATAAACAAATGAAGGAACTTTGTAAATATCATGGATACTGCCAACGATCATAGCTTTGGTTATATGTATTTGAGACATTGAGGGGCTCCTCACAGTGTAGCCAGTGCTGGCACTGTGTTAGTATATATTGTGTTTTAGGGTATTTTCAGTTAATCTATTTGTTTGCTAGTGAATAAGTTGGGAAGATTAAAGTATGTTTTTATTTAAGTTTGCTAGTTGTGATCATTGTCTTGCACCCTTGGACACTCCCGAACCATGATAAGCCCTATCCTCGAGATCTCTATCTAATATTTACTGAAAATTAAATATCTAGAGGGGGGGGGGGCTTGTCACAGTTAAAAAAAAAACATAGCCACAGAACTGTGACCTCCTAGATCAGTTTAGTTCGTGGTTCTGGGTTAGGCCTATGCACGCCCATCTCGAAAAGGGGTTTTGACACTCTCAGTGTGTGTGTGTGTGTGTGTGTGTGTGTGTGTGCAGTTGGTGTTTTCCTTCTTTATAATTAAGCTGTGTTGCTTTAGTGTTTTGTAATTTGTTATAGTTGATTAAAACTTGTATTATGTTTTCTTTTGTTGTTTTATTGCCGTTTTTGTTGCCATTGCAACAGGCGACAGTGGGGTGCATCGGCGTTGTTTCTACGAGTAGTTTCTGAGCGGGAATGCCTACGTCACCCATGCCATTGTTAAGCTGCTTTTATTTAGATTTCTGTTTGTTGGCAGGAGAGTTCTATATATGATTATCTACTTGTTTTTTGTAGCTGTAACTGTGAGCTTGTGGAGAGTTTATGGAACAACTTTTATGTAGCAATGGCAGCCATCCTGTATATAGATGCTCATTTGTTTATGTGCAACAGCATGAACGCATTTGCTATGGTTCTCTTCTTAGCTAATTGCCATTGTTTAACTGTTTTACTCTATTCCATTGCATTAATGATGATTATTTGCCGATTTACTGTATTTTTTGATGTTATGTAATAATGTTCTACTAAGATAAATCGAACACCAGAGCGAGGATGGCGGTGTGAACTTTTCTTGTGCAACTGCAATGACTCTGCCATGCAGGCAAGCCCGTGTATTTTAAATAAGGATAGTGGATTTCTGCTCTCCGGTGAGTGACTTGTTTTTTGAATTTTCCGCGACAACACGCTGGTCTACAAAATGTAATTTAAGGTCGTCAGTGAACTCGTCCCAGTTGAATTTTGGCCTATGTGGCTGTGCCCAAGATGGTTAAAGGCAGCTGTTGAATATAAATTTGTTCAGAGACACTATTTGTGATCTGAAGGTGGCAAACGTGTCCTAGTATTTTTGTCACGTTGTGGGTATATTACCTCTAGCCTTTGTAACGTTGAAATAGTTAATATAAGGCCTGTCAGATCTCATCATCTTCAAAATCGATGACCTGTCAATACCTTCAGCTGTCAATAATCAATAAAACCAATCACCCTGAATATTAATGAAGTATAGCGAGGTTCAATGAGATATCATGCATATTTATCGAGATATCGATCAATATCGTCTGGTTATTGATTTTATTGGTTATTGTTGGTTGAAGTTATTGATAGGTCATCGTTTTTGCAGCAGATGGGTATTGCTCTGACACATTATTTCGATTTATCAGCATGTAGATCAATATTGTGATTATCGGTGATATATTGATAATAAATTTACAATCACTCTATACAATTACAGGTTTAATGAGGTCACTTAATGATGAGCCTATTAATTACCTGTAATTAAGCTGGAATATTTAATTAGCAACTCTTTTTTTATGATACAACAATTAATTGTCATAATTAGTTACATTTTCTGTCACTTGTTGGCACACCATCATTTTTTTTTTTTCGTAATTTAAATAAATACAATTTTTTTTTTGTAAATAAGTGGGTTTTTTTTTTATTTGCATACGAATAATTTTATTGGCGATCTTGCTTTTAATTAATTTTTAGAGAACAAAGAGTTTATTTAATTAACCACAATAAATAGAGATAGATGCTTTTTAATTTTTTAATTCACCTGTTTATTTTACAATCAGAATTTCTTACAATTCATTAAGCATTAATTTATTTTAATTTTATATAATTTCCATTTTTAAATTTCAAAGTATTTTAAGAAATAAAAAATTTTTTTTTTTTTTAAATATTCATTTAATTACAAAAGATAATTCTTAGAAGTTAATGATCAATCAGGACATAAGTAATTGTTTGTTTCTTATCAAATAATGACCATATGGAAGAGAATGAACTGCATCATTAAAGATGTATCTTTTATCATCGTATGATGACAAGCAAAGCTTATTTTGTTTACATGTGTAAAGTAAGTTCTTAAAATTGCAAATAACTTTTGAAGAAAAATGAAAAGATACTTTTTCTTTTAAACAGCGCAAATAATGGTTGTAATGCATGTCTTTCTTAAGCGTGTTTCTTTTGACACCTTTGCCCGTTTTTTTAATTGCATTTCCGTAACGAAAGCAATATATTTTTGCCTTTAATCCAATGAATTCCTTGATCACGATCCCTGCTGTTTCATCTTTAAATTTTCCAGTCACTTGCTTGTTTTCAGTTGAACATAACTCATGATCAACGGGATGATTGCTGGTGTCGACATAGCTTAGATGATTACTTAATTCAGCATAAAGATCTTTGTGAAAATTTGATAAAATAAGCTGTCAGTGTCTGAGAATAGAAGTTGACATTTATCTCCATAAATCATTTTAAAATGGTCATAGTAAAATTCATATATCGTGAGCTTTGATAGATCTAAAACTGCTGTTCCGATATACACAGGACGATTTAACACAACGCGATGGCGATGTGTTTTGAAGAGCATCAAATCCTCTTTGATAATTTCAAAGTAATCTAATGTCGGTTTTGATGTAAGTTTTAATGAGCGCAGTAGTTAATATCTGGCTGCTCAGGGCTCATCATCTTCATAATCGATGAGCTGTCAATACCTTCAGCTGTCAATAAAATCAATAAAACCAACCACCGTGACTATTAATCTCCAATCAGCGTAAATATTAATGAAGTGTAGTGATTTTTAATGAGATTTCATGCATATTTATAGAGTTTGTTATCAAAATCATAAATATCAATGAGATATTGGTAAATATTAATGAAAAATTATGAATTATCGATGATTATAATCATCCAAACTATTAATTACATGTTATTAGGCATGAAGATTTAATTAGCAACTCTTTTTTATCATAGTTACTATTAGCTTTCGTTTTTAGTGTCGTATTCTGTCACCTTCCATCATCTTCAAAATCGATATGATTACCCATCATCAAAATCGATAATGATTAGATGTTTTTAGTTTCGTATTCTGTCACCAAAGTTATTTTTCCCCAATGATAAAAATTTATGAAAAATAAGTTTTTAGTTTCCTATTCAGTCACTCCCCATCATCTTCAAAATCGATATAATTAGATGTTTTTAGTTTCGTATTCCGTCACCCCTCATCATCTTCAAATTCGATATGAATACATGTTTTTAATTTTGTTTTTCATCTTCAAAATTGATGAGCTGTTAATACATCATTTTGAAAAATATTGATATATTGATAAAATAACAATCAATTGATACAATTACAGGTTTTAATGATGAGAATTAATGATGATCCTATTAATTACATGCAATTTAGCATGAATATTTAATTTGCAACTCTTTTGTATCAAACCAAGTATTAGATGATGTTTTGGATTACGTTTTCTGTCATTGGTTTGCCGGTCCAGCCGTTTTGTTTTTTTACCCCAGTGGATTTTTTCAGAATTTAAATGAATTTTTACCATCGCAATAATTAATTAATAACCAGTTGTAAAAGTGTCATTATTTAAAAAAATCTTTATTCCGACTTTGTATTTTTTTTTAATGGAGATAAAGATTATAAAAGCGTGGTGCAGTAATCTTTATTGATCAAATTCGACTTACGTTACGAGATGATCAATGCAACAACGGTCTAGTTTTGGTTGCCGAGACATTTAAGGTTTATCGGGGAATATATGCAAAGATTAAGCACGTACCCCAATTGGCCGCATGATTTCATCGATGTCCGTCATTTATCTCGTTCGGGATTTATTTAATATTGTTTGTCAATATTGTCACAAAATTTTACATGAATGGACCAATGGAGACGTGGTCGATGAAGAACATTTACAATGGTCTCCAAACTGTTTATACATAAATTATTTTGCTTTACGATTTATAAATGGAGATACGCATTTAGATGAACGTTTTCGTACAGTAGACGACTTTAATCTATTTTATTCCGTGTACGATGCTTGGAAAGAAGGTTTCAGACAATTATATGCAAAATAATTTAGTTATGAAGAAGAACAGAATACACACAAAGATGAAAAGAAAAAAGAACTGAGGTTAAAATGAAAAAAAAATAATACAAACCTCCCAAAGAATCATTTTTATTTTTATTACACAGATTCACCCTTTTTTTTTTTGTCGATGGAATCGCTCGCTTATGCACGCCTTCGTTTCTTCGTTTTTAACAGAATAGTGCTCGACATTGTGCTTTCTAAAAACCTTTTCTACGTCAGCATTATAAAATTCCGTACCGTTGTCCGTCTATATTTTTGTCGGCTTTTCTAAAGATAAAACGACGTCAAAGGCAGCAGCGACCGATCTTCCCAACTTGTTTTGTAAAGGAAAAATTACAGCTCGTTTTGACACACATCCACTATAGTTAACAAAAAACGTACATTGTCATTGTACGTTTATAGATTAGACACATCAGCTGACCATATTTCGTCGATGCTGTGTACAATCACGCGATTTTGTGGGAATTTTCTCTTTGCATATTTATGAAGCGTATAAGTGTCCTTATTAGATATTCATTTTTTAATTTCATTTAATGTGAAACTCTTGTGTGAAGCAATTGCTGCCCTGTATAAACGATTAGCACCTCCGTAACTGCCGGGTGATGAAGGGGAAAAATAAATTTGTTCTAAAATATTACTTCTTCTTGTAGACATCCCACTTGAGTCGAAAAGGCACATGGGATTTTCTTCGTACACTTCTTTTCTCGACTTCTTCAGGATCAATTAACGCGTTAATTTCTGTCCATCCCGGTTCACCCTCATAAAATGTCTTTTTGGGGTCATCGCTAACCACGCCCATCAGCAATCGGTCTATTTTCGAACCTGGCACGGGTTGTCCATCATAAATCGAGTGGAATTTAAGACTTTTTTTTAACTGGCGACTTATATTTTAGAGGGATAATATTGCATCGACCGAGGAAGAGAAGATGCAGCATCTGCATCGGAAATAGGAAAATGGGAATGACGTGGAACGTGAATGAAGGCGATTGATGCAACACGATCTCAAACCACGTTGCAGGCACTGAAAGATTGAAGTATTTTTTGCTTGGACCACACTCGAAAGAAGTCACCTTGGATGAAAGGAACAAAGACAGAAGAACTTCTATTTTAATGACGTCAGCTGGGGGTGGTGCGCGTTCCGTGCACACAGCGGTGGTGGTGGCGGCAGCAAGGACTGATTGATCAACAACGCCATCTTCCAAGGGGTCTTTCTCTTGTGAAAAAATTCGTTTTTAAATTTTTTATAATAATTTAAATACCTTTGCAAGGTGAGATTATAGAGTTTAGCTTTGGTTCTATGGTCCAGATCATTCTTCTCCAAAAAATTTTCATTTTATTGTCTAATGCAGACAATGGTTTTTCGAGCGGATGATGAAGTGTTTGAGGTACGAGGACCATTTTTTTGTACATTATTTTCACATGAACAGTTCGCCCAATAAGCCTATTAACGGAGGAAGGAGAGCTGTGAAAAATCCACCGCCTTTTTGGTTAATGAGTTTCGTTTTTCTTTTGTGTGAATACTTTTTCGATAACAGACACTTCACGATGTGTCCATACCGCCTCAGTTTGTGCATTTGTGCGCTTGTTAATGCTATTCGTCCTTTTAATACATTGAGACAATATTCGGAAAGGACATTTAAAATATCAGGACATAAGAGGAGTGACTTTTAACGTGGTTTTTTTATACTTTTACCAGCCAGCAGTTGTAAAATGAGAAAATAAGCTTTTACTTTTTTTGACATTTTTTTTTCTTTTTCTTTTCAGTCTCTTTTCAAATAAACGTGCGAATGTATGTCAAAAATGTTGCTTCTGAACTTTAAACGTTCATCTGCGTTAGGTCTTAGATCCACGAGCAAATGAGAAAAAGTTTTACGAGTGCAGTCTTTATATATATTTAATAAGTATTGAGCACCCACCCTTATTTGATTACCAAAATTTTCAAATGATTGACATTGCGACACGCACTTATTATAATGAAGATTTGATGATTCAAACAGACTGCGCAACTTTTTTTTCGAACAGATTATGGCACAATAAAACTTGCATTAAATTTTTATGATGTCCATCTTTGATCACAATATTCATTAAATCTATAGAATTTATTTTGTGAACAATGTCATCTAGAATTACCAATGTCAAAGGTTGGAGAATGTCATAATTTCTATATTTAAATTTCTGCTAAACGTGATAGGAATAGGAGACGATCATATGCTGGCTGATCTTCAGAGTAATCAAAGACGCACTGCTTCGGCGCAGGATTACACAGTTCCAACGATCGCATTATGAACCTCTCAGTAAACGAGGTCTTGCCGGAGTTTGTAGCTCCGCAGATTAAAAAATTTGATGGAAATGTAAATCTAGTGTCCATGATCATTGTACTAGCATAAACCGACTGAAACTGTGTACACAAAACTTTTGTTTATAAGGAGTGCGAGTCAATTATAAAAATAAAAAATAAAAGTTAAAAAAAAACATGAAATACTGAAATATTATAAATTTTTATTACTCCAAAGAAGTTGACAGAAATAAAAGATCTTTTTTTTTTAATGTTTATATCATCACTTATTGATTATATATTTCCCCCCACAAAAATATTATGATGAAATAATAATAAAGGTAAAAATTTCATTATTTAAAATTATCCTCTTAATTAAAGTTTTTAAGAGTTGAGGAAATTACAGACACATTATTAAAAAAAAAATTTGCAAACTTGTCTAACTTTTAATTGTTATTCAGTTCTTCAATTTTGTTATTAACGAATTGAATAGAGTCCAAAATGACACGTAATTGAGAATCATCCAATAAAATGCTCTTTGATCCATCAGATTTTTCCATCTTTATCACCATGGTCCCATTTTCGTCAATAGAAGACGCGATAGAATGCGGTATCTGGGTCCATTCGGCGATCAGTGCATCCCGTAATTCCATCACCGTGCGTGGTGGAGGGCCCAGCTTGCAGACATGGCGATCGAGATGGTCCTACAAATGTTCAATGAGGTTGAGGTCTGAGGTGTTTGGTGGTCATGGGAGTAGCTTGAATTAATCCTCATGCTCCTTGAACCAGTCGTGGACAATTTTGGCAGTATGGCAGGGAGCATTGTCCTGTTGAAAGGTGCCATCACCCTGAGGAAACACTGTCGACATGAAGGGGTGTACCTGGTCTGCGATGATCGTCAGGAAACGAACAGCATTCAGTGTACCCTCCAGCGGTATCAGTGGACTCAGACCATATCACAAAAACATTCACCAAAACAGGCACACCTCCCCCACCAGCCTGTCATCTGCCAACGTTGATGTCGGGATGCCTGTTCTCAGATGTTTCCCGGCGAATTCTCCATCGTCCGTCCACTCTGTTCACCAGAAACTGCGACTCGTCAGAGAAAGCTACCCTTTGCCACTCAGCCGAGGTCCAATGGCGATAGTCCATTGTGAATTGGAGGAGTTTTCGGCGATGCATAGGCGTCAACATGGGTGCTGTTACCATATGCCTGCTCCGGAGCCCCAACCTCAAGAGGGATCATTGCACTATCTTGGTGCTGACACGCCTAGTGACCCCACTGTTCATTTGTTGTGTCAGTTGCTCAACAGTGGCACGCCGATTGGTCTTGACCAGGCGTCGTAACCGACGCTCGCTTCTAGGATTGATGGCCCCTGGGGTCCCACAGTTACCTCTTCGGTTGCTCAAAACTGTTTGGTTCGTCCAGTCGCGGTACGCCTTCACAACGGCAGCCCTAGAGCAGTTCACAAAAGTTGATTCTGGAATGCTGCCCTCCTTGGCCCAATAGCCAATGATCATCCCCTTTTGGAGGTCTGACAGGTCACTTGCTCTGCCCATGACGGCGACAATTGCTGTGTTAACGGATGGTACTATACTTCTGCTGTTGTCAGCTTTTAATGATTTTTCATCTGCATACCATGGGACATTCCAACATCTTCGAGGAGAGGTGGTCATATTAATGTGTCCTGGCCCCGTATATTTAAAAAATTTTTAAAAATTATTTAAGATACCCAATGGTGTTAATGCATTAACAAAAAAAACACTGAGAGAATGATTATTCTTTTTAATTTTTTGTATCCATTAGCTCATTCTCCTTGACTCTAGATAAATATCATTCATCTTGCCTCAGGGTGCCTTCTCTTTTGTTGTATTAGCTGATTAGAGTTTTAACAAAAGAATGAATATTTTCAAGAAAAATTAATACGTGAGTATTATAAAAGAATACCAATTTATAAAAACGATATTTAGTATTAGTATTTTTTTTTTTTTTTTTTTTTTTTTTTTTTCTCTTTTTAGCTCACCTTGACATCTAATCAGAATGAGTAATTTGAGAAGATGCATTTCAGTAATTAAGTTTTGTTTTATTTTATTTATTTATTTACTACCATCGATTGCTTTCTTTTGTGTTTTAAGTTTTATTTCTAAAAAACGAATTATCTTGATAAAAGGTTTTTTAAAAAATAATTTTTAACAGAGTTATTGCTGTGTATCATCAGAGAATAAAATATTTTTTCTTAAGAACATTATAATTATAAATTTTATAATTGCAATGTTATAAAACATTATTTCTACAAAGATTGGAAGAAAAAAATTAGTCCATAATCTTATTTCCAATATATTTTATTTTTTATTTTTTTGGAAAAAAAAAAAGGGTGAATCTGTGTATTAAAAAATAAAATGAATCTTTGGGGGGTTGTTTTATTTTTTATTTTTTTTTCATTTCGCCTCATTTCTTTTGCTTTTCACTCTTACATACAATAAGTTTTCAATAAGTTATACAGTAAACTCCGTGTACTTCGAATTCAAACAGACCGACAAAAATATTCGAATTAGGCAATAATTAGAATTATGCGATATTGGTCACACTAACCTAAAAACTGTGTGTTTTGGATTATGGGTAATCAGTAATCATATGTACATGTATTGAAAAAAAAAACAATGAAAAGAGACATTTGAACTCTCTTGTTTATTTGAAGTACATGTAATTGGTAATTGATTTTTGAACAAGAATGCTGGAATATTTTTTCATCAGTTCATTATTCAGTCTCTCACAGAGTTCGTCGATCTCATCTGATGACGAAGCTAATCCAAATGTTCGAATGGTTCGGAGAGCATTGAATGCTTTACCACAGTCAAGGGAAGGGAAACAGTCGACCTACTCAGTGCTTAGAGTGTTTCCAAATTTTTATTGCGCATGCGCTTCCTCGATGGTATTGCCGCCTGGTGGCCATGGCGGAGCAGGTGTTTGCAAGCAGACAACAAAATAAAACTTTATTTTCTTACTCATGAGATACGAGAAAAATCCATTATTTTACATTAAAAAAAAGCATTAAGAGTTTTTCGAATAAAACTTTTGTAAGGTAATGAAAATTTCTTCAGTGCAATTTGTTTTCATTTTCATAGAAAAAAAATTTTTTTATACAGAATATTAATTGTATAAACTTAGGAGATGCTGAGAGAGAGAATTTAGCCGCTTCTTGTATAATAAAATTGAATCAGGGAGTGCAAAATTTCGCACCTTTTTTCATTTACAATTACAATGAAATAAATACAAATATAAGATAATCAATAATGTTGCATGCTCAAGCTCCAACAATAGAATTAGCAAAACTTAATCTGTTTGCAATAAAACTTTGCAGACATTTGTTCTTTTTAAAATATTTTGAGCTTTATTATATATTTACTAGCAGAGGACCCGACGTTGCCCGGATAATTACGCTTGTAGGTAAACAGAACAACCTCAAAAAGTTGAATTAAACCTCCAAATTGGTTAAATAATAACTCAATCACTACAATATAGAGCAAAGGGACTATCCATTCTAAGAAAAATCCAAAAAACAGGAATTTACCTCTTCACTGAAAAAATCCATTCTAGATGATATACCGGGACTTGATTTACTGTAAAAAAATTTTTAAAGGCTCACAATGGATGGACCTCTCCAAGGATGCCTTCTAGTCTAAATAATTTTTTACTCACGTAATCTTACTTTAGATGTACACTTGATGTTGTTGCAATTTCTTTTCTTCTTTCACTGTCTTGAAGCAAAAATTGGCCACTCATCACTTTGTGTAGTGCTTCCTCTATCGTCTTTCACTCTTTCTCAATAGTCTGCTAACTCATTATCTCCAGTTACTGATCATTTTTAAAGATTTTCAAGAAATTGTTAAGTACTAACATTTCTCTTTTCTATGAAAAGCCTGAATAACAGGAATTCTATGCATTGAATTCTATATTGCACAAACTTTGCCTTGCATTGTTGGTCATGAGATATTTCTCATTAATATGCCCTGCCATAACCATGAATATCGATTTTTTATCAATAATTATTATTTTTTCGAAATCTGAGGTAGACGGAATAAAACTGTAGATTTGTATAAAAAACAAACAAACAACATCCTTCTTTATATGTAGAACTAGCAAAGGTACCCGGCGTTGCCAGGGATAATTACACTTATAGGTAAACAGAACAATCTCAAAAAATTAAATTAAATTTTGCAATATGTTAAAAATAAACACATGAAAGCGCTTAGAATTAATACAGTAAAAATTCTTAATGAAAATTCGAAAAAAATTTTTTAAAGGCCCACAGTGGCTGGACCTCTCCAAGGATGCCACTGCTAGTCTAAATATTTCTTACTCACGTAATCTTACTTCAGATGTTGTTGCAATTCTACACTTCTCTCGATGTGTTGAAGCAAAACTTGGCCATTTATCACTGTGTCATCTAGCAGTCGCCGATTCTTCTATTTACTTGCTTACCATTTGCTCAATACAGCACTCATTAAGGAGTGCTTCCTCTGTCGTCTTTCCACTCTTTCTCAATAGTCTGCTAACTCTCCATTATCGCCAGTTACTGATCATTTTAAAAGATTCAGTACGAAATTGTTAAGTACTAAGAACTCTGTTTTCCAAGAAAAGCCTGAAAAACAGGAATTCTATGCATTGTTAAAAATTGAAACTTATCCATATTGCATCATCATCATTTTATGTTAGGGGGTGGCCGTGGCCTGGTTGTCTCGTCGGTTGGCTTGCCAATCGATGGAGTTCAGCAACTTCAGGCGTGGCCAGCTGCTGGTTGGGTGACGGCCAGGGATTGAGGGCCACTGCTGGCGGGACAGCTATTTGGGGCGCGGCTGTTGGGGGACTTTGGTCTGACCCATTTGCCGATTGACCAAAGCTGGTTTTCCAGCAGTTGGTGACAGCCTCTGGTTCGTTTATCCCCAGCAGCTCTTCCATCATGAAACCCCCCGTGCTTCGGAGGGCACGTTAAGCCGTCGGTCCCGGCTGCTACTGTCATCTCGTAGCAGTCGTTTATTAATGGGATGGCGCAAAACTCCCTCGTAGGAGTAGGTGCCGCAAAACTCCCTCTGTACTAGATACTAGATCATTTTATGTTCATTTTTATAATTCTTGGAAAGATTGCTTTAACATTGCATCATCATTTTGTGGTCATTGTTATTGGTGAATTGCACGCTCATACCATTGTTGATGCGAACACGATGGGCCTATTGTTGCACAAACTTTTCCGTGCATTATTGGTCATGAGATATATATTGTTGTTCTATGCAGTGTGTTTGTGAATTGCGTGCTGATACCATTGTTGATACCTATTGTTGCACAAACTTTGCCTTGCATTGTTGGTCATGAGATATATATTGTTGGTCTATGCAGAATGTTTGTGAATCGCGCGCTGATACCATTGTTGGTACCTATTGTTGCACAAATTTTGCTTTTATTGTTGGTCATGAGATAGATATTGTTGGTACATGTTGTGTTTGTGAATTGCGTGCTGATACCATTGTTGATACCTATTGTTGTACAAACTTTGCCATGCATTGTTGGTCATGAGATATTTCTTATTAATATGTCCTGCCATAACCATGAATATCGATTTTTTTATGGATAATTATTATTTTTTTGAAATCTGAGGTAAACAGTGACCTTCCTCATGCTTTGAAGGTCAAGTCTGCAAAATTACATCAAGATCGGAATATAACTGTAGATTTGTATAAAAAACAAACCCACAAACAAACATTCTTCTTTATATATACAGGGTGTGCCAAAAGAAGCGGGACGGTCGAATATTTCGCGAAATTTACATCGGATCGAAAAACTGAGAAACACGTGTTCAATATTTTTCAAAAATCTATCGAATGACACCAAACACGACCCCCCACCCCCACTCCCGGGGGTGGAGCGGGGGGCAACTTTGAAATCTTAAATGGAAACCCCCATTTTTTATTGCAGATTCGGATTCTACGTGAAAAAGTGAACAAGTTTTAGCTGAAAATTTTTTTTTGATTCGCGATAGATGGCGCTGTAATCGCAGAAAAAACAAATACAGATCAGAAGTCTGCAAACGGTCAAATTTCTCGGAACATACGCTTCGGAACATAAAATTAGTATTTTTGAAAAGGCTATCTAATGATACAGTATGACAGTCGACCGATTGATGGCGCTCTAATTGCAAAAAGAATTCTCTCTCTTGCAAGTGAAAGTATTTCTACAGCTAATATGAGGTTAACGTCTTTCGTTGATTTTGTATCTGACTTTAGTAAAAAACTACGTTTAGCATAACCCAGGAACAACGATGTGGACGTAGTAGTTTTTTTGTTCCCTTCGGGGTGCTTGTTTTTAATGAGTCCCCTTGCCTCTCACTTATCGGGGTGCTTGTTTCAGGTGAGTCCCCTTGCCTCTCACGATTGGCGCCAATAACTTTATTATAGTAAATGCTCAAATTGTGCACCGTTTACTTCCTGGCAGTAAGCTAATCGATGGTAAACAGATTCGATGGAATTGTTTAAGTATTCTGCAGGTATTTGGGCAGCTACATCAATTATTCTCTGACGCAATTCATCTAAATTTTGAGGTTTCGTTTCGTAAACCCGATTTTTTAAATAACCCCACAAGAAAAAATCAAGTGGAGTTAAATCTGGTGACCTGGCAGGCCATTCGATCGGACCTCTTCGTCCAATCCAACGATCATCTAAATAATTACGAACGTTCCGTCCGTAATGAGCACCATCTTGCTGAAACCAAACATGCTCCAAGTTATCGCCAGCAATCTCCCTTATTGCTGGAATTATTTCATTTTCAAGCATGTTTTCATGCCTTTGAGCAGTAATATTATCATCGATAAAGAATGGCCCAATCAAATGATTTATTATTCCAGCCCAAATGTTTAATTTCTGTGGATATTGGGTTTTGCTCTCTCACATCCAATGAGGATTCTCGTATGCCCAATACCTGCAATTATGCCGATTACAAGTACCATTCAATTGAAATGTTGCTTCATCTGAGAATACAATGTTGTAAAGAAAGTCTAGATCTTGATCTATTCTAAGCATCATGTCCTCACAAAATTCTAAACATCGGTCGGGATCATCTTCATTTATCTCATGAACAAGTGTCATTTTGTAAGGATGCAATTTATTACTTTTCAAAATCCTGCAGACTGAAGATGTACCAATTTCTTGAGCTTGGACAGTTCTATGAAGACTACTGTGAAGATTTTCCGTAAATGATAATAAAACATTAAACGTTTCTTCTTCGTTTGTTGCTGACTTTGGTCTTCCTAATTTAGCTCGATCTTTCACAGAGCCTGTAGCTTCAAATCTTCTAACCGTTCTCTCCACAGTCGATTTGGAGATAGGATCCATTCCAATTCGAAAAGTATCATTGAAAATATCTCTTGCTTCCGAGTATGACCTTTTTCTATCACCCCAGCCTACCATCATCAGTAATGATATTCTTTCTTGTTCATTAAGATAAGCCATTCTGAAAGAAAAAACACTTTTTCAAGTCAAATTTTTCTTTACAGATGAAGGTTCATCTGCTTGAATCAAGTTAAACAGTTGAACTAATGTGTCATTTAAAAAGTACCTACCAAATGGATGAAGCACAAAAAATCACAACAAAAATAGAAGTGTACGTATTTATTAATAAAGAAAAGAATTTGTTTACAAGCGGAAAGAATAAGAAAGAGTAATTTGAAAGATTTTATTATGTTAATTTAAACGATTAGATTGTTAATTATCATTGTTAGATTTTTTTTCACAAATCTTATTTTCCATGATAACAAAACCATCCATCAAGAATTAAACAATGTTACAATATTGCATTAAAATACTGTATTGATTATGTTAATTATTTTAATTGTTTTAAATATTTTCATTGAAAAAATTGATTTCCTCTTAATTATACCCCCGGGGGGTGGGTGGGGGTGGAAATTTTGATGGTACTGAATACAGTTTTACACGTAGAATCTGAATCTGCTATAAAAAATGGGGGTTTCCATTTAAGATTTCAAAGTTGCCCCCCGCTCCACCCCCGGGAGTGGGGGTGGGGGGTCGTGTTTGGTGTCATTCGATAGATTTTTGAAAACTATTGAACACGTGTTTTTCAGTTTTTCGATCCGATGTAAATTTCGCGAAATATTCGACCGTCCCGCTTCTTTTGGCACACCCTGTATATAGAATAGCAAAGGTACACGGCGTTGCCTGGGATAATTACACTTGTAGGTAAACAGAACAATCTCAAAAAATTAAATTAAATTTTGCAATATCTAAAAAATAAACACATGAAAATGCTTAGAATTAATACAGTAAAAATTCTTAATGAAAATTCAAAAAAAAATCTTTTTAAAGGCTCACAATGGCTGGACCTTTGCAAGGATGCCACTGCTAGTCTACATAATTTCTTACTCACATAATCTTACCTCCAGATGTACACTTGATGTTGTTGCAATTTCCACTCTTCTCTTAATGTGTTGAAGCAAAACTTGGCCATTCATCACTTTGTGCAGTCTACTGGTCGCCGATTCTTCTATTTACTTGCTTCCTATTTGCTCAATACATCACGGAGCTAAAGTAGTGCTTCCTCTGTCGTCTTTCCACTCTTTCTCAATAGTCTGCTAACTCTCCATTATCTCCAGTTACTGATGATTTTTAGAGATTTTCAAGGAATTGTTATGTACTAAGAACTCTCAATTCTAAGAAAAGCCTGAATAACAGGAATTCTATGCATTGTTACAAATTGAAACTTATCCATATTGCATCATCATTTTATGTTCATTGTTATAATTCTTGGAAAGATTGCTTTAACATTACATCATCATTCTGTGCTCATTGTAATTGGTGAATTGCGCGTTGATACCATTGTTGATGCGAACACGATGGGCCTATTGTTGCACAAACTTTGCCTTGCATTGTTGGTCATGAGATATATATTGTTGGTCCATGCAGTGTGTTTGTGAATTGCGTGCTGACACCATTGTTGATACCTATTTTTGTACAAACTTTGCCTTGCATTGTTGGTCATGAGATATTTCTCATTAATATGCCTTGCCATAACCATGAATATCGATTTTTTATCAATATTTATTATTTTTCCGAAATCTGAGGTAGACAGTGACCTTCCTCATGCTTTGAAGGTCAAGTATGCAAAATTTCATGAAGATCAGAATAAAACTGTAGATTTCTATAAAAAACAAACAAACCCACAAGCAAACCTCCTTCTTTATATATATAGAAGATTGACTAGCAGAGGTACCTGGCGTTTCCAGAGTTAATTACACTTTTAGGTAAAGAGAGAGATCTCAAAAAATTAAATTATAACTCCCAATTGGTTAAATAGTAACTCTATCAATACAACACAGAGCAAAGGGACTATCCATTCTACAAAAAATACAAAAAACAGGAAGTCCAGGTGATATATCGGAGCATCTAAACTCTTCTTGACTTGCATCACCAGATACTTTAGACTCAAGTTTTTCTTGCCCTTGACGTAGAAGCTCTTATACCCTGTTGCTCTATTCGAAATTGCCATTGTTCAGATGTTTCAAACGCCCGTATAGCTTTTTCTGTTTTAGTTGCAGAGTTTCTCTGACTTATACTCATTCTCTCTCTCTTTCCTTTCCAGACACATAAATTTTTGCCAGTCGTCTGGACGTTTGATACGGAGCTCAACGGAGACACGTGTGACTCCTATGCCTAATCAATAGATGCTGCCTTTTTATTGTTCTGTCACTGCATCATCACTTTATGCTCATTATCAAAAATTCTTGGAAACGATCGTTCTGTCATCGCATTATCAGCATTTCAGTTTCCACAATATACACTTTCCCACAGAATATAGTCAAAATATATTTTTAGGAAATGTTTGGATCTGCTGTGCTACCAAATAAGCTAGGTGATAACGCCGGCGTGGCTCGGACTTTTTTTTGGAATAAATTTTGAAATATCTTAAAAATAAACGCATGAAAACGCTTAAAATTAATACAGTAAAAATTCTTAAAAAATTTTTTTAAAGGCTCACAATGGATGGACCTCTCCAAGGATGCCACTTCTAGTCTAAATAATTTCTTACTCACGTAATCTTACTTTAGATGTACACTTGATGTTGTGGCAATTCCTTCTCTTCTCTCGATGTCTTGAATCAAAATTTGGCCATTCATCTCTTTTTGTAGTCTAGCGATCGCCGATTCTTCTATTGACCTGCTTACCATTTGGTCAATACAGCATGCAGCTGAAGGAGTGCTTCCTCTGTCGTCTTTCCACTCTTTCTCAATAGTCTGCTAACTTTCCATTATCTCCAGTTATTAATCATTTTTAAAGATTTTCAAAAAATTTTAAGTACTAAGAAGTCTCTTTTCTAAGAAAGCCTGAATAATAGGAATTCTATGCATTGTTACAAATTTTGCCTTTCATTGGTGGTCATGAGATATATATTGTTGATCCCTGCCTAGTGTTTGTGAATTGCGTGTTGATACCATTGTTGATACCTATTGTTGCACAAACTTTGCCTTGCATTTTGGTCATGAGATATTTCTCATTAATATGCCCTGCCATAACCATGAATATCGATTTCTTATCGATAATTATTATTTTTCCGAAATCTGAGGTAGACAGTGACCTTCCTCGTGCTTTGACGGTCAGGTACGCAAAATTTCATCAAGATCAGAATAAAACTGTAGATTTGTGTTCAATACCCACCAATAAACATCCTTCTTTATATATATAGATTAAGATTATTTTATTTATTTATTTTTTACTTATCATTCTCTTAGAAAACTAGGAAATTCGGGGGGAAATATATAAAAATTCTACCCATTCAGTGGTGAAGGGTTATTGAGCAAAACCCTTTTGTCATTGAGTAAAATAACCTTTTGCCTTCATATATAATTGAATAAAATTGCACAGGTCTGCAATGAAAAAATTGTTTGAACTGTTCTTGGTGATTCTTAAGGGTTTTTCACGCTGATTACGGAAAACACAGTAAAATCTCCATCAAGCATCTTTTTTGCCTCTCCCTGAACAAGTTTGTAAGTTCAATTTTTGGCATCTCATCTTGACCACTTGCCAGAATATCTTGGTGCTGTAAGCCAACAACAGGGTGAAAGGTTCCACCAGGACTTAAAGAATATGGAACTGCAGTACCAGGGAAGACTGAGTGTAATCATGATGGCAGAGTAGTGCTTTACCCTTCACAGGGACCTGATGCAGTTGACTTTAAGAGGAAAAGCTGTCAAAGAAAGTTTGAGGAGATGAAGAAACGATATTATAAGGACTTTCAGCAATAACATAAATGGGAAGTGGTCATGGCCTGGTTGTCTTGCCAATCGGTTCGCCGTATTCATGGAGTTAAGCAACTTCATGCACAGCAGCCACTAATTGGGTGACAGCCAAGGGACATCCATCTCGTTCCCCCCAATCTTTGAAAGGCACGTTAAGCCGTTGGTCTCGACTGTTACTGTCATCTTGTAACAGTCGTTATCTTAGCTGGGATGGCACAAAATTCTCGAGCTGGATAAAGCGCCCAGATCATTGCTGGAGGGCACACTAGGCGATGATGTACCCTCTGTACCAGAAGAACAAGAACATAAGTGACTGACCCTCTAAGTTTGTAGGTATAATGGTGACTGCAGTATTAATTTTTTATGTCAGATAAATGTGTTCAAAATACATGGTTCTATCAATTTTCCTTACATGATAGAGAAAAATGGGGGGTATTTTCGGATTCAGTGAACCAAAAACCATTGAAATCCTGTATTTCTACAGGGTGATTCAAAAGTTACTATGCAGCTGCTGGTCGGAAGTGCCATCCACTTACAATAGCTGCTGGAAGTGCCCGTCTCTTGAAACAACTGCCGATCCTTCTCTGTGTATTTGCCAGCATTCCAGAACACATTCTTTACTAGGAACTCATCCTGTTCCATTGTCAGCATTATTTTCCTTATTTTCCTTCCATTTTTACGAATTTCAGGGGACCAATAATATTTATCCGTAAAATCCGAACTTCGTAAAAAACACTCCCCTTCAAAAAAAAAAAAACAATCACGTAAATAGGCACTGAATTTTTAATAGGCAGTAGTTTTAATACAAATAGGCGCTTATACACTGATTAAGTATTCGAGTTTTGAAAATATTTAAGAATTGTTGTCTGATGCATATTTGAAGTTATATCATTATTTAAGTACTGTAGTTTGAAAATTCAAAAAAATTGTCACAAATATCGTCTGGTACATTTTTAGTTGCATACAGATGATTTTTTAGAGTTTGTAAGGAGCTTTTAATTTGTGAGGATGTTGCTTTGATTGTCGTATTTTCCAATTTCTCGTCATTATCGTCTTCATGTTCTACTTCGCCGCCATCTTTGTTAAGATCGCAAATTTCGTTATATCAAACACCCGCATCAGTTTTAACAAACTCGGAGAATTTAGATTGATAATTCAGCTTACTTTTTAGGATTTCCCACTCTTCAAATCCTTCAAATTAGCTATCATCATCTTCGGGTGGGACTCGAGTTCAGTTTCACTTTCGTTTGCATTATAGTGCCCTGCGATGCAAACATCGAACATTGATGTCTACCATCGATGTATTGAAGGTTTTCATCGATGTTTAATAATTTAGGAAGGTTTCCACTTTTGATTCATCACTGATAGATTAAATTTAAACAAACAAAAAAAAAACAGTAGAGAATAAAATTTTGTTTATTCAAATGATTTCTGGAGTACACGCATTTCATATACAGATATAGTTGACAATATCTTCAATTTTTCAACAGTCTTAGTCTGAACTTAGGATACATCGTTTTTGTTGATGGTATTCCCTGCAACAGAGAAAAGTCTCTCACAAGGAACTGAAGTTCCTGGAACAAAGAGAAATTTCAGCGCAATCTTACTAACAGAATAACTTTTAAATAAGCAAACCAGTATAAGGAACTTGAAGGTACAAAAGATAAAGCAAATATAGAATAGGATAAAAGTTAAGATAAACTAACGATGAAATTCAGAGTCAAGCGCACGGTCAAGACCAGGCACAGTCCATAAGTTGTTGCAGGCGGCAATGGGAGGAAGATAGTAAAGGGGTACTTACTCGTAAAGCAGGTCTGGGAAGCGTGGTCCGATGTCTTGGCGAAGCAGAAGGTTCTTGGTGTCAGAACTCTACAAGATGCCATGCTTCATCCGACCCCTGCTTATATACTCGAAGAAATTTCCCATTGGCCCGTGCGCTAACGCACGTTTCTGATTGACCGTTGCCTGTCTCGACCATAGCGCCACCTGTCGCTTCTGGAGGGAAACTCATAACGTGGTGATGTCTGACGGAGTTTTTGTCCGTAGGCGCAAGGAAAAGCAACATCGATGCATCGATGTTTGAGAACAATCGAAAACACGATACATCGTCTTGGAAAATCATGGATGCATAGCAGGGCTCTATTGCATTACTTAGGGCACCCTCTGTTGGTGACGGCAGAAACTAGTCCAGTTAATTATCGATCACGACGGCGATAACATAAGCCAAATGAATAAAATGCAACCATGCAAAAAAATTTCACTCTTTTTAGTAACCATTTTTTTTACTACCAATTACAACTTCTAACTTCATAAAATCAGAATTTCGTCGTAAAAACACTCCGTAAAACTTAAAGTTTATTATATGGAAATTAACAGGAGGGGGTCGGGATTTCAGAATTACTTTGTAAAATCCGGAATTTCGTAAAATGCAAGTTCGTAAAAACGAGGTTCTACTGTACTACTCTCTGTACAGTAATTTTTGAATCATGCTGTACAAAGAGAATTTTCCAAAAATTTTAAAATGCATCCCCATGTTATTTTAAGTACAAAATTTTTTAATTTGTAATTGACCCAGTAAAATCAAATCATTCAACAGTAGACAACCAACCAATGAACTGTACTAATCAATAGCTTTTTCCTTTAAGTCTGAAATTTACCTTTATTAAAATTAAATAGTGTTTTTTTTAACATTACTTAAACACTAGCATACACTTGATGCAAAATGAGTTAAATATTCATTCTACTTAAGGTTAGGCTAGTTTATTTAGTTATTTATCTGTTTTTAAATAGCATTCTATAAAAACTTTTAATTGAAGGTGTCTTAAATTACGTTCCTTTCAGATCATTTTATTGTGTTACGTCAAGGTGATTATCCAGTAGCACTTGCTGATGAAAAGAACAAAAAATGTAAGTTACAAATGTGAATGATAATTTTTAAATTAACTCCTTTTCAATTTCTATAAATTTCATATATGTATTATATTTCTATTTAATTTCAGCAAAAATATCTCAGAATTTCCTTTATACTGATGATATAGAAATTCCATCAGATGCTAAGAGGTAATTTTTATAAGGAGAGATCATGAAATGCAATCCTCAAATTTGGAAGAAACTTGCAGGATTTTAGTTATGTTCCTGAATATAATAGATTGCAACCTAACTTAACCTAACTATTTCCTTAACTCTGCCACTTCCATTTCCAGCAGTGCTTCCTCCTTTACCCTAAAGATTAATCAGAATCTGACCTGCACTTCTCACAACCTAATTTATCTCTTACATTGCAAAGTTTGTCAGAAGTGGCATTTTGGAGACACTGGTGACACCATATGTATCAGATTCACGAAGCACACATTTGACATCCTTAACAATGCCGACACCCCTGTCGTTAAACAATTTAATTCCCCTTGCCATTCCTTACAGGACTTTAAGGTGCATTCTCATAGCTTTAAAGTGAAGCTTCAGCTTTGTAGCAAATTTACTTCTGAGAAAAAAGTAGCAGGAGATTGCGAGCTTTTTTCAAGGATAGCTAGCGTTGGAGGTATCCCATAGCAAACATGTCTTGGGAGAAATTGCATGTGGGAATTCATACAAAAAACACATTTGCTGTTGCAAAGAAGTCCAATTTTAAGATGCTATTGGTAATTAATCTTAAAAATATTTTGTAAAAGGGATAAGATATTTCCAACATAGCCATATGTGATATTTATTTTTGCTGACACATTTCTTAATAACTACAATAAATAAAATAAAATAAAATAAAATAAAATCAGCTAAAATTAAATAAACAGAACCATTAATTAATTAAGTAAACTTAAATCTATACTATTATATAAAAGAGAGAGCAAAAAATGTACATTCACTCATTCATTCATCACAAAATATCCAGTACTATGAAGCCTACAAACTTGAAATTTGGCAAGTCTATTTCTCTTGGCTTCTAAGTGCTCGCTAAGAAAGGATCTTATTTTTTCTTTCTTCCTATCCATTGTAGTTTATTTTTAAATTGAATTTATCTGGAGCTGAATGGGATTTTTGCCAGCATTAAAAAATTGTAACATTTGCTTTGGTTAATGAAGAATTTTGCGATTGTTCCGTGAAGCAGCATCAACAATGACTGCAAGTCTGTCACGCGGGAATACAGTGTATCTTTTGTCTATATATATAAAGTAGGATGTTTGTTTGTGGGTTTGTTTGTTTCTACAGTTTTATTCCGATCTTGATGAAATTTTGCATACTTGACTTTCAAAGCATGAGGAAGGTCACTGTCTACCTCAGATTTCGAAAAAATAATAATTATTGATAAAAAATCGATATTCATGGTTATGGCAAGGCATATTAATGAGAAATATCTCGTGACCAATAATGCAAGGCAAGATTTGTGCAACGATACTTATGAACAATGGTATCAACACACAATTCACAAACACTCTATGCGGGCCAACAATATATATCTCATGACCAACAATGCAAGGAAAAATTTGTGCAGCAATAGTTTCAACAATGGTGTCAACACTCAATGCACCGACGCTATGCAAGGATCAGTAATATGTATCTCATGACCAACAATGCAAGGCAAAGTTTGTGCAATATAGATAAGTTTCAATTTGTAACAATTGTTTTTCGTATTTTTCGTGGAATGGATAGTCTTTTTGCTGTGTGCCTTATTGATTGAGATATTATTTAACCAATTGGGAGTTATGATTTTATTTTTTTAGATTGTTTTGTTTACCAACAAATGTAATTATCCCGGGCAATGCCGGGTTCCTCTGCTAGTTTTCTATATACTGTAACGTGCAAAAAACGAAGATCACTTTCGGCACGTTCAGCCCACAGCAAGGGTCAAAGAAAACCCTGCTGTCTCCCAATAAGATCAAAAGTGAAATTTCTTAAAGTTACGATTATTAAGTTTAAGATTACCTCCCTTTCATGACTCCAACGTTAACCCAAAAAATGTTTTAAGCATGTTTAATTAATTCCCCCCAAAAAAATAGTTAAGTTAAAGGCAAAATAAGTAGAGATAGACCCGTTACAAAACTAACCCTACACTCCTTAAATTATTTACGTTATAAAAATCAAAACCTCCCACCAGTCAAATTAGAAGACGAGTTCCAAATAAAATATTTCTATTATTACGAAAATTGTAATGAAGTTTAGCAATACGAAAAAATTAGAATATTCAGTTGCTTGAAGAACCTAGGCTTCAAAGAAAGATCATCGGTGAACAGATATCAGAGGTCCCCTAGGAGGAGGTAACACAGCTAGATAGAGAGCGCTTCTTATGTTGAGATCAAATAAATGCCTGAAACTTCCGAAAAAAACTGCGGCGAAAAAAAAAAAAACGTCTCTTCACAAAAAACCACCACTGGGGCTAAAACGATAAAGGAGTTCAAGCACTCAGAAATTCTAAAATGTCTAATTATTGGAAATAAAAAAAAAAATATATAAAAAAAAATAAGAATCTTAACAAATCTGACTACGGAGGTAAAAAAAAATCAAGTTGATTGCATAAACACTGTCCAGCTGGCAGATCATGACCAAATCTTGACGTGAAGGGGTTGAGTTGGAATACCATCAAAGTCAGATGAGCCACGATTGACTGAAGTACACGAAGGGAATGAATACAAACAGAGAGAATTCCTGAAGTTATGATCAGCATAAACGGAGCAATACATTCAATAAAAAAAAAAGAAAAAAAAAAAAAAAGAAAATACAAAAGCAAATGAACAAAATTAATATGGGATAAAAGCAAAAATGAACTAAAAGCAAATAAAATAACAGGTAAGTAGCAATAAAAAAAAAAGGCAAAAAACGAAAATAACAGGAAGGAAAAAAAAAACCCAATAGCCACTGGAAACATCTCACCTAAAAGGAAAAGAATAAGAACATGCACAAATTACAATAATAAATAATCACATATAATCATGACTAATGGGAACACTCACAAGAAAGCAAAGCCCTCAACGAGTGCTAAAACACAGATTAACAAGAACGGTTAGGCAAAGGAAAACACATAACAGAAACTCACACAGGCTGATGACACATAGAAGGCGAAGGCACTGGGAGGATTGACAGAGACTAAAAAAAAAAAATAAATAAATAAACAATAAATAAATTAAAGAGACAAAACTTTAAAAAAAATTAAATTAACACCAATGCAAGTTTTCGCACAACAGTCATTGGCAATCATCAAAAGAAACATAACAGAAAAACCTCAGCAAAGTCAAATCGAACAAAGGACTTGATTAGCGAGACAGTTAATACATTCCGTAAGCATCCGAGCAGAATAGAACTTTCTTCGCAATGATCATAATAGAACGTATTTACAAATGAGCCACAGCACTATCTTGAGGTACACCAGTAAGCACTTGTGCAAACACCCCTACGAATCGTCAAATCTTGAAGTAACTAACAACAAAATCACGTACCAAAAACGTGTTCGAAAGAAAAACAAGTAATTTGTCGAAAAAAGTTATTCACGTTGGGTTGTGCTTCCACCAAGTTCAGCGAGGGAAATTACCCGCTCCACTGTAACTTGGCAACGGCATTCTTACCTCGGTGAAGCAAAGATTCCTTCTTCTAATGGGAAGACAATCCTGGAATTTATCAACCAAGTGATATTGACTATCGAAGCTACAACGAGCATTAACAGGCAAACGGCTTATGGCTGTCCTCGTTTCGCCTGATGTGATTGACGAATGGGATAAAAATTCTTCAAGCAGTGTAGGCTCACATGGTGCAACTGAACTTGACCAATGCCGCTTCCAGACTGATTCAACTGAAAAAAAAAAACCTCAGCAGCCCCATGGCCTCTCACGACCAAGCGACAACATGCGCCTAAAGAAAGTAAGAGAGCAAACTGCTCTAAAAGAGAAGCCCTGTCGATAAAGAATCTCAGGACGCAACAATGAGAGAAAAACACATAGAGCAAAATCGTTTTGAAACAATTCACTCTAGGCGATTAAACTTCTGGAAAAAAATTTAATTGCCTTTTTTAATCTTTCCTTAAAAGATTATTTCCGTATTTTATTACTAAAATCTAAGGTTTCTATAATAAATTGAACTATTTACTCTCCAACGGGCCTATGTTTGAGTGATTACAAATGTGTAATCAGAATTAATCTGTCGAACTCAAAAGAAGGAGGCATAGGACATAGTAAGAAATTCCAGTGAGCCACGTCATATTCCTAGCGGGACAATTACTAATAGGAAATCTTACTTTTCATTAGCGGGGAAGAATCCATCCACAACGTGACTTAATCTTCCGAGAGTCTAAAATATGTATATAAAAGTTTAATACCATATTTTTTCAAATATTGGCCGCATTCACTTTAGGCCGCAGCCACAAATTTGATGGTGGAACGAAAAAATAACCCTTTTAAGGCCACAATTCACTTAAGGCCGCAAACTTCTAGGGTCTACAAAAAGATCAAGTTACTTCGTTTTAGCGTCTCATAGTATATTACTTAGTAATTTAGATAGTTTTTCCTTATTTATATAACTATCTAAATTATTTTAATATATTTAATGAAACTTTTATAAATTTATTAATGAAATGTGTAAATAATTATAGTAATTTGATTTTAATGAGCGAGTATAACTTTTATTTCATAAGCGGCGTCCATGGCTCTATCAACGAAGTGCCGACCAATAGCGTGATAGAGCATTTTATGACATCACAACACCTTGGAGTAGAGTGGGCAGCAATCGCCGATAAGTTTTAACAAGTGAATTTCATAATAATTTTGAATGAAAATGTATGTAACTGGTTAATTATTGTTCTGAAGGGTTAGAATATTAATTTCACTGTTAGAAAACGATTCAACAAAGGCTGGATAATTTAAAGCCATGAACTCAATCAACTGTGTTTTTATCAGATTATTTTTGCCGATCTACGATCGATTTACCTTTTCAAAAAGTATAAAATATAATAGAAGTTTCCTATAAAAAAGATAGGAAGCAAATATAAAATAGGGGGTTATTAATATACAGTGGAATCTCGCCTAACGAGCACCTCTGTATATTTGCATAACGAGTGAGGAGGAGATAACATGAGGCAGCTACTTGGTTAACCATTGCTTACTCTAGGGGCACTTCTAGTGAAGAAGAGTTTCTCTTAGTGGAAGATTCTCCTCCTTCTTCCCAATAACCTTCCCTGTCCTCCTCCCCTATTTAAAAACCGCCTTTATATATTATTATAAATAATAAATTAATTACATAAATATACACTGCTTTGCAATGAAATTCACAGGTTTTCCGATACCTCAAACCCCTCTAGTGAGCTGAAGTCATTACGGTACAGTGGGTCGCTTCCTCCTAATAACCAGTGCGCGAAGTTGTTTTCTTTGTTACGTACGCTCTGGGGATTCCCTAAAAAATTATTTTTATACTAATATTTATCAAAAATGTTTCTTTATAACTGTAATAAAAATAGAATTTACTTTTGTGTGATGACCAATATGGATGTACTTCTTTATTATTTGATTTTTTTGTCCCATATGCTGAAGGCTTGGTCCACTTGCAAAGTTAATCAGTGCATGCAGTATCATGAGGAATTTATTTCAAGCCAAGCGAGTAAAAGTACAAGATGGCATACAAATCAGCACCAACATGATGACATGTTTTTGATAAGCTAATATTTAAATAAATTCTTGTTGAAATATAATAAAAAAAAATCCTATTTCAGTTTCAGTCAGTAAACAGTAAAATTATTGTAGTATTTTGAGTCTAATATAAATTGTCTTATCCAGCTGGACAACCACAGTATGCATCAGTAATTTTATCTTTTCCAAAATTTATGCAGACTGAATACCATCCAGGCCACTGTGAAGCTTTCACTATGCCAACACATCCTGCTTGTTTAGTTGGTAAATTTTCTGCAATCAAATTTCCTTTAACATATTCAGCCAAAGCATATTTATACTCTTTTGCAGAAACGTGTTTGGTAAAATGTCTTATTACTTCATCAGTGATTACTGGAAAACTTGACAGAGATTTGCCCCATCGTTTGTGATGCTGTTTCAATGCACTTGCATGTTGATACTGAGATCACGCACTGTAGATTGAAATTCCTGCCCACTTTTATACTTTATTTAAAACCTACAGGTGGCACCATGGGTATCGCGCATGCGCAGAAAATTAAAGGAAAACCCATGAATTGCCCCACCAACAAAGAGTTATCCGACCTTATCCATATTTAGTGGGGAGGGGGAGATTGTCTACCTCCAACTAGTAAACGATTAGATGCATACTCATGAGCATTTGTTTTGATACAGGGTGTCCGGGTGCCTGTATATGCTCATCAGTTGACACCTGTGCGAGACATTCCATGCAGTAGGGATGAAGCAACTGCTTCGTGAACGTACAGTATGTAATCTGCACAAGAGTCTCAATGCCACGACAACGATAACCGTTCACGCAATTAATGGACTTTTAACAAGGTCGGATTATTGGCCTCTCCAAGACTGGATGGTCAACTAGACAGATTGCTGTCCATGTGTCGCGGGACGCACGGACGGTAGGCCGATGTTGGAGGCAATGGCGAGAGGAAGGCACGCATATGCCAGAAGACCAGACTGTGCGCCCTGGAGAAGCACGTCAGCTCGTACCGATAGGCGAATACTGCGAACAGCGCTGGCGGACAGAACCATCACCCTGCAGCAACTGCACGACAACATCACTATTCCCAGTACTGCTCCAGTGTTAATAATGACAATAGCACGCCGGTTACAAGCCGCGACAATATCTGCCAGGCATCCATTGTTGTCTCTTCCTTTGACACCTGAGCACCGTGCGATATGCCTGTAGTGTTGTCCTGAACAAGTGGGCTGGCGAATGGAATGGCGCCCGGTGGTCTTCAGCGACGAATTCCGCTTTTGTTTGGACACCGACGACAGATGTGGACAGGTGTGGATTCAGACCACTGGAACGTGCCAATGAGCAATGCATCCGGTATCGCCATCGTGGACCAACACCCGGGATCATGGTTTGGGATGCCATCGGCTACGATACCAGAACACCTTTAGTCACCATCCAAAGTACCCTGACAGCAGCACAATATGTCACAGAGATTCTGCAGCTCGTATTGCTGTCCTTTCTGCACGCATACCCTGCGCAGTCTTTCAGCCGGATAACGCCAGACCGCACACAGCAAACATGAGAATGGCATGTCTGCATGATTTCAATTGCCTGCCATGGCCCGCGAGGTCCCCAGATCTATTGTCAATTGAGCACGTGTGGGACATGGTGGGACGTCATTTACGATCACCCCGCAATCTTCATGAACTGACAGCAGGTTCATCAGGCCTAGGCAGACTTAACCCCAAGATGATAGTCGCCACCTTTATGATCACCTACACCTGCGGCTGAAACAATTCATCGCCGCTAGAGATGGTACCACAACCTACTGATGCCGCTTTCCGTTAGCACACCCTGCACAAACAAGTGCACGTCTTGGCTCCTTAACGTAATATAGGTGTGTTCATATGTATCTCTTGCTGTATACTTACTATTGGCCAATCCATCTGTTACTATTTGACAAACACGCTCTTCCTGAGCTTAACATGCAGCTCTGCGCTCATTTGGATAAATCCTTGTGGAAGGGGCAATTTTATTGCAAAGCAGTGTATATTTTGAGTATTTTTTCAGTATGGAACGCATTATCGTATTTTACATTCCTATGGGAAAAATGGTTTCGCTTAACGAGTGTTTCGTTTTACGAGTAAGACTCTGGAACGAATTGTGCTCGTTAAGCGAGGTTCCACTGTATATATTGTGACATTTCATGTCAGTGAGTGTCACATGCGTTCGGCGGAGAACGTGTAGGGGTTTGTTTTAATTATATAGACATAAATTATGGGGCAGTTTTAATGTTTTTGTGTGATTTTGCTCTCTTTATTTCTCACGTCTGGTGTTTAATTCTTTTTATAATATTCATTGCTTTTATTCAGTAATAATGTATTTTAAGATGTTTTATTTTCGTTTTAAAAGGCTGTTGTCATAAAAAATTATTATTCTTTTTAACTAATTATTGGCGATTGCTGTTCACGACGATGATCGTGCAACAGGACTCGCCATTGTTACTGAGAAAAACATTGTTTCTGGGATATTTTCCGAGAAACTGTGCAATCTCGGTGTACCTGTGTATTGTTGGGGTTTTTACATTTTTGGTTCTTATATTTTTTTTTTTTTTTTGGCTTTGAGCAACCGCTGGGAATGGATGAGAAACGCCGGAATGTTCGTGAAATGTTTGTTTTTTTTCGTCGGTGTTCTCTTGCCAATTGCTGATTATTCAGATGAAGCCAATAAACTAATTACTGTACCTAATGTTTCGTTGATAAAAGTAATTCGATTCCATTTGATGTACGAGTATGAGAAGTCCGACGAGTTGTTGTGTTCGAACGGAGATTGCGATACAACACTCCGCTGAAGACGACAAGCCATTAAGATGACATTATCGGGTGAGTCCGTTCTGTGTTGTGTGTCTGAGAAAACTTGTGATTTATGCTAAAGAAGTAGTGCAATTATAGGATCCATTAGAGCAAGTAAAGCGAAGACGAAATAATTAACTGGAACAGTTGTTCATTTATATTGGAGACTGTGAGTATAAAGATAGTTGGAACTGCGTAGCTGAACAATAGAAAATACTTATTAATGAGAATGCGTTGCACTTGTTACAATAATGTTATTGCATAACTGTAGTATTTATAATGAATTATGGTAGTTGCTTAGTATGCAGCAATAGTTTTAAGGAGAAGTCTTGAAACGCAATTAGACTAAATTTCAGTTTCTATGCAGGAGCTCGCAATCCGAGTATTAAATTGATTAGGAGTTGCACACTTTATCCACGTGGGCGTGCCTGTTGCTCCCTTCGAGCATAAGTCTTGTTTACTAGTCACAACCACCGGAGTGCATGTAAAGCTGCACTATTGAGTCGCAAACACATTGGAGTGCTAACAGGGGGGTTACTACAGGCCTCTCCTTATGCATAATTTATATAAAAGGTCCGTGTGACGCGAGCAGGCGTCCATGTTTTGGTACAATAAGCACTGCCAGTGTGTATGTGGGACTAAATAGCACTGTAGCTTTATTCCTTTTCGAGGATCCGCCTGCACAGCTGAGGTGCGTTCGTGTTGTCGCACATGGTTATTAGTTGCGAAGTCTTGCACATGGTCTGATTAATGCGCTAAGTTAATGAAAGTTCCGGTTAATTAGTAATGTAGGTACTCTGCTTCTGAGAGGGCCCTCTACGGAAGTTACCTTCTGTACAGAGCGAAGATCAATGCGCAGTGTAAATTGTCGTATTTTAGGTTATGCAGATTTATATTGCACCTTTTCTTGAATATTTATGTCTGTGTCGAGGAATAAAGGGAGATATTTTAAAGTTTAATTAATTAGCTGCTGTTGAAGTTTTCTTTATAATTTTAAGATTCACATCCGATTTTATCAGTCCCGAACCCTTGACGCCCACCTCACCCAGCACTAGTTGTTGATACCTTATAATAGGGGGGAGGGGTGCCACAATAAAAAAAAACGAACAACAATTCGATTCTATTTTACTATAAATTTTGTATAAAATAAGTACAATTGTCTCATACGATAAATAGAGTTGAATTTCTTTCTTGTATTAATAAAGATTAGCCCTTCCCTCCAACTGCTCCCGATTTCACAGTTTTAGATGAGTATTTTTTTTTATTAGCGGAATAATGTTTGGTCGATAGCCAATACAATCCATCTATATTATGTCTATTTTCTCTTAAATTTGCTTCCTATCTTTTTTATAGGAAACTTCTATTATATTTTTTACTTTTTGAAAAGGTAAATCGATCGTAGATCGGCAAAAATAATCAGATAAAAACACGGTCGATTTGAGTTCATGGCTTTAAATTATCCAGCCTTTGTTGAATCGTTTTCTAACAGTGAAATTAATATTCTAACCCTTCAGAACAATAATTAACCAGTTACATACATTTTCATTCAAAATTATTATGAAATTCACTTGTTAAAACTGTTATCGGCGATTGCTGCCCACTCTCACCCAAGTTGATGTGATGTCATAAAATGCTCTATCGCACTATTGGTCGGCACTTCGTTGATAGAGCCATGGCCGCCGCTTATGAAATAAAAGTTATACTCGCTCATTAAAATTAAATTAATATAATTATTTATGCATTTCATTAATAAATTTATAAAAGTTTCATTAAATATATTAAAATAATTTTGATAGTTATATAAATAAGGAAATTACTATCTAAATTACTATGTAATATACTATGAGACGCTAAAACGAAGTAGCTTGATCTTTTTTTGTGTTCTATCCAAAATTTCCAATGTAAAATTGTAAAATTGCAGACACATCGGGGCATTATCCTAATGAAAGCAAGCTTAATAAATAAAATCTCATCACAGCTTAATAAATTTTATTGATGCTTATTTCTGTAGATAAAAACACGATGGCCTTTGAAGGACCCCTCGGAACAATAATGAACCAGTGACATAACTTTTCATTCATAAATTATTAAGAAAGAAACATGTTAAAAAGTTAATGTCGGCGATTCCCTCGACCGGAATTCACTGTACTTGGCGATTCACGATTAGTTGAAGATGTTATGATTCATAAAATGCTCTCTATCGCTATTGGGCAGCACCCAGCAGTGAGTGCATTGATACTACCATGGCCGCTGCTGAAGAAATAAGTAGTTGCGCTCATTCATTAAAATGAGATTACTGTAATTATTTACACATTTAAATAATAAATTTATAAAAATTTCATTAAATATATAAAAGTAATGAAGATGGCTATGTAAATAATAAAATTACTAGCTAAATTACTATTTAAAAATTACTACTTTGAGAAAGGTTTGAAATGAGCCACTTTTTACACGGGCTTGAACTCTCAGATATTCCACGGATTTTCTGAGAAGCGGACTTTCTGAGAAATTTTTTACAGGAAAAGTGGGTTTTTTTTTTATCCTGCGGATTATCTGGGAGGCAGACTATCTGCGTGAAATTACGGTAGTATAAATGAAAACTAAAATTATTTTATCCAAAGTAAATATAAGGAATTTAAAAATACTCTCCAAATGCATTTACGCCACTGTGTAACAAGGTGTGTAATTCCTTTATAGAAGAAGTCTTTCGGTTTCATGTGGAACCATTCCAAAACCTCTTCCTTCACTTTATCGTCCGACTGAAACCTGCGGCCTTTCAGATGTTTCTTGAGATCCCCAAACACGTGAAAGTCACATGGGGATATGTCAGGGCTGTAAGGTGGATGCTGCATTGCTTCCCCGTTGAACTTTTTGATGAGGTCTACCATTGGTCTCGATTTTTGGCACATCTGCATCAACGTCATTTTACGCCCTTTCATGTGACTTGTTATCCTGAAACAATTCCACAAGACTATTATCTTTACATTCTCCCAAATGCAAAACACTACATGATTCGAACTCGCGACTCAACAAATTCCAGATTTTGTTGAGCACGTGCGTTGTCGTGGAGAAGAAGCACTCTTTCTGTAAGAAGTCCAGGACGCTTGCATTTGATGGCCGCGCGCAGTGCCTTTAATGTTTTCCCATATCATGCTGCATTAACTGTGGTGCCTTGTTCAAGAAAATCCAGTAAAATTGGGCCTTTGCGATCAAACAACACGGTCAACATCACCTTTCCCATGCTGTTTGCGATTGTTTTTGATTTTTTCGCAATTTGACTTTGATTTGTTTGCGATTGCTTGTTTGGACGAAGCGATCACTCGCAGAGCTTCGAAGCGTGAGCTATCGTTCTTTCTCAAGTCATGCAACACTTGCAACCTATTATTCAATTTGCACGTGGGATTTCGCAATTATTGAAAACAAAAACTTACGATCCTACACGTCGTCTTTTCTTTCCCCCACACAAATTTTCGTTTTCATTTGTACCACCCTATATTTTCTTTTTTTTCAGTATTTTTTCTTCATTTTTGTTTTTACTTACTTTTCCAACCCGCTTATCCGTTAGGGTCGCAGGGGCAGCAACCCTATGGAGGATCTCCAGCGATCGCATGTCCTCCCTGGTAATACCCAAGAGACTCAAACCCAGATTCTCTATATAGTCTAGCTACCTAGTTCTAGGCCGACCCCTTGGTCTCCTACTCACCGGCTTGGAAAATAACCTAGGAAGACCAGTTTGCGGTATCCGTATCAAACCAGTGCCACTGAGATCTCTCAATGTGGAGAAGTAGCGGCTCAACTCTTAACGACTCCCTTATTATGCTGCTGTGCACTCTATCTAGTAGGGTAACACCTGCCACCTCTCTCAGCAATCTCATTTTGGCTGCTTGTACCCGCGATCACACTCTTTCGGTCATTACCCAAGACTCATGACCATAGGTAAGAATGGGGACAAAGATAGATTTGAAAACTGAGAGCTTGACTTTGTTTCCCAGCTCACATTTCATTACCATGGATTGCCACAGTTCACGTCTGACACAGCTTGCTGCACCGATCCGATCATCCAATTCTTTATCCATCCACCCATCACTCTTGAATGCAATCCTGAGATACTTGAACTTTTCCACCTGTCTCAATGGGGCTCCCCTAACATGGAGAGCGCAGTGAGCAGGCTGTTTTGAAAGGACCGGAATCTCAATTTTAGGCACACTGATCTTCATCCCAGCCTCTTCACATTTGGCTGCAAACTGGTCTAGTGCATGCTGAAGATTAATGCGAGAAGACCCTAGGAGGACAAGGTCTTCAGCAAAGAGCACCTCTCCACCAAACAATCGCCCACACAAACACGCTCATCACCTTGGCTGCCCCTGTCTATCCAGCTCATAAAGATAATGAACAAGAGGGGCGATAATACGCACCCTTGGTGGAATCCAAAACCCACGGTGAACGGTCTTGACTTAATGCCATTTATCCGGACACATATCTCAGCTTTTGTACAGAGACATGATAGCAAAAGTAATTGCCCATCTACTCCATACTCTTGCAACACTTGCCAGACCTTCTCCCGAAGAACTCTGTCATATGCTTTTTCGAGGTCAACAAAGCAAGCGTAGACATCTTTTGTATATTCCCAGGATTTCTCAAAGACTTGCCTCGGAGCAAAGATATGATCCATCATGCTTCGGCCAGATTGGAAACCACACTGCTTCCCCGACAGTTTGGAGTCGACTATTTTCCGATTTCTCTTCTCCAGACACTTAGCGTACACTTTCCCGGGAATGCTGAGCAAAGAGATGCCTCTATAGTTGTTGCAATCTTTCTGATCTCCCTTTTTGAAGATAGGGACTACAATTCCTATCTGCCATTGCCTAGGGAGATGGCCAGATTTTCAAGCAACCCGACACACCCGAGTCAGCCACAGGATCCATCCTGATTTCAGGCCTTTAACATCTCAGACCGGATTTCATCCTCATCTGCAGCTTTGGCAGTCTTCAGGGACTTAATTGCCCATCTGACTTCTACTTCGGTGATACTACCATGACTATTCTCTGCTCCAAGGTGCAACTCATGTGCCTCAGTTGTTGCTGTCACCAGATTAAGAAGGGATGCAAAGTATTCCTTCCACCTATGCAACACGCTCTCCTCCATTTTCAGAAGCCTCCCATATGAACTCTTAATAGTTTGTTATGAAACAGTCTGCCAGTGCGCAGTCTGCCAGAATACCTAGTTTGCTGATCCCTAGTCTGCCTCAAATTTCTCCCCGAACTTCTCCGAGGTCTTGGCTTCAGCTGTTGATGCTGTCTTTACTGCTGCTTTTCATGCCTCAGTGACCTCAGTCGACTCGAAGTTGACTTATTTACAAGCCATAGCAAATAGGCTTCCTTCTTTGCCTTGACAGCTTCTTGGACTTCACCGTTCCACCATGCAGTCCTTTTCTCACCATTCCTCCCAATGTCACCTTTCCACAGTTGGTCATCAGCTCTACTTGTGCATTGAAGTTGCCCACCAGAATGACAGAATCTGTGCTCCCTCTCCTGCTAAAAACAGCATTAACTTCATCTAGAAAGAGTGGGTACTGTTGGTTATGATTGTTGGCTATTGTACACACCAGATTGGAATAACACAAAAATCATTGGAAAAGAAGAAAATTATAAAAAAAGATTAATTAAAGAAACAATAAACATCATTACAAACAACAAAAATTTAGCCAAACCATCAATAGAAATAAACAATAAATGGACACTACTTTTTAACAATCACCCTAATATACAATAGCCAACAATCATAACCAAAAATTACAATCAACTTAGCTTCATCACCTTTCTATCAATTGTTACATTCTTATTTAAACTGTTTACAACTGTCAAATATTTTACCAACTGATGATGAGAAAAAGATTCTCGAAAACGTTATTATTTGAAATTTACCCCAAAAATTTGGATCAACACTTCAAAATTTCATCAGTACTTCAAAATCACCGTCTTCTCCTATCAACATCATCTACACAAGAACTTCATCTACATCCTCAATAGACTGGTTTTATTTCTACCATCTTCAATAGACTACACAAGGACTTCATCTACATCCTCAATAGACTGGCTTCATCTCCAAAGTTTTTTCAAGATTGGTGACTTTAATTTTAATTTTAATTTTGTTTTATTATTACACAATTTTTCCCCATTATAAGGAGACAAAATTCATTTCAAATTTAAACTAATTACCTTAATGGGCTGGGAAAAAATTGATCACCGTTTGATCCAGCTGACCACCAGATGGCTAGCAGTTCTCGCGAAATCTCGCAGTCACTGGAAAAAAGGCATGAGATAGACCTCCTGATATGCTCCTTGGATACGCTTCACTGTCGGCCATTATTGCAAAGCGAAAGTAGTGAAAGTGAGCGAGGCAACACGAAAAGATCAGGATAGAAATAAGATCACGTTGATCCTCAGCGTTCCCAATACGACGATGAGATCGGGGAGTTTTTAGATGTGCCAGTGACGAGCCCTATGTCATTTTTAGATGCAGTGCTCGCGTTGATCATGAACGTTTACACTTGATCGCGACTGGAGAGAGTTTTTAGAAGCACCCTTACTTGATGCTAACGACCTGTTCATTTAGCTGATTTCCCATTGTTGTTTCAGGCAGACAAAACAATACCGCCTAGAGAGAAAGCCTGCTCACGGAAAAATCATACATTGTTACATCATCTATGGTAGGGACAATTTCGTGCTTATTATTTATAGAAATATGATCAACAACACCCTATCGTAGGTGATGAAACAATACTCTGCCTGATCGGTCTCAACTCAAGTGGTGGCACAAATCGTGCGCGACAGCACAGATAACACGAGCACATTCAAAAATTAACCTCAGCACAGATCGTGCTATAGCTTAAAACGACACGCTTAACACGACTAGCACGGAGTTTTGAATGTAGCTATGTTTGCTAGCTATATGAAAAAAATGCTCTCATACTGATTAGAGTGTGCCCTGATTGCGTGGGTGAGGGGGATGTGTGCCAGAAGGTACCTCCAACAACAATGAGCACCCACACGTGACAGAAACGGGTTTTTTGGGCTTGCGTGGGGAAATGATATCTACTAATCAAGGAGGAGGAGAGTGTGAATGAAAGAATAAACCTTTTATTTCCATAAATAGTTAATTAGAATATAGCCACAATATATACATCGAATTCTATAATAACTTTGGGGCCCCAATACTACAGTCGGGGGCCCGAGAGATAACCATTTCGTATGGGAGGTGTGAGGATGTAACCATTCTAAAAGAAGGGAGGGAAGAGTATTGCTCCTCTTCCCCTACCCCCACCCCCAATATCTAATTTAGACAGTAAAGCACAGTGATTAATATCAAAGGATTAACCCTGACTATAATCCCCCTACCCCCAATCTATTTTCTTTGTAGGCTAAGAAAATCTTTGTAGGCTAAAAGCACTTTAAATCTGATTTTCAACTCGTTTTTATTTTATTTTTATACAAATTTTTTAATTGCTATTCGTATGGAATAAACTATGATTTAATAAATCTATTTTTTTTTATGTATCCTTGACATGGAAAAAAATTCATACACATGAAAACATCTATTCAATCAATTGTATTGTAACCAAATAGCAATTACAAAAATTAATTAAAAGTAAACAAAGCGTTAATTACAGTTAAAAAAATGACAATAAGATGACATTTTGATGGATAGAGATATTGTTGATTTTGACTTTGCATCTATATATTTCTGAGTATGCTTCTTATGCATCCTTCCCCCAAAAATGACACCAGGCAGCATACAATTCCCAGGATCATGTTCATTATCAAATGGGGATATGCTCCGTATTACTGGATAACTGCCCCCAACATTCGACTGAGCGGGCTCAGGTAATATCTCCTTTTGATACCATAGATCCCTTGAGCTTACCGTGCCACTAGCAACCCCTTCTACCCACTTGGAGGTTACATACGTCATATTGCATTGGGCCATCCCACATTGGGTCCTACCGCCACATCCCTTGTTGCCGTTACGGGTCCCACTGGTGACCGTCTGTTTTTTAATGGTTGACCAATAAGTTGCACTCGCTTCATGAGTACCACTTTAGTATCCCGGAACTTAATCCACTTAATTGCAAGTTTATCCCTGCCTCGTGCCACCTTAAAAGGGCCAAAGGACCCACCCAATAAGCTGTCCGTGCGGACCACCATCACGCGAGCCCCCGGGTGCATCACCCTATGCACTTCAGCAGGGATGCCTTCGTACCCATTTACGGACTCCATGTTACCAGACAAAACGGACTGGGGTGACCCCTCTACCCCTTCCTCTACACAGCCTCGATCTATCGCAGTATTTTCCACCACAGTCCCGGCAGAGCACATAAACGACACCCCATCCAAGGCGTCGGTACCCAGGATTCCGTCATATGGACGGTTTGCAAATAAGTGCAGCAAGAAGCCACAACTCGGAAGAACTCTACCTCGTATGCTAATGTCCAAATCAACCTTATGCCTAATGTGGATACATCCACCATTGACGCCACATACCATCGTGTCGACGTTTTGGATGGATGCCTGAGGCAACTGCCGACATAATTCTTCATCGATGAATGAAACTTGAGATCCAGTGTCAACTAGCATATTGACCAGTTGACCCTGGATCGTTACATCCAACCGATATAAATTATCTTACCCTCTTTTGAGGATAACAGGATAACATTCCTCTGGAATGGCCTGAGTCGACTCCTTCTGCTGGCTTTGGCAGCACTCACGGGCATAATGCCCTGGGGCTCCGCACTTGAAACAAGTCGCTTCTCTTTTAGGGGGGCGTACAGAGCCCAACCCTTCCTTCAGGATTTTTTCCAGCATCCCTCTTATTTCCAGATCTCCTGTTTGCAAGCACACTCATTTGTTACTTGGCTGCTAATGGACTCCTTGCCATTTTTCCTAGGACGTGAAGGCACCCCCAATTCACCATCGCCATAATCTCGAGCATTATTCTCCACCTCCACTCCACTACTTTCACCATGATGACCCCCCTTCGAGTTCCTCTGACTCCAAAGCACATTTTATGGCTTCTTCAAAGGTTTTTGGAGCCGTGGCCTTAAGCAACTTTTTATGTGGCAAGAGCGTCCCATGGCGAAATCGCTGTAACAACAATTGGTCACGGGTAGCCTCCATAGCTGGATTGGCTTGCTTAAACCAATCCTTGGCAAGTTGAAGCCCACCTGTAAACTCAAGAACTGATTCCCTTCGGCGCTGCACGACGTCGTACAATTCTTTCCCATAATCCCGATCTATCTTGACCCGACCGAAAATCTGCCGAAGACGTGATCGGAACAAGGGAAAGCTGTCGACGTCGAAAAGCTCTAATTCAGCAGCTTTGCGAGCTGCGTTTCCCTTGAGTTTAGACTTGGCCACTGTCAGCTTAATCTCATCTGTCCAGTGGCCAAGTGCCCCAATACTATCGGCCGCTTTTAGGAAGCCGGTCACGCTAATTCCGGCACCATCTCCGGAAAATGTGGGAACAGTACCGGTATATCCGGCCATCTTAGGCTCCAAAGCTTCATCTCAGTTTCCTCCTTCTGCACCCTCAACAGGCATCTTTATCAATTATAGGCTACCGACAACAGAAAGTCACATTCAAAGTACTTCACGCACCAATCACTCAATGATACGTATGTGCACAACATCTACTCTTTGTCGACCCCTTATCCCGAAAAAGTGGTACAGCAAGTCCCTGTTCGGGTGCCAGTGAGCCCTGATCGCGTGGGTGGGTGGGGGGGGGTGCCAGAAGGTACCTCCAACAACAATGAGCACCCACACGTGACAGGAGCGGGTTTTTTGGACTTGCATGGGGAAATGATATCTACTAATCAAGGTGGAGGCGAGTGTGAATGAAAGAATAAACCTTTTATTCCCATAAATCGTTAATTAGAATATAGCCACAATATATACATCGAATTCTATAGCTTTGGGGCCCCACTACTAATAACGTGCAAACAATTTAAGGCTTAGGAACAGATTAACAAACTGATTAGTCACCATCAAAAAGATTACATTTGGGATTACAATTCTTGCTTACACGAGATCACATGAATAACTGCAGTACCACAGAATATGGTTCCAATATCAAAACACTGACAGCTGACACCAGCTGTATCTCACCCTTGCACCATTAGCACAGCAGAGGATTCCCAGAGCGCATCATGCTCTCCTTTACAAAACCTTCCACCTAGGTGCCTTTGTAAGCACACCTGAGGCCAGGAAACTGGGAGAGAGCAGTAACCCCTAACGTGCCACAACATGACGCTTATTACAACCAATCGTTATCAACACCACTCCTACTTGCTAAAGATTGTGCAGCCACTAACATTTACTGCAACTGGCAGCATGATAAAATTAAAACCTTTGCTTCAGGCAACACACACAGTTTGGTTAAGCTGTGAACTCATGTACTTACTAGGTGACTGTTTACAACTATACTAACGCATAACACATTCTATTAACTTATTTAAATTAATAATTAAATGTTCAAAAGTCACTACTCTTGCTGGACCCAAAGGGTATAGATTATCTCCCCTGATCAAATGGATCTAAAACATACTCTACGACGACGAAAGCTTCACTGCTAGACACGCACAGGTCTAACACGCGGCGCTCTTCTAACAAAGGAAAACGTCCACAACCATTGTTGTCGGCAGAGTTCCCCAAAAAAAAAAAAAATCGACAACAATGTTTTTACCGATTGTAACACGATGATTGTTTCACCCATCAGACAACAATTGTGATTTTGAACACAGGAAGATTTATAACAACAAACTATACAACGACACTTTATTTAATAAACTAATACGTATTATTGGCTTACACACATCCTTACAACGCACAAAACAACAACAACAACATCCTCACACACTCCACTCGCGGTTCATATCATTCCCACACACTTCACAACGATACACTTCACAGCACTAAGAATTCATACGCACAAACAACACCAAAAATAAAAAAATAAATCAGATATAAATAAGTTGCTTTAAAAAAAAATATACCACACTGACACCAGTCACAAGAGCATATTTCTGTAATTTCTATAAACAATTTCCGTTTGAAAGTAAATTGGTTTCACATGTGAAAATTGTAATAATAAAATTCTGCTTGTGCAATATTTTCAATTTAAACACAATTGTTCATTAAATTATTTACATTGCAGAATTTTGCAAAGAGAGACCAAATATGGAAAAATGCAATATTAAAAATTATTATTAATTGAAATAAGAAACGTGTACATTTCAATTTTTTTCAGTGGTTTTCATTTTACTTTTTTTTACTGCTATTACAGAACACAGTTGCTATTAGCTTGGTGGAAATAAAACAAATAACAGAAAATTCATTAATTTCTGTGTTAATAAAAACATGTATTCTAATTTCTTTGTTAACAATAAAATTAAATTGAATTTATTCATTTTGAATTTATGTATTTTTCTTAAAATAAATTGAAATAACATGCTTCTTTAAAAAAAATTAAAAATTAGATTTTAATTGAAAACAAACATGCAATTACAAATATGAAAAAATTATCGACATTTCTTTAAAATACATGTACACAAATTTGAATTAAAATAACAGATTTCATAACATGTAACTAGCTGTACAATTTCAATCATCCAGTCACAGTCGAATTATTCTAATCTAAATCGCCTGAAAATAAATAAATTTCTTTTTGCAATTTTCCATATCCAGAAAAAATTGATCAACAATGTAATTGGAAGCTGGACATAGTGCTTTGTGCATGTTATTTTTAAAACTGTTTTTTTTTTAATTTTAAAAAAGCAATAAAAAATAATTTATAGAATAAATTAGTATTGCCTTCAGGTAGTGTTTTCTGAAGCAGTCTGCGCCGATGTAGATGGCGCCATGGGTCTTCGACGTCATCTGGAACGAAGTAGGGAGACCGCTAAATCATCGAGTGCAACGTCCATTACTTATTAGTCCAAGATAGAATATTATTGACATTTTCAAATTTTTCGTTCCTATTTCGCATTTTCACACGAATTTACCGTTTTTATATTATACATTATACATTATATACGCATTGCATATTCAGTGTCCAGTTCATTATACAGTAAATTAATTCACTACTTTTTATTCGAATTTGTCGTTGCCAACAGCTACCATAATATGAAACTAAAAAATGTTAAACTGTATAAAGATTCTTGATTTTTTATTAAGAAAATTGATGTTCTGTTGGTTTTTTTTATTTCTTTTTTTTTTATTTTATTTTATTTTTTTTTTTGGTCGATGTGTGAGTAGGAAAGCTTTCCCTGTCAATGTAAGGCTATAAACTTCCAAACGGCAATTGATTTTGTTTTAGTCGAAGTTGCTTTCTGTGCTGATATTCACACGAATTGATTGTGTAATATACATTAATTACATTGCATATTCAGTGTCCAGTTCATTATACAGTAAATTAATTCACCTTTTATTTGAATTTCTCGCCGCCAACATCTATCGTAATACGAAACTAACTTCTTCCAAAGATCGCTTTACTTGCAGACTGCCTTGAACTAACATAGAAAATTTGGGCCAATGAGAATAGGAGTAGGAAGGAAGGGTCTTTAAGTTGAAAGGCCATTGGATCCAAGAAACACGGACCTAGGAGAAAGCTCTGCTAGGTAGCAGAGGTTTTCTTAGTATGCTCAAAAAAAGCTTATGCAGTCAATTTATAAAAAATGTTAAACTGAATAAAGATTACTTGATTTTTCATTTAATTTTATTATTTAGCCAATTGGGAGTAATAATTTAATTTTTTGAGATTCTTCTTTTTACCTGCAAGTGCAATTATCCCGGGCAATGCCAAGTAAAGCCTGTTTCACAATTAAATCGCCCGCATTTGCCCCAGCGAATCCGCACAGGATGCGAATACTAGCGCTTCGCTAGCCACGCGGGCGATTTTACAATTTTCCATTTCCATTTCACAATTAAATTCGCGGCCGCATTAACTATCTCCTGATTGGTTCATTCTACGTGCGGTTGGAAACTGTATCCCGAACCATAGCCTACATGATAAGAGAATAGGCTTATCATGTAGGCTATGCCTGAAGCAGGGTCTTTTAATCTTTTAAGCAGGGTAGATTAAAAGACCCTACCCGAAGGAATAGTAAGCTGTCATAATACGCCCAAGTGGATTTGTATATTTCTTCCGTTTTTGTTACTTCTCTCCAAAATAATTAATAAATAATAAATAAAATCAAAATGAAACTAGAAATATAAAATAAAATAAAAAGCTGACGTTTCGGATAGAGACTATCCTTTATCAAAGCAAAAAGGATAATTCTCTAAAGGCAATTAGAATATTTTATTTATTATTTTTTAATTATTTTGTTAATTATTATTATTATTATTATTATTATTTATTTTTCATTTTTATTTAATAACTATTATTTATTGTATTCCAGGGTTTTTGTGTCTCGTCCTTTTCTCTTATAAATATCCGTTCATTACTTCTCTCCAACTTTCCCCCCTATAGTTCTGTGCGACCCTGAAGCTTCCTGATTGGTTTAAGCTGTCGCGGATTCGCTAAATTTCAGAACCTGTCTGAATTGAAAATTTCGCCCGCAAAGCAGTTGCGAAGAGCAGTGCGGGCGATTTCCGCTAATTGTGAAACGGCAGTATGTGTGGAAAATCTTCGCCTCGGTTACGGTTTCCGCATTCGCCTGTTTTTCGCCCGCAAACAGTAATTGTGAAACAGGCTTAACTCTGCTAGTCTTCTATATATATAAAGAAGGATGTTTGTGGGTTTGTTTTTTATACAAATCTGCAGTTTTATTCCGATCTTGATGAAATTTTGCATACGTGACCTTCAAAGCATGAGGAAGGTCACTGTCTACCTCAGATTTCGGAAAAACAATAATTATCGATAAAAAATTATCTCTATAAAAAAAAATCATGAGGATCTCTTAATCATGAGTCTGGCATGTGTTTGATCAGTGGTGTGATCCCACCTATCCATCATTACTTGATGAGAGATGATGTTTATCTCTCTAACTGCAGTTTGTTTAGAAATACCGCAGAAAGGTTCAGGGCCAGTAAAAGTAAACTTGGCACCCTGTTTGGCTAGAGTATCAGCCACTTCATTACCAACAACACCTTTGTGTCCAGGAACCCATCTCAAGGTAACACTGTTGTGTGAAGAAAGGTCCTGTAGGAGTTGTCGACATTCCAATATAAGTTTGGAATTGACCCTGTGGGACTTGATAGCCTTAAGGGCCGCTTGACTGTCGCTAAGTATAAAAATACGGCAATGTACATAGAGTTTATTCATGCACATCTGCAGACAGTAAATAATGGCCAATAATTCAGCCTGAAAGACAGTTACCCAAGAACCCAATCGACGAAAATGGAGGGTTTTGGGACTGCCGCAATAAACGCCCAGGCCCGAAAGGCCATGATGACGAGAGCCGTCAGTATACCAAATAATGGCACCCTTGGGAAATTGCAAAGACCCATCTGGCTCTACCACGGGGTCAATGATGACCTCGCTCGAGGGCTCAGGAAGGGCCTGAGTAATTGCAATATCAGAAGGCATCTGAAGAATGTGACTGGTAAAAATCTGGCTAATGAAGGTGTGAGACTTCGCCCCAGGGAAGTCCACCCATAGTCCTTGATTACTCAGTCTGTAAGAACTTTTCCTGGCTACACTTTTGATAAAAATATCAAGTGGAGTCAGAGATAAAATAATTTCTAAAGCCTTAGTTGGCGTAGTAGAAACAGCACCCGTTATACTCAAACACGCCAATCTTTGAAGAGAGGCCAGTTTGGTTCTAACGGTCAGTTGTTCAGACTTACGCCACCAAATTAGTGCGCAATATGTCAGAATAGGTCTGATCGCCGTGACGTAAAGCCAGTACGTCAACTTGGGAGTAAGACCCCATGATTTACCAAGGGCTCGACGACAACGGTAAAGTCCAACTTTAACCTGATTAATTTTATAATCCAGATGTTGGTTCCAAGTCAACTTACTATCGAGGATAACCCCTAGGTATTTGACTTCATTTCTAACAATGATTTTCTCGCCAAACAAAGTTGGTATGAGATCATTGGAAATAGTTTCTCTACGACCTGTAAAAGGAACTAGAGTGGTCTTTGAGGGATTAACTCTTAAATTCCGCTCAGAACACCATGATTGAACTTTGTACAAAGCCATTTGTACAAGATCTAAAATGGTGCGTTTGTCGATTCCAGAGACGTAGATGAGAATATCATCCGCGTAACCCTGGACATAAATACCTTGATTGTTAAGGAAGGAAATGAGGTCATCCACAACCAGGTTCCAGAGCAGGGGGGAAAGAATGCCACCCTGCGGACAGCCCCTGGAGGGACGAGCAACAATTCCCTCCCCCAACAAATCAGATTTAATAACTCTATCCGCTAAGAGGACCTGAATCCAATTACGGATTAGTGGAGAAATTGCTTTGGCAGTTAAAGCTTTAGCAATGGAGTTGTAGGAAGTGTTATCAAACGCTCCCTCAATATCGAGAAATACAGCTAGAGCAAACTCTTTATACTCCAGAGTTTTCTCGATCCTTACCACTAAGTGGTGTAAAGCTACCTCCGTAGATTTGCCAGCCTGATAGGCAAATTGGTTAACGTGAAAGGGTCCAGAAGTCCCAAAAACTTCACGAATTCGCCTATCAATAATCTTCTCAAGGCATTTAAGCATGAAAGAAGACAAACTGATAGGTCGATAACTTTTGGCTAGGTCGTAGCGACTCTTACCTGGTTTTGATATAAAAATCACTTTGACCTGCCTCCAGAGATTTGGGATGTACCCTAGAGCTAAGCTAGCTCTAAAGATTGAACACAGGATCGGTGAGATCACGTCCGATACCTGCTGAAGAAGTACTGGAGTGATTCCATCCGGTCCAGGTGATTTGTAGGGGTCAAAGGATTTAATGGCCCACATGACCCTACTACGGGTGATCACCTCACCAGCTGCAGCCCATCCAATCCGCGATGTCCTAACAAAAGAGTCAAGACACTCCAAGTCCGGCGGATCGATGAGCTCAGCACCTGGGAAGTGAGTCGTGATTAGAGTCTCAAGGACTTCTTTACTGTTCCTGGTGAATTCACCATTTGATTTCTTGAGAGTACCGACCATATTAGGTTTGTCGTTTCTCAAGAGTTTGTAGAGTCTAGCTCCTTCCACAGTCTTTTGGACTGATTCACAGAACTTCCTCCACGATGTACGTTTAGCAGATCGAACAGCTTTGTTGTAAACAGCAAGGGCGTTTTTATATACTAACCACTCGTTGGTCTTCTTAGCTTTCTTAAAAAGCTTCCTTATTCTTTGTCTCTGTTGAGAGAGATCATGATTCCACCAAACATTGTGGGATTTACATTTCTTCCTCAACAAGGGACAGTTGGTGTGATACGATTGAACCAAGGCCTGCTGCAGCCCATTTACGCGCAGTTCTAGGTCAACAGTATCATTAATTCTAGTAGGAAGACTGGAAATCGCAGAACGAACGTCCTCACGATATTGTAACCAATTAGTCCGTTTAGGATCTCTAAACGTTCTATCCCAGTCTATACTAGTGATAAAAGAAAATCGGATATGTTGATGATCAGCCATAGATGGTTTCTCATCCACGTACCATCTTCTAATCCATTTCTTCAAAATGGAAGAGCCGAAGGTAACATCAATAACCTCCCTTCTTACCGCAGTAATGAAGGTTGGTCTATTACCCTGGTTAAATAAGTCTAAATTATTCTCTAGGATAAAATCAAAAAGGAGTTTACCTCTGAGATTGGTGTCGGTGCTACCCCACAAGGTATGATGAGCATTAGCATCACATCCGAAGATGATCGCTACCTTGTGGGAAGTCGAAGTTTCCCATATCTTCATGATGTCCTCATTGATGGGAGAGGTTTCTTCGTATGGAAGGTAGGCCGAGACAAATATTATGTCACGATCCAAACCATCCAGACGAAGAGTAATTGTCGCCACTGCTAGATCTCTAGAACATAAGTGATACATAGGAAGTGCATTAATACTGTTTTTGATCAACAGACAAGCACGGGGAGAAGAGCAATTAAAATCATAAATTAATTTACCTCCACAGTTGGATAGACCTCTGATTCCGCCCTTATGAATCCAGGGCTCCTGAATCAGAGCGATCTGAATGTCCTCAGCTAAGAAGGTATTGCTGAGGTTGGCAGCAGCCAATTTCTTATGCTGAAGATTTGCTTGCAGGCACTTCAGCATTAGATGATGTCTTGTCAGGGGGTTTCCCTAGAACTTTTGCTTGGATTTGAGACAGTCCAATGTACAAAAGCCATTTTCTGTTACTCAAAATCTTCGCATCCAGTTCTGGGATGGATAGCACCATAGTTGAAAATGGATATCCATACCAGAATACTTCTTGAAAATCGCTGGGAGTTTCAAGATAATCTTGGTGGTTTTGACGATTGTCTTCGCCTCACCAACCAAGAGAACCTGTCCATCCCAGGGGTTAATACGGTTGACTGTAGAGGTCAGCCAATCAACTGTGTTCTGGTTGGCGCAGAGTAAAATAATAGCTCCGGCCTCCAGACGACAGTATTTGAATTGGGGTCCAGTGCCAGAGAGCATGTCCCCCATATGGTTCATCAGCAGCTCTTGGAAGGCCTCCAACTGCTGCTCGCTGAGCTGCTTGTCTGGATAGCCTTCCAGAACTACTGCCATTTTCGTCGTAGTGAGAGCTTCACTGAAATTCCCAGGTTTGGGTTTTTTGTGAGGCTTCTTGACATCTGATGAAGGAGTGTTACCCTTAGACCTGGGTCTTTTGGTCGGGGTATGCACCTCCCTAACAGGTGACAGAGGGCCGGCCTTAGGCATTGCTGCCTTAGTGCCCTCCAACTTTTTCTTCCTAGATAAACGGCGTTTAGCCGCTCTAGAAAGTGGTTTAGATAAATATTCGCCGCTACCCTCACCCGAGGTCTCCCGCTCTACAGCAGGTGGCGCCTCAGGTTTGGGAGTGGCAAATTTGTCAATGCCAGGTGACACAACTGAGGTCATTACAACCTCCGCTGTATCACCTGTAGAATCCTGTTTCCCCGCAGGGTCTCCAGGTGAGGGGGGGTTTTTATTACAATCCATAAACTGGAGTAATAAATGCAGGATAGACGGTCCGTCCCGGGAGTGCCTGCATGCCGGGACAAGGCTACATACTCCTGAGTGTCGCCAGGTAGACAGGAGGCTCCGTTAGAGACACTATAACCGAAGTGCCATCCACCCTTCAGCACGGGTCGCATAACACTTTGGGTTCGGGAGTTGGTCTGCGTCCCCTTATTTAGTATTCGGGGATGTCCTAAGTAAGCAGCTCAGGATATTCGGCTATCCGCCACCTGCCGACGCACCAGTAGCCGCTCAAGCCTTGGGTAGAGCCACATTTACTTTATTGTCCTTCGAAATAATCACCCTGGAAGGCAATAAACTTTTGGTATCGGGTGTATAAGTCCTGGAAGCTCTTTTGGGATGGCTTTAAGTTCACGTGTCACATTTGCTTGAATGTCTGGAATGTCCGCAAATCTGTGTCCCTTTAAGGCCCGTTTCAGGCATGGGAACAAGAAAAAGTCTGCCGGTGCCAAGTCTGGTGAATAAGGTGGATGAGCCATGGATACGACCCCTTTGTTGGCCAGAAACTGTTGCACGATTACGTCTGTGTTCCTCTTTGATCCATTATCCACAGTTACGTGCACACGCTACACCTTCAACTGAAGAAACGAGCATCTGCTAAACCATTGCACGCACAAACGTGACCTGTCTGAACTTGCTTAAACAATGACTGGGCTCGCGTAAAGCTCGCACAGATTAGGGTGTGACGTCGTTCACCGAACTTAATTGTCAGAGGTTGTATATCTTATGACCAACAATGCAAAGAAAAGTTTGTGCAACAATGGTGTCAACACGCAATGCACCAACATTAGGCAAGGATCAACAACATATATCTCATGACCAACAATGAAAGGCAAAGTTTGTGCAATATAGATAAATTTCAATTTGTAACAATGCATAGAATTCCTGTTATTCAGGCTTTTCTTAGAAAAGTGAGTTCTTAGTACTTAACAATTTCTTGAAAAAATTTAAAAATGATCAGTAACTGAAGATAATGGAGAGTTAGCAGACTATTGAGAAAGAGTGGAAAGACGACAGAGGAAGCACTCCTTTAGCTCCATGCTGTATTGAGCAAAAGGTAAGCATGTCAATGGAAAAATCGATGACCGGTAGACTACACAAAGTGATGAATGGCCAAGTTTAGATTCAAGACATTGAGAGAAGAAAGGGAATTGCAACAACATCAAGTGTACATGTGAAGTAAGATTATGTGAGTAAGAAATTATTTAGACTCCTTATTTAGCAGTGGCATCCTTGGAGAGGTCCATCTATTGTGAGCCTTTAAAAAATTTTTTTTCGAATTTTCATTAAGAATTTTTACTATAATAATTCTAAGCATTTTCATAGATAGTCTTTTTGCTCTATGTTGTATTAATTGAGTTAATATTTAACCAATTGGGAGTTATAATTTAATTTTTTGAGATTGTTCTGTTTACCTACAAATGTAATTATCCCAGGCAACGCCGGGTATTTCTGTTAGTTTATATATATAAATGAAAGAATATACATTAAAATATTATACGAACAATAAAATATTTAAAAGTTTATTAATAATATGTTCAAAAAGCTTTTGTTAAACGTGCAGTGGCTGTAAGGACACAGAGGTGTTGTCAGTACCAAAATCCTTTAGCAAAATCAGCAGCATTCATCTCGTTTGAATGTGGTGCTTTCATCAATCAACAGGGGTTTGCAGATGTCGCAATCACTGTGAGTTCGCATAATTTCCTTCGCCAACTATCCTGCCATATACAACCTTTGACAATTAAGTTCGGTGAATGACGTAACACCCTAATCTGTGCGAGCTTTACGCGAGTAACAATGCATGTGAATTGTTTAAGCCCAGTCATTGTTTAAGCAAGTTCAGCAGATGCTCGTTTCTTCAGTTGAAGGTGTAGCGTGCGCACGTAACTGTGGATAATGGATCAAAGAGGAACACTGTCGTAATCGTGCAACGGTTTCTGGCCAACGAAGGGGTCGTATCCATAGCTCATTCACCTTATTCACCAGACTTGGCACTGGCAGACTTTTTCTTGTTCCCACGCCTGAAACGGGCCTTAAAGGGACACAGATTTGCGGACATTCCAGACATTCAAGGAAATGTGACACGTGAACTTAAAGCCATCCCTAAGGAGCTTCCAGGATTTATACACCCGATCCCAAAAGTGTATTGCCTTCCAGGGTGATTATTTCGAAGGACAATAAAGTAAATGTGGGTCTATCTGTTTTGCATTTTGTTGTGTGAACTTAATTGTCAGAAGTTGTATGTTAATAGGGTGATTCCATGTCAAGTGGACCAAAATAAGAAAATGTTCCCAGTTTACCTTCCCCGATTTTCTTGAAATTTTACACACTTATTCCTACAGGGTAGATATGAAAATATACCAAGCAAGAACATTCTATTTAGCTTGGTTGGTGTGCTATAGCCCTCCAAAAAATGGCTCAAAGAACAGTGGCCGACAAAATGTGATTGAGTGACTATTTTGAGTTGAGGCTATGTTTTAACTATTAATGCTGTAAATAAAAATCTTTGAAGCCATATACAGTTTTTTGGTGCAAATCCAAAAATTGAAGTTTTGAGGCTTGTACTAAAATATTGAGTGCCCACGTTTCTCTGGGTTTTTATTGTAGCCCAGAGTTGACAATAAAAACCATTGAACTAAATTAGATGCTATTTTGAGATATAACTGACACTATTGATGCTATAAAGCCTGCAAAGTTTGAACTCTATAATTTTACACTTTTTGAGATCTGGCTGCATAAAGTTGGATGAAAAAATAAGCTTCCAGAAAATAGGGTATGTTTGGGAGAAAATATTTCAAATGTCATAACCTCAAATTCCAAAATTTTTTATACTGTGTGAAAGAGCAGATTTTTCTCTATTAGAATCATATTTGATCAGCCTGGGATGTTTAAATATGAAAGAGTAAAAATTATTTGAAAAGTGACAAATTTTAGTTATTTGCCATTTTATTTTAATGTCAACTATTTGTTATTGTATGGTTTTTTTTCTTATACTTTTACTGTCTTTAACATGCTGTTGGCCAAATTAAGGAAACAGTTAGTTCTCATATGTTGTACTTTTTGTTTGAAGCTACAGTAGTTGCCTTAATGACATTATAGCCCATTGCACTGCCAGAAAACTACATGAATGAGTATTCTAGTGTGTATCATCTTTCATTGTTATTTTAAACAGTACTTGTGTTTTATTTAAATAAAAGTATTATTACACTTTTGATTGGTTTATACAAATATTTAAATAAAGTTTTACATCTTAATTGCAAGTTTAATCAATTGATTGGCTATAATTCCTTGGGGCTGTTTCTTGCATTTTATTCAGTTGTGTCTAAAGCATGGCTGAGCCTACATTTAAGTGCTCAATTGCATTCCTTGATGGCTCAGATTGCAACGGTTTGAAATTTATGCAAGGTGCTAAAAATCACTCAAGACCATTTACTGAATATTCCAATGAAGTCAAAGAATTAATTCGAAGAAGGACAGGATATGAATTGAGTCAACTTCAAGTGATTTGTAGAAACCATGAAAGAATGTTTCTAACACAGTATGAGCTGGCACAGATACGCTGCTGCAATCCATTTTCTAAGCAGGATCATGCTATTAAAACAGGTCTTAGAGCAATGCTTCTTTCTACAGTTGATGGGCTCAATCAAATAACTCAAAAGGATTTCAAACCTGGTCAAAAATTGTGTACTTCCTGCAGAAAAGAACTTGCAATCATATTGACGAATGCTGAAGAAGAACTTTTTTATTTACAGCATTAATAGTTAAAACATAGCCTCAATTCAAAACTAGTCACTCAATCACATTTTGTCGGCCGCTGTTCTTTGAGCCATTTTTTGGAGGGCTATAGCACACCAACCAAGCTAAATAGTATGTTCTTGCTTGGTATATTTTTATATCTACCCTGTAGGAATAAGTGTGTAAAATTTCAAGAAAATTGGAGAAGGTAAGGTGGGAACCATTGGTCCACTTGACATGGAATCACCCAATACATTTTCTTCCATCTACAGACAATAATGTACAGTCACATTTCCATGTATCCATTTTAATAATCCAGGATTTGATTGAAATTATGAAATTGAATTTGCCATGCTAATATATGTTTATCTTATTTAAAGGAATCTACATTTTTTTACCTCTTCACATTTTTTTGAAAATCTATAAAATAAAGAGTTCAGGGTTTTTTTTAGCCTATTATTTGTGCATTTAGCACCAGCACAAGAGGTACCAGCTTTTTAAATATTTCTGTATTTGCCATTTATCAACCTACAAACCTACAAAAATTTTCACCTTGCTAATTGAAAACAAAGACAACAGCTCTGCTTTGGAGTTATTGAATCACACCCATTCAAGCCAGCCACACAGATTAAAGAAAGATCCAAGTGAGCCAGAGAAAGCCTAGAAAAAGCTGTCAAAGTGTCTCTTCTCGTTTGTTTTTGTTTTCCTTTTAAGAACTTTTCATTTTCTGTTTTCATATCAAAGAGCTGGTCTTAAATGTTTTATTTGTGTAGTTATTATTGACATATTTTCCTCGAGTCCATGATTTTATAGCAGCCAAATTTCTTGACCAAGAGTAAATATTTCTTAAGTAAATATAAAGTTATTGTGAGGTATTTAAATTAAATCCATATCAATACTTATTTTCAGTTGTTAAATCGTTTAATTGTAATTAAGCAATATTGGTTAAATTACTGTAAAATCTTGAATACACGCCCAGGCATCTATTTGTTTCAATGGCCCGGACCGCCCCCCCTTAGCGATTAATCGAGACCGAGGCATTTATTTGAGACCCAGCTTTAAGGGCTATTCCCAATAATAGGGTGCCTAATAGGGTGTCCCAAAAACGTTGTGTAAAATTCCCTGACTTTTCCCGGTTTTTCCAGTCGCTAGTCACCCTGCAATAAATCCGACAAAGTTTTGAATTGCAATTTAATAAAAAAAAATATTTTTGTAAAACTAAAAATTAATAATTAGATTATATGATCTTCTGGTTCGGAATCACTGGAGATAACTGCCTCGTTGTTATAAAGTTTTTCATCATCTTCAATCTCTTGCAAGGTAATGGTTTCTGAATCCCACATAGAATTGCGCAATTTCAGCAATATATCTCTGCCGGCAGGGATTCTATATTTAGATTCTTCAAACAAGCCACCATAATTTAAAAATGGCAATTCCAAATCACAAAACATCTTGAAGATGAACTCAGAAAAAGAGTTCGAAAACGTTCATTTATCATTCAAGTATCATTTATTATTTAAAAATTAACATCACAAAGAAACTGGTAATTTTTATTTTTATTATTTTATTTAACTAATATTATTTAATAACAATTATACAATTTAAAGCTTATTAACTACATGAAATAAAAAATAGTTCGATTTAAGTGAATATAATAAATGAACAGCAGTTTTTTTTCGCATATTATATATAGCAATTGCATGTAAGATTTATCTTTGAGTCACTCCTTTTGCACGATGGCACTACCGTCGTTTTCACATCGCTTGTTTCATCCGGTTGCCATTCAGACGACACATCTGTGTCTTTTTCATCTGTCTTTTTCATCTGTGTCTTTTTCATCTGTCTTTTTCCCTGGAAATATCCACAATTTTCAAACATAAAGTACATTTTACAACATGACAATTATTCAGATCTTCTGATATCCAAATTGAATAAGCAGGATTATTAAACCAAAGTTTCATTGAATGAGCATTTACCCATGTTGCATAATTTTATGGCTAATTTATTTTTTTCTTTAGAGAAACAGAAAAAACTCTACAAATGAAAACGAAAGTAAAACTTAAGCTTCAGCGACTACAGCGACAACTTATCATTGTGAACGCGGGAAACAATCTCTGCTCATAGAATTATGGGTAGTAACGAAATGATTATGGTGGCCATTTATCTATGTAATGGCGATCATATATGAAATGGTAACTTAAATAATTAACCTACAAATGATCGATTTTCAAGGACTTTCCAGGTTAATCAGACACTACATCCATTTTTTTAAATATGTAAGGCGTTGAAAAAAAATTATGAAATTCAAGCATTTTCAAGGTTTTCCAGTCCGTGTATGCACCCTGGATAATAGATAAGCTATTGCTCCGGTAATTAGAGCACCGTCTGGGCAAATAAATATCACCCACCTGTCTGGTCGGGTACTGTTATTTAGACGAATATCAAATGGGACAGGAGTCAAAAGAAGGAAATTGATAAACTTATACACATAAGAAGTAAGTTGTAGCCAATAGAGTAGATGTACTGTAAGACTATCTGAGAGTGCAAAATGGTGGGAGACTGGTGACCGCTTAGGGATGTTTAGCAGAGAGCACAGGAACCATTTTTGCAATTTCAAGAGTCTTGTCAAGTTGTAAACAGAAGTAGCTCCGAAGGGTCAATAGGAGGCGTTGCTTCGACCAACATCTAGAGAGAAGGCCTGCAGACAAAAGGTGTATACATTGTTACATCATCATCAAGCGGCTATTGTTAATCGTATTTCTACCAATAATAAGCCCTAAATCTGGTCATTTGGGATTAACCAGGTGGTTATAGTGGTCCTCCTCCCACTTTGAGAAAAGGGCCACATGATGTGCTCCTTACGTTGCAAGTTGGATGGGCATAAGCTTTGTAGCGAATCACTTTTGTGCCATTTACCATATCTAGGCTATTGAATTTGCTAAGTCTTGTTTTAAAGACGGCAGGGCAAGTTGCACAGCCAAGGCTGTAGGCCGGATGATTTAAGTATTTGTCTGTTTGGGTCATGAGGTGTAAACACTTATCCAGAGGTGTAATCGAGCAGCATTGTTCCGCCGGGACAACTAAATGAAAATGTAAATGATAACATAATAATGTTCCGATGTTAAGAGATCATAACTGTTTTTAATTATAAACTACATGTCGTATCAAGGCAAGTGCTTTCAATGTACATACTTGTTTTATGTTTGGTGGTAATTGAAGCTTATGTTAAGTTTCCTATCAACCATGGTGTCTTTTTCTCCCTCACTGCCCAAGTTCTCAATCCCACCACATCATTCCCCTGTGATAGGGTGGACCCATAGTTTGCCCCACAGGGGGGGTTCGGTCTCAATGGAAAATGATCGGATATCGCCATTTTGAGTGAACAAGAAAACTGAACGGAATCTTTACTTGAAAACCACCCATCAATTGTGGAGTAAGATTGTTGTTGAGTTCAGTAATGCGTGAGAGAATTAGTAATTAGCTATAAACCAGATCATAAAATTAGATTAAGCGGTCTAGCTAGAGTGTTAGAAAGTTTGGGTGAATCAAACTTAAAATCCCCCACCATTATTAAAATTTTACTGGTACGGTGAAGATCCATGAGTACTTCGAAAAGAAAGGCGCAGAAAGTGATAATATTACCAGAAAGCGGGCGGTAAACGGAAATGACGATAAACTTATTGTTTACCATAATCGACAGAACTCAGTCTGTGCACATGGCCATACTGTCCGCACGCCACGAGAAGGCCGCTGAGTTGCTTAATGTGCTCGTATGGTGTCGCTGTAGTTGCAGATTAGTCTATAGTTATGCAGGGAGGAAAAGCGCTAAAATCAATTATATCAAAAATGAGTTCTGGCCCTGTTTCCAAACAACTGAAAACGTTTGCATGGAGAGGTAGACACCTGAGAAACATGAAAAAAATAATAAGAGAAGAAAATCGTCCTATTGTTTACATTAATGGAACAAGGATCTACTCAAATTTGGCTGTTTATCCCCCAACACTGAATAGATTCATCTGCAACTGCAGCGACACCATACGAGCACATTAAGCAATTCAGCAGTCTTCTCGTGGTGTGTGGACAGTACCCAGAATTTTTTTTAGGGGGGAGCTGAGGGGGGCTGTCCCAATCCTTCTTGTGGGGGGAGGGGGGTCCCCCCCATGTAACAGATTTGGTTGACATGGTGGCCAATTTTGCAATTTAGGGGGGGGGGGGTGCAGCCCCCCTCAGCACCCCTCTTGGGTATGGCCCTGCAAGTGTATAAGGAGGTAGAATGGCATAACTAAACTTAGAAGCGGTATAAATGCATATACCTTCACCTCTTTTACTTTCACGACTTACAGAAACTGATTGAAAACCAGATATAATTGGGACCTCAGGTGCATCCCGACATCCATGTCTGCACAAAAATTAACAAATCATGTGAAAAGGACAGGATATTTAAATTAACAGTTAAAACTGACAGATTAGATAAAAGACTGCCATGTTGGTGACCAGAAAAAAGCGCACATGAAAAAAGCGTACAAGGAAAAAACCGTACACAGAAAATTGCACACACTGAAAAATGCCCACATGGCAAAAAGCCCATGGATAAAAATGCCCACAGTGAAAAATGCGCACACATACAACGCAATGAGCTAAAAGTGAACAATATTTTACAATAAATTTAAATAATTTAAATAAAAACTAAATTTAAAAATGCAAGAAATATAAAAATAATTATAATGCAATAATTATAAAAATATTTATTTAATTTTACAAAATTTTATTTTTAATTAAAATTAGATAAAAATGTAATATTTGATATCAAAAGTATATTATAAATTTTATGATAATTATAATACTTTATAGGTTCCACCTGACATCTATATATTGCCAACTTTGTAAACAATTCCCATTTCACTCAAAATTTCATTACAAATTATTTTGCCTTTACATAAAAGATATATGTTAACTTCTGTCAGCTAAACCATATAAAATAATACTCACACGTACAGTTTTTTTAAAAGAGCTTCAAATTTTTTTCTTACTATTAATTTTCGTCTATAATCTATTTGCGACATAGTTCATGATTGTAAACCACATCTCAAATAACATTCAAAGTGTTTCAAATATGCTATTTCTCAAATATCAATTCTTTATGGAAATTTTTTTTAAAATTTTTTAACATTCCAGTAAATTTAGATAAATTAATGCTCAATATATTAATATCTTTAACAAACGTTCCATTGTCACTATAACATGTTCCCAAAGCACGTGCTTTATTCACAAATTAACATAGTCACAAAATTCTACCCCCCCCCCCCGTTCTTCGAAATATTTTAAAGAAATAAACTACTTTATAATCATTATATAGTTTGTTTATTATTTCTAATCAGTTATATCTTTTTTTTATTCGCAAGGATATTCTAGATGGGATTCTATTGATATTACATTTATATTTTCAATAATTGGAATTATTATTTTTTCCTTATAGATGAACTGCTCATTAGATCCATTCCGTGTCATACTGCTTTTCACTGATGTTCATTATAGCTAAAATTTCTTCATTTCGTTTTGTCACTATATTAGATGGCCGTTTTTTTGGCATAACAGGAACTATGCCGCAGCTCTTTTGATGATGTCTCTAACTCGGAAACTCCTGGTTGGAATTCGATCAAATAACAGCTTTATGTACCCTGTTATTTCTCCAAGTTTCATTAATCTAGGCTTTACAGAACCTGAGTTATTACTTGTTGATCTCAGTGGCGGCATTTTTATTTCTGTTCATATCTTGGTTATCGTTCAAATTCGGACCCATGTTCATATCAATTTTTTCTTAGAATCACCCATACTATCTCCCCTCCAAATTTGTAACAGGGTTTCAGATACACCCTGTATATTTATAATAGTGATAACTGGGTTCAATTGCAACAAAGTAGTTTTATTATTAATACACGTTTCAAGATTTTAAACTTTAAACCATCGTCAGTTGTTTCAAGATTTTAAAAGATTTTGAGCAACATGAAGGGCGGGCTAGGCTCCACATCATTTCCCAGTTGGTGAAGGTGTTAACTGGGTCCACATGGGCCTTATTTCACCCCAGTCGATCTCGGGAGAGACTAGAAGAGTACATTCCCAACAACAAAAAATTGGAGGGAGGGGCGGGGGACGACTTCGAATACATGTATCAGTGAATGTTATAAACACGATTAAATATACAAACAAATTAAACAATAAATTTAATGCCACGCACTGCAGAGTTACACCATCGAAATTATTCATCAGGAGACCATTCTGATGAAAAAATAAAATTCTCATGGGAGCCTATTTTTTCGACATATACTCCTGTACTGTTATTATTGGCTATATGTAAGAATGAACGGATATTTATAAAAGAAAAGGATGGACACAAAAACCCTGGAATACAATAAATAATAGTTATTAAATAAAAAATACAAAATAAATAATAATTAAATAATAAATAAAATCAAAATAAAACTAGAAATATAAAATAAAATAAAAAGCTGACGTTTCGGATAGAGACTATCCTTTATCAAAGCAAAAAGGATAATTCTCTAAAGGCAATTAGAATATTACAGGATTATCCATAACTTCAGGATGTAAGAATGTGTTATGAAAGGGCTCTAATATAAATAGATGTTTTAATATAAAAATATTTTAAGTTAAAATTATAATATACTTTTGATATCACATATTAGATTTTTATCTAATTTTAATTAAAAATAAAATTTTGTAAAATTAAATAAATATTTTTATTATTATTGCATTATAATTATTTTTATATTTCTTGCATTTTTAAATTTAGTTTTTATTTAAGTATTTAAATTTCTTAATTAAATTTATTGTAAAATACTGTTCACTTTTAGCTCATTTCGTTGTATGTGTGTGCATTTTTCACTGTGGGCATTTTTTTTAATCCATGGGCTTTTTTCCATGTGGGCATTTTTCAGTGTGCTTAATTTTCTGTGTACGCTTTTTTCATGTGCGCTTTTTTCTTGTGCACTTTTTTCAGGGAACCGTTCATAAGATATGAGCCTAAACTGCCTGACGTAACTGGAGGTTGAAAACCGGCATTTGCCATTACGTATAATAGTGGCGGAAGAAAAACAGTTGAAGGAGGAAAAAAAAGACTCTTCGAGATATATAGGAAACTGTGGAAACATACATACTGATATTAATCATACATAACAAACTAGTCTAAGGAAATCGTTGATTAGGTCTTACATTAAATCGAAAAAGAAAGAAAAAGGAAAAAAATTAAAATAGAAATAAAAATAGAATAAAGAGAAAGTTAAATTAAAAAATAAATCAGAAGCAAAATATACATCAGTAATACTGGTGACTTCCAAATTAATATGGCACAAAACTATCAATCAAAATGATCAAAGAGCAAATTTTAAAAAATTGTACATAATTATCACAAAGACGGGAATATAACAAATGAAGTGAAACTCAAGACCGGAGCCAACTAATATCATCATTAGACCTAAGACGTAAAGGTTTTCTTTCTGAATTCTTAAAACAAATCCTCCCCCCCCCCCCCATACACTATATATTTTGCACCCCAAGCTTAATCTTAGCCTGGCGTAAAAGCTGGTTTCTTCTGGCAGTCAAATCTTCCAGAAAAACGTAAGGGGAGGATCGTAACTTGCATCTGTTTTTGATTAATAGATCCCTTAAAGTGATGGATGCAAATCGTACTATCCCTGGACGAGAAGATAAAGATGATCGGGGTCCAAGACGATGGGTGGCGGTAATATCGGCTGCAGTGAGTGGAACATCAAGAAATTAGTGCAAATACCAGAAACCGCCGCCAGCAGGTCCTCCACAGAATTCTCGGGCAGCTCGATAATACGGATGTTTGCCCATCTGGAGTGCTTCTCCAGATCGTCAATCTTGTCAAGAGCGACACAAACTAACGGTTTACCACTATTGTAGTACGAGGATTTAAGGGCACTAATACTGTTCTTCAATGACACCAAGTTCACGAAGACATGTTGCGGTCGACTCAATCTTGGACAACAGATGATCAAATTTTTTCATAATTTCGGCGAATTTAAGTTCCAATTGCTCAAACATCTTAGCTATTATTATAGAAACAATATTATCCCAAGTAATAGGGTCCTTGAAATAATTAAGAATAGATTGGTCAATCATAGTTGCAAATCGTTTTTCGGTCGCCTTACTTGGCGAGTCTGACATCAATTGTTGATGATTATTTGGCCTATTTGCCGTACCAGTTATTCCAGTATCATGAGGCATATTTATTTTAATAGATGACGGAATAAGTTTAAACTCACCAGTTTAAATATAGAAGAACATTCAAACATCGAAGGAGCAGAGTTTCATAAATTGTTGACAAGCGCTTACCGTTGAAATGAATAAACCCGGACGAGTTCACTTTGTTGAGCAGTAGCAAAATAGTTTATCAAAACAATGGTAGTAAAAACATAAAAAAGAAAAACTCCAATTAAGACATGTCAACTTAGTTGTAGTATTGGTAAGAATATCGGCAAATCTCAAATAATACTGTAAAGCAATTACTTTAGAAAATTAACGGCATGCTCCACGGAGCTCAAAACCTACACGACCTCGTTAGCGGCCATCTTGAAAAAAAAGTTTTCAAGTTGCCATCATTTTGAAAAGTTATTTTCGTATTAGTTTCTGATGACGGGAAATTCCTATAAAAAGTTAATTAATGTACTATATAATGAACTGTACGTTGTATATACTCTATAATTAATATACTGTGATTCACTACCTCTCATTGAAAATGCAACACCATGAATGCATGCCTAGAAAGTGATAACGATCAGCAAACAGCAAGAGATAGCAATGAACAGTAACACTGTGTGATCAGTATGTCGTAGGACCACCTTGGGTAGCGATACGTCTAGGTACTGAGTCAATGAGCGCGCGGATTGTGCCCTGAGGGATAGATTCCCTGTCAAGCATTTGCCAAAGTTCGTCTTCTGAACGTGCTGATGGCAGTGCATGCAAGCGACGTTCAATGGCGTCGGAGACATGTTCGAATGGACTGAGATCAGGGGAGACTGCTGGCCAGGAAAGCACCTGGGTACCTTGCAGGGCATGTTGGTTGATGCATGCAGGGTACGGTTGGGCGTTATCCTGCTGGTAAATGGCATTGGGCACTCGCTGAAGGAACGGTAGTGTCACCGGACACAGCATTTCATCCACGTATTGTTGGAATATCAAAGTGCCATCAATACGGACCAGAGGTGACCTGCTATTGTAGGAGATTGCGCCCCAAGCTATGATGCCGCATTGTTGCGCGGTGTGCCGTTCCACAGTTGCGGCCAGTTTGGACCTGTCATCACGCTGGCGATAAACACTTACACGATGGCTGTCGGTGCTGAAATAGAAGTGTCACTCGTCTGAGAACTCCACCCTGCGCTGAAGGCCTCTGTGACGTTGGCTCAATAGCAGTCTTCTTAATGTACGATATGAGTGCAGGCCCCAGCGACTAATCAATGAATAATGGTCCTGCATGATAAGGAAGCATCAAGGGTGCCCTGAACATGCTGCAAGAGGTCGACAAAAGTGGCTTGGGGGTTCGCCAAAACTTGCCAGCGGATGCGTCTGTCCGCATGTACTGACGTTGCTGGGGCTATACTGGAACCTCTCAAACATGCCATATTCTTTTGTTTCATCCATCTCTGCCACAGCTGATGCATCATGTACACATGTAGGTTGCAGTCTGCTGTGATTCGACGAAAGGACCAACCTGCCCTTCTGAGTCCGATCACCATACCCCTCGTGAAATCGTTAGTCTGCTGGATCTGCCTTGGTTGAGGACGTCGTGGCATTCTCTGCAACTAAATGTTTCCTCAGCAACCAGCAACCTGTATTGCCAATTATGCAAATTGGCTTTCCTTATATTGCTTTCAAAATGCATGGGAAAGCTGCGCAATTCGCATCATTTACATATCTCTGAGCTGGGTGAACCCTGCAATTTGCATATTTCTTTGCCCATTGTTTCATGGTGTTGCATTTTCAATGTCACATAGTGATGGTCCCGATTTCAGAAGTTTACTCTGTAAAATCTAATGAACACGTGGTATTGTGAGACATGTGTTACTTTGAACGTCTACCTTTTGTAGCACATGTGTCACAATACCATATGTTCATTAGATTTCACTGAGTAAACTTCTCAAAATCGAGTCCATCATTTTGGCTTGCCTGTATTATATGCTAGTTTTGTTTGAATTTGTCAGATCGAAGCAGCTTTGAAGTTGCCATCATTTTCAGAAGTTATTTTCGTATTAGTTTTTGGTGATGGGAAATTCAAAGAAAAAGTGAATTAATGTATTGTATAATGAACTGTACATGAATATACTGTATAATTACTGTAATTTTTGGGGTATAATATGCGTATTATGCGTAAAAAAGTTAGAAAAATCATTACTGCATATTATGGACGATGCGTATAATAGGCCGATAATAAAACCTGGAGAAGAAGTTGGAGCTGACATCTTCTATACTACCTTTGGTTTTTATTATACAATATTGTACAGTAAATAAAATGTACATTACATTTATTCACTTTATATTCCACATATAAATATACTTCACGTTTATTTATTGCAAAAGCTAATACAAAAGTGAATTCAGTGGCTCTCTTCCGTTTTCCGTTCATAAAACCAGGGATACCAGGTTTTCTCAGCAACCTCATAGAGATAGATAGATTATTACCAGAGGTGGAAACTCCATAGCGCAGCGCGTCCGTTGGGCAGATGGTTGGACCACTAGGTGGCGAAGAGTCGCGGTTAGTCAAACTTAGCTGTCGCAGGGCCATTACTATTATTCTGGTTCACGACGGTGGCAAATAGCGTTGCTTACAAACAGAGGAGGAAACTATTCGTTGTCCTTCAAGTATTTGCTGCCACCGAGGGTGTCACATGTCCTCAGTGATACGACTGCACTGTACAGGTCGTTTATTATTAAATTTTAAAAAGAAAATACTACATAATAAAATAAACGCGCCACTACACTTTTACCTTTTTTTAAAAAATTATATATTTTACTTTTTACTTTTTAAAGATGAAAGTGTGTGCTTTAAAAGTTTTTATTTTATATTTTTGTGTACTTCAGTTATGTGTGTTCACAAAATTTTATTAGCCTGTTCATTATTTGTTATTGTAGCAACTGAACTTTAGTTATTTCAAATATTTGCAAAGTGCTATCATGTTGGTATAGACTGTATGTGCCATGCTGTAAATACAGATACAGATATAGGTAACCTCTATTATACAAACCTTCTCTTATAAGAACTTTTTTATTCTCTATTTCAACTCAAAAAAATACAGGATTTTGCTTTGTCAAAAAAAAATAAATAAATAAATAAAAAACAATGAAAATGGAGAAACAGATGAAGATTGATGATTTGCTTAAATCCTACTTAAGCAAAATGTGTTACATATAATTTTTAAATAAAATAGTAATAAAAATTTTTAAGTAAAAAATATATGGTATACTACTTTATTTTTAAAATAAGATTAATTTGTTAATTGATTTCTATACTATTTTTTCAACCTCGATTAAAACCAATGGTCCCAATTAGTTCGAATAATCAAGATTCTACTGTTGTATGATTTAAACCTTTATTGTATTTTTTAAACAAGCCTTAAAGCCAAACATTAGTTTTAATGCCACTCGAAAAAATACAGTTGACCGCTTTCTAACATTTACTGGCAAACAAATTTAAAACGTGCTTCCCCCTGCTATGACATGTTCTCCGGCACTAAACTGTACGCTTAGTGACGCCATCTTGACGCACAGAAAAAGATATTAGTTACACCCCCCTGAGCAACCTTTAAGATGGCCACCATGCTGAGATGTCTGTTAGCCAGCCAGTGTTTTAGTGACTGTTTTTCTGTGTGAACTCTGTAATAACAAAGTTCAGCAGTAAGGCAAATTACTTTGCCATTATCTAGAGCTGACACAATAATAAATGCAATACATGAATGAAACCAGTCTTGATGAAATCAATCAAAGAAGTTAGGGGACGCTATTCCGTATTTTACCAATGTTTGCTACTATTGATCGATCTTCATAAAGATGTGGGGACAAAACGTTTGAATTATCTATCAATCATTCATTTGCATGACAGAGATTACAAGAAAATACAATTTGAATGCTTTTGTGAAAGCAGGAATTACCTCTCCTGTAGATGATTCAATCATGAGAATAGAAGACTGGGAAGAAGAAGAAACACTAATTAGGCCTAACAAAGAACTCAGATACAGATGATTCCGATTTTGAAAGAAATTCAATACATTTATTTCAGATAAAATGTAAGTTTAACTGTAACAAATAAATTCTTTGTAATAACGCCGCAGCGGTAGTTAGGCCGCACCGATAAAAACGTATCATTTTAGAAAAAAAAAACGGTAGTTAGGCCGCACCCCCCTCCCCCTTTTAATAATCAAACGAAATTAGCGCATAATATACATTACAGTACCTTAATTTTCCTGTATATACAATGTACACTTCATTATTTATTACATTTATTCGCTTTTCATTTGAATTCCCCACTGCCCGTCGCCATTTTAACAAGTTGTACTTCATGGATTGAGAAGGTACATTCGTATTCTTTTTTGGCGCCGGAAATTCAAATGAAAAGTTGCATAATGAACTTCAGATGAAATTAGCGTATAATATACATCACAGAACTTTAATTACCCTGTATTTACAAGAACAGATGAAGGTACGCTCTTGCTCTTATTTACTGATCGGACTGTTTATCTCGATGCTCGGGGCTGACAATCAAAAGGTTTCACGAGCGCGCGCGCGGGGCTAAACGGTCATGAGAGCGCTTGAGAGGTGTTAGAAACACCAGTATTTTATTATATTATTATTATTATTATTATTATAAGCAAGAGCACGGTGGAGTTTATCTTCACCATGAGCAGAGTATGTTTCAAATTCGCCAAGATTGTAAAGGCTTTTAAACTAACAGCCAAGATTGAAAGGGCTTAAGAGCAATCGTGCAGCAGCAAGGCAGTTAGGACACAATCGACGGCCAAAAATGTATTCGACGCTGGAGGAAATGTATGCAAAAATATATTATATGTACGAAATTAAAAATTTTTCCCCACTGAAATGCGTATTACTTTTATTGAAGCATATATGCCATATAAAAAAACTGTTTTTAGATTACCGATTGCGTGTGTGGTGGTGGGGGAGCGTATCGGCCGCCGCGCCATTACTGTCGGAGATTTTACATTTATGAATACACGGTAATTAAAGTTCTGTCATGTATATTATTCGCTAATTTCGTTTGAAGTTCATAATACGACTTTTTATTAGGTGTATCCTGACTTGTTTTGTGCCTTCAGATTCATTACAAAAATATAAACGCATTTAGAACATACTTCGAGGTGGGATCGGAATGAAAAGTGAAATATGAACAGAATGCCACTTTACAACATATTTGTTGGCCTTCGTATTTGAAAACTTACATTCTTATTTTATTGGCGACGGGAAATTCAGATGAAAAGTGAAATATTGTAATATATAATGAACTATACATTGTAAATACAGGGTAATTAAAATTCTGTGATGTATGTTATACGCCAATTTCGTCTGAAATTCATTATGCAACTTTTCATTTGAATTTCCGGTGCCAAAAAAAAAAATACGAATGTACCTTCTCACTCCATGAAGTACAACTTGTTAAAATGGCGACGGGCAGTGGGGAATTCAAATGAAAAGCGAATAAATGTAATAAATAATGAAGTGTACATTGTATATACAGGAAAATTAAGGTACTGTAAATATTATGCGCTAATTTCGTTTGATTTTCATCAGGACGGAATGCAACTGCATCACTTCAAAGCAGTATCAGTTTTCTGAAATCGTTGTTGTCATGCTGTTTGGGAAAAAAAAACGGTAGTTAGGCCGCAACGGTAGTTAGGCCGCACAGGCATTTTTTACAACTTTTTTATTAGATAAGCTGCGGCGTTACTACCATAAATTACGGTAATCATTTATTTTGAAAATTTAATTTTTTCATTTTATGGGAATATATAAAGTCTGAAGCCTTTAAAAATAAAACGGCTATAATGCACTGCGCATTTGAACAAATATGGCGGAGCACTCCCTGATGTTGAATCGCTATCTTAGGTACATAAAATGCGTATTATGGGCTGGGAATTTCTCTAAAAATAAGAAAAAACAAGGGTGCATATTATCGGCGAGGGCGTATTATACCCCAAAATTATATGAAATCAGTGGTGCAGATTTTCGTCATCCCGAAGTTCATTTGAAGAAAATAATCAGTGGTGCAGTATCGGTTTTCGGAAATTGTTTCAATTGTCATGCTTTAAAGAAAAAAATCACTAGTTTCGCTGCAGCTATAGTTAGGCTGCAAAGGCATTTTTTTCTAACTTTTTTAATGCACACGCCACGGAGATATTATCGTAAATTACGGTACATTTCAGGCCCATCTCCATGTTGACGAATACCATAGTTTTAGTGCAGTATCCTGTGGCTAGTTCTTTATTTACTTCGACTAATAATTTTTTACTTAAAATATTATAAGTAAAACATTTAAATACCCTTTTAAATCAATTTTACATGCTGTTTTGCAGCAATAGAAAAAATTAACGTAGATAAAGTGACTAATTGGCTGTTATGTTCACGAAATTAACCTTGAGTGTTTTTCTTAAGTGTTGGATCTGCAGTCATTATGATAAGTAAAGCATATTGTAAACTTATCTGTTTGTAATTCATAAAAACTGCTTCTTCCCAAGCCTTAAATTGGAATTATCCCTTTTCTTCACTTTTATTCCAAATAGTTTTCTAGAGGAAAATTTACTGGCAGCAAAAAAAAAAAAAAAAAAAAAATACTACACATGGAAAGAATGGGTCAATTATAATGAAGTTCTGTAAAAGCATAGCGTGGATGGAATACTATATAGATTTAAATTTCAACACAGTATGTGCACAAGGTGTCCCAAAAGTCCCTCCACTAGAAGAATGGTTCATCCCTAATTTAAATAAAATCATCATTCTGGCATCCGCATTGTAAGAGACTAGAATAATCTCAGCACCTGCCTTGGATTACTGATCCACACCAAGACTAATTGATAAGGGCCAGGGAAGGGAAATACTTGTAATGTATCGTGTTGCCACCAGATGGCGTACCTAATCTTTTTCCCTTGTTGTCATGCAACCGTTATACTCTCGACACAGACTCGATATCATCCTTCATGTAATCACCATGTTATGTTTTTCTCTCCCTCTTATGTATTACATTTATTCCTATGGTAATTGAACCTTAACTTAATTTACCCTATCTTGTACATTGATTCATCTCATTACACAACAATTGTCGATGAGGATGGGATTTAAATCAATGAGATGTTCAACGAAGCCACGTTGATGAAACTGGATTGAAAAAACTCCGCAACAAAGACGAGACGCCATTTCTCTCGCTCATTACGATTCCAAGCCATCTGCTCATCTCCACAAGGCAAGTTTCTTCTCTGCTAAACAATCATGTCTATCATTGGCACTCTCCAACCCTTTGATCTCTTTAATCCCAAACTGTGGGACGTTTATGCTGAGCAAGTTAAATACTTCTGCACTGCAAACAACATCGTGGAATCGGAACATAAACGAGCAACTCTGTTAGTTGCAATTGGCCTACAAAGCCTCGCCGTTGTTCGATCACTTGTTGTGCCGGCATTGCCTGCAACAAAAACTTTTGAAGAACTCTTAACTCTTCTAAAAAATCATTATGCCCCGGCACCATCAACAATTTTTCAACGTTTCCAATTTCACAAACGAACTCAAAGAGAAGGTGAATCACTAAATTCATTTGTCACCGATCTTCGTCAACTAGCAGATCTATGTAATTTTAGCGCAACTCTCGACGAGCGTCTACGAGATCAATTCGTCTGTGGAATGAAGGATGAATCAACATTGACTTTCACACAAGCCACACGGCAAGCATTATTTGCTGAAAATGTAGCTGTTCAAGTGAGAGAAATCAGTGCAAACGAACGATTCTCTACCTCTGCACTCGAGGTCATCAGCAACATACAACATAAGAATAAAAACTCTAAGTT
>JAHWFO010099260.1:98494-140423 GCA_023313115.1 Rhysida immarginata
ATTCACTTTTCGACATAGTCCCTATCTCTTTCCACACATTGCGCCAACGCTTGGAAAGGGATGGGGACTATGTCGAAAAGTGAATAGTGGATTATATAGAGGAGAAATGTGAGTATAAGATACAAAAAGAATTTTGAAAATCGATTAACAAATAAAAAAGTTACAGCCATGGAGACCTTATTTATCAATCGCTCCTCATAGAATTCCTAGGTCATACAATTGACAAAAATGGACTCCACCCGTCTGAAAATAAAATCAAAGCAATTAAAAGTGCTCCGAATCCAAAGAACAGGAAAGAACTGCAAGCTTTCCTTGGACTTCTAAATTTCTACGATAGTTTTATCCCAAATCAAGCAACTATTGCAGAACCTTTATATCGTCTGTTAGACAACGAAAAACAATGGAAGTGGACTAGTATACATGAGAATGCTTTTTCACAACTCAAAGCGATATTGACATCAGAAAAGGTACTCATTCCTTTCGACACATCGAAACCTATTATAGTGACTTGTGATGCATCGCCATATGGAATTGGTGCAGTACTCTCTCAAATTGATTCTTCTGGAATAGAAAAACCAGTTGATTTCTCATCTCGTACTCTAATACAAGCAGAGCGCAATTATTCACAACTTGATCGTGAAGCATTAGCTATTATTCATGGTGTTAAACATTTTCAACATTACGTATATGGAACTAAATTTGTTATACTGTGACGTGATGTTCTTAGTTCTTTGTTTACTCCCTTACTCTAATGGCCCCTACATATCTAAAGAACTATCCACCCCGCACTTTAAGTCTTAACATTTACCTCATCGATACTATTTGTACTTCCTCCTACTTCCACTGGTTTATCAATTAGACTTATATCTCTAGCTTACACCTAAAATTCTAATTACTCTCTAATTATCACTTACCTGTGCCGCAATATATTTTTTTCTTAGATCGTATAGTGTTAGTTATTCTTCCCCTTCCCTTGTATTATTATAAGATTCGTTAAATTAAACAAAAGAAAATTTATCGTCCAGTTATTGACTTTGATTATTCCCAAATTCACAAATCAAGCTCCCGTTATTACTTATGCCCCCTTTACTCTGCTCCTTGTTGCAGATCTGACCCACAGCAAAATTTAAACACTTCTCTTTATGTATGTACTAGATATTAATATTAAACTGAATTGCATCCAAGGTGTAATATGTCATATACCAACATTTAGCTTTAAGGATAAATTCAAAAAACAAAATTATCTGGATCTATGGTCAATAAATTTATTCAATACAACAAAACAAACACAAAACTGTTACAAGTAACAAAGAAATATTCCTCTCTCTTTATATTAGAATACCTTCTCATTCTTAATAGCCAAAATTCTTAACTATCAAACTTACAAATTACTAAATTATATCTTCTTTAATCTACTAGAACTCCCCCTCTTACTTTCTATTAAATCTTTACCTATTAAGATCGTATTATTAGCTGGCTTTCTCAATTTAACTACTAACCATCATTGATCTGTATGAGTAAACGCACAAGTTACTACATTTAATTAGTCTATCATCAATAAAACAAAGATCGTTCCTAATAACCCTTAAACCATTCAAGTCTCTTTCCTTTTTATCCCCTTATTAAGTACTAATTTCGCGCAGGCCTGTATTTAATTTGTGCTCTTATCTGAGTTATTCGACGACACTGATGTTTACTCGTTGATATATGTTGAAACGCTGTAAGTTGCGATTGCTCTCACACTCCTAGAACTGCCACGGGGCCTGGGTGATTCCGTCCTGTTGCGGGTGCTTCCTCTTTCCTCGGCCACGATGCTGCTTTGGTTGCGCTACATAGTTCGGTCTGCTTGGCTTGCTGTCTCCACGCATCCTTGCCCTCTAGCCCGGCTATAAAGGGGTACACGCTGAGAGGGACAGCACAGGTCGAACACAAGCTAGATACCCCGGCTCAGGGATCCCGATCCCGTTTCTTGCCGTGTATCTCTGTATTCCAGACACCTGTTCCCAAACTGCCCGACTACGTCCGCTTACCTCTTGCTTCCATGATTGCGGGCATGTAGGCTGGAGCAGGCCTTCCCCAGTTGTCTGGGTTGTTTGTGCCGTCATCTTGCTCAGCGTCTCCCGTCTGCCGCTCGCTGACCTCTCCGGTCGCACCAACCTCGTTTCCTTTCTCTCCTTCTATTCTGTTACGCACTTCTTACTTTTACTTCATAATATATCTTACGTTTGATCTCTACTATAAAACAAATTGCACCAGCTACCAAGTTTCAACTGCACTCGTTGATTTCTCCAGATCATCTGTGTCTCTTTTTCCTTTCTCGTATCCCACTTCCTCTCCACCTTGAACTTGATTTCATTGTTCACTGCTCTTGTTTCTAAGAACTTTCTGTCTCTGCTTTCGTTGTCTAGGCAGCGCCAATCCTTCACCCCCTTGCTCATTGTTCACACTTTTTGCTTTCTAAATCCTTAAACAAAAGTGGGCTCTAGGCCTACTTTCTTTTACTTAGGTGAAATGCATAAAAAATGAATAAAATATTTTCTTCCCCTGCTATTCTCATGTCTTTTCCTTTTACACTTGTTGATTTTCTACTATATTCTATAATATTTTTGTTTGTTGAAAGAGCTCAGCTGTTCCACCTTTTAGATCCAATTGAGGTAATTTTATTCATAATACGTCAAAGAAACGAGAATTACATTAATATAACGTAATCAAAATAATACAACTCCCATCTCCCTATTCCCTGAGATTTCTGAAATGTCTCCTCTGTACGATCATTTCCCCTTCCCTTTTAATTTTGGGTGCTATATAATAATAAAAGCAAACAACACAGATATGTCTACTTAGGCATATCTGTAGTGTCAGGCTGTGTACGATAATTTAATAGCGTGCACGTCCCGTCACAATATGTTCAGATCATAAACCGTTGTTAGGACTATTTTCAACAGATAAACCTACTCTCACCATGATGTCTCCCCGTATGCTGAGATGGTCTGTTATTTTAGCCGCATACAATTTCAAGCTCGAATATTGTCCTGGAGGAAAAATTTCTCATGCCGACGCCCTTAGTCGCCTTCCACTCCCAACTAAAGACTTTGATCCTCCAGCTGTAAAAGAAATCTTATTTATTGAAGAATTCGAGGAATCTCCAATCACTGCTACGGATATAGCAAAACACACGGCAAATGACCCTATACTAAATCAAGTTAAGCAACATCTTTTAACAGGTTTGCCTATACCGAATGTTTCTAATGAACTAAAACCCTATGCTATTCGTTTTACTGAACTCTCAGTCCATTAAAACTGCTTATTATGGGGATGTAGAGTAATTATTCCCCCAACTCTTCGTACTAACATGTTAAACGAGTTACACTTAGCTCATCCAGGCATTGTAAAAACGAAGGCCCTTGCCTGATCATATGTATGGTGGCCATCCATGAATAAAGACATAGAAACCATTGTCAACAATTGCTCCAACTGTCAGCTTACCCGACATAACCCTCCACAAGCTCCAGTTCACCCATGGGAACGTATGACAATTCCTTGGAGCCGTCTACACATTGATTTTGCAGGTCCTTTTCAGGGACAAATGTTTTTTGTTTTAGTCGATTCATACTCCAAGTGGATTGAAGTTCGTCAAATGCAAAATACTACAGCACAAGCTACAATTGCGACTCTACGCGAAATTATCGCAACTCATGGAATTCCTGATACAATCGTTTCAGACAATGGACTGCAATTCACCTCATCTCAGTTTGCCACATTCACACAAAAGAATGGAATTAGGCATATAAGAATATCGCCATATCATCCAGCTGGAAATGGTCAAGCAGAACGAGCTGTTCAATCTATGAAAGAAAGTTTAAAATGCATCATCACTGGCGACTGGAAAAAACGTTTATCAAGCTACTTACTGTCACAACATATTACCCCTCATTCGTCTACAGGATTGAGCTCAGCTGAACTTTTGTTCAAACGCCGTCTACGTTCATGCTTAGACTTGACGCACCCAGATAGCATGGAATGTGATACTAAACAATTTACTACTACCGCCCGCCAATTTTCATCTGGTGCTACTGTTTACGCACGTCAGAGTGGAAATGAATCAGCATGGATTCCTATTATTGTACACCACAGATTGGGTCCAGTTACATATGAAATTGCGACACCCACTAGTTTTGCTCGAAGACACGTGGATCACATGCTTGCTCGAAACAGCGTAGCCTCACCTGGTAACGAAGAACTTACTCCACCTTCAACTCAAAATAACGATACGCCTTCTTCGTCAACACTGCAACAAGGTGATGAACAATTACAAATGTTTCAAAACGACTCAGCAACTGCGACAACACTCCTGACAGCGGCACTCCAGACTCGCCACAACGACAAAGCCGACCGCCATCCTACCTAAAGGACTATGTACTCTCAATCAAGGGGGAAGGTGTGTAATGTATCGTGTTGCCATCAGACAGCGCACCTAATCTTTTTCCCTTGTTGTCATGCGACAGTTTTACTCTCGACACAGACTCGATATCATCCTTCATGTAATCACCATGTTATGTTTTTCTCTCCCTCTTATGTATTACATTTATTCCTATGGTAATTAAACCTTAACTTAATTTACCTTACCTTGTACGTTGATTCATCTCATTACACAACAATACTGAACACCTGCACAGCATCTACAGCAGATATGAGGGCCAGAGTAGCACCAATTGTATCAAGACAGACCATTTACAACTCTTTATTTGCAGTAGGATGTGCAGTCAAGTGCCCCTCTAGCTAGACTACCATTTCTACAAGAACACTGTTCTGTGAGGCTGGAGTGGTGTCGCGAAAGAGCTGATTGGGGAGCTGAATGGAGGTCTAAAGTCTTTAGTGATGGGAGCAGATGCTATCTACACACCAGTCATGGATGTCAACGTATGTGACGAAAATCATGAGAGTGACAGCTTCCACAGTGCATTCGTCTATGTCACACAAGTCTAATGCCTAGCATCTTTGTGTGGGGTGCCATCAGTTACAACTGGCATTCATCCTTAGCATCTTTGTGAATACAACACAAGATAGGTCCAGGAGATTGTTGAATCCGTTCTCCTGCCTCTCTTGCAATGGAGGATAATGTGCTGTTCCAGCAGGATAATGCGCGCCCTCACACTTCCCTTGCTACCTTACAAGCTCTTCAACATGTGAGGAGAACTGGCCAACACGATCCTTAATGGAAGAAAAAAATTTCAAATTAAAAAAATAAAATGCAAATTGCTACATTTTCATTCATTTTCTGATATCTGTCGAAATAAGCCTATGTGTACCGTAAAGCCATCTTCCCATATAAAAGAACAGGAGGTTTGCATTCGGCAATCGCCAAAGCATACCTATAAATTGTGCTTCTCCAGATTTGTACCCATGAGCTGCACCTGGTCGCAGCACACCACCTGTAACACTTGCACAGTTGCGTCAACAGCTTCTGGACTCTTGGAACATTGTATCCCAAGATGATATCCAAGATAAAAAGTTACATCGGGTTAATTCCCGTCCCCGTAATTTTATGTCTACAGTCACCTCTGGAGTAATGTGCATACATGACCCATCAACCCCCCCCCCCCTCACCATCCTGTTGACCTCGTGTACAGGGACTTGTAATAGCTGGGTACACAATTCTGTGTCCAACAGCGACACTTGGAATCCTGTGTCTACCAGCATGTCGATCAGCTGAACCTGTACCCGCACACCAACCTGGTATAACCGGTCCTGACTCCGCTTCAACACAATCGGGGATTCGTCCACGTGAGATGCCTGGGTAGAGTCGGATGGTCCCCTTTGCTGGCGGCAGTCCCTCACAAAGTGCCCTTGGGCGCCGCACTTAAAACACAGTTACCTTTCTTAATTGTTCGGGGTTTCTCCTCCTTCTCTTTTAACAGTTTTTCCATCAACAATTTCAATTCGGCTCTATCCTTCTTACAGGAGCACTCCTCTTCGCTCGGCGACCCCCTGTTACTGGGACACCCCTTCTCCTTCATTTTTGGCTGAAAACTAACCTCCTCTTCATCATCAGTAAGTGCCGGTGCACGCACCCCCACTTGATTCCCCATGCTGCCCCCTCTCAATCTCTTCACACTCGAGTGCGCACTTGATTGCGTCATCAAACGTTTTGGGTACTTTGGCAGTCAACAGCTTTCTATGGGGGGGTCAAAGACCCCTGACGAAATCGCTGGAGCAAGAGCTGCTCTCGGGATGCTTCCATACCAGGGTTATCTAATATGAACCTATCCATCGCCACCTGTAATCTGCTAGCGAATTCCATCACGGATTCCTTACGGCATTGAGCTACGTCATATAATTCCTGCCCAAAATCTCTTTCGACTTTAACTTTTCCAAATATTTGCCCTACTCGTGAACAAAATTGAGGGTAGCTATCAACATCGAACAAGTCGAGTTCCGCAGTGCTGCGTTACCCTTTACTTTCGCCTTGGCAGTGGTCAGTTTAATCTCCTCTGACCAGTGCCCAAATGCCCCAATACTTTCAATAGCTTTTAAGAAGCCTTTTACGCTGATGCCAGTCCCATCAGCAGAAAATACAGGCACGGTGCCCGTGTACCCGGCCATCTTAGGTTCAGGGACCTCCCCAACATTTTCCCCTGCAGCCCCGTCGTCAGGCACGCTGCGTCTCTTCGTTCAATTCTACCACAAAGTAAACCTTAAGCCCAAAATGCACACCAATGCTACTTGCAATGTTCACTACCTGAACTTAGCTAAAGGAAGTCATGCACCCTTAGGACCCGCAAGTCCCTGTTCGGGCACCAGATGTTACCACCTACTTGTGTGGGAGGGGCCTATTCGAAGACCCAGGGCAGAGCCAACTCCGACATGGTGGGGGACGAGGGTTCGGGACTTTGTGAAGTGAAGCTAAACAAATTCAAGCAAGGGACATGCGATGGTTTAAAACTTATTTTAATTTATTAAGAATGCAAATACGTACACTCATTAACATAATAAGATGCCTAGTGCATAAAAAATATCAATTAACTTTTGTCACTAATTAACAAAAATCATGTTGCCCTTGAAGTGACCCACTTCAATAAAAAATAACCCAAACTCAAATAACCTTATGATATACCCTGCTACCCTTCCTTAGCCTACGTTTTTACAAGGACCCTGGGACAGTTACCCACACTAAAATTTGACAGCAATTATAAATAATGTCCCCCTCAACTCTCATAACTGCTTAAATCTACCACAATCCAATATTAAGCGCATAAACTCATTTGTGCTAAAGGCAGTTGCACCCTAATACTACTGGGTCATAAGCCGATGCTCGCTGCTTAAGTTTTATCTACTTTTCGTTTATTAACTGCACCTCTTTGCACAACATTTGGTAATACGAGCGGGACAAGAACGCGTCACGCTTTTCTTTTGACTACTTGTTCAACCCTTCCACCCACACTTATTCAGTGGTTACCTGAAGCAATTGAACACGGGGAGAAAGGCAGTAACCCCACACTATTAGACGATTCACGCCAACGATGCTCGATACCCCCCTCCCATATTACCACATGCTAGAATGCAGCATATTCTTAGCAGCTTCGCTACAAACGAACGCCGCCCACAACGACATCACAGCAGTGAGCATTCGCTTTTAGTTTTAAATTAAATTCTGACATCATCAATATGAATTTAATCTTAATACACGCCAACTAAGTTATAACTAATTCTTTACATATTTAGTTCCAGCTTCAATTACTGTTTATTAACACAATAACACGAACGTCAGCGTTAACCGCAACTTGATACATTATAATGGAATCATTCTCTTTCATAGAGTCAAATAAACGTGGAATAAGGGAATCCCTGGTGATTAGAAACAAGGGCAGAAAAAACATGAAAGATCTCACCAAATGGGGCATATATCTGGCTTGATGACCTCGTAACTTAGCAGTTTTCTTCGCATATTCGCTTCTTTATCAACACGAACAACGCGTTGTCGCCTTGCATTAATTTCATCATTTTAATTCAAAAGAACACATGAAATTCTGCAGACTGATGAGCTAAAACACTGTTTTAATGTTTAATATACATTTTAGCTCGTTATACTTAATATTGTCTTCACATAATATACGCTTATCGCCCGAGGAAAACATTTCCAACGATATGGCGGCGTTCTAAAAAAAAAATCTTTGTTATTGCGGAGAGTCTTCCTCTCTCAACTACGACATAACAGCAAAGACACAAAAATACATATAACAATTGCCTGTTTTTATACACGAAGATATTATCATCACTTCTCCGAAATTCAATAATACTTAAAAATGGGATCGCGATTTTTGAATCGCACATTGTTCCAGCTTCCCAAGTTTAAAGATACTACTAACAATGCTTAAATAAATAACCATATAACAACAAAGTAAAGCAGTTATTACCGGTATTTCTACATACTTTAACACAGAATTACCCTATATGCGGTTTTAAAGTTAGGGCTCACCAAATCAAAAACCAAAAAAAATAAAAGAACCCCCCATAAATATAAACTGGCTGATTATCGATTTGCCAACCCACAATGAAATTTCCCAAACAGAAAGATCACGCAAAAAATGACTTTTTCTTTTTATAAAGCGCGTATATGACTGAGTTCACCCCCCTCCTACACCAGATCTACACTGAGTACAGTCACAAATTAAACGTAATTATCAGTTTAATAGTGTCTCTATTTTTGGTAGTAAACTTTGGTCTGCTTTATCTCCGGAACTTTGATCTTCCTCGAACATTGCCATCTTCAAAACTAATTTAAAACTCTTTAGCTTAATTTGCTGTCTTATTTCTCTTTTTATTTATACTGCAGTTTCTTCTTTTTTGTTTTCAAATTGTGTATACCAATTAATAATTTCTGTTTATTTGTTAGCCATCCAGGGATCTACCTTGTCGGCCATCCAGGGATCCATATTTATCAACCTTTAAGCAGGGTTGTTTGTTTTAAACCAGTTTTTGAACAGGGTTGTTTGTTTTGAAACATGTTTTGAACCAGTTTTTTTATTTAAAACAATTGTTTAAAACATTTGTTAAAAGAAAACTGGTTCAAAACATGTTTCAAACCAAGAAAGTTTATTTGGAAACAAAAACCATTAACAAAACTTGTGAAATTAAAAAAAAAATTATGACAGGAATATATTCTGTCTACAAAGAAAAAAAATGCTGGAATGAATTTTGATTTTTGAAATCAAACATTACTGACAAAAAAACACCGATGCTTAAAGTTATTTAAACATTACCACAAAATGTGGGAAATCAGGTCTGCTAAGCTTGGATTTAACTGAAATTTAAATATGTTGTTACGTACCCCTCCCACTATTATATGGGATAGTAACTCATGCTAATGACATTAGTTTACGAGATATGACTATTTAACGTTAGTCATGTAGGCTAATGATGTATATTTACAAATTCGGACAGTTTGACATTCTAGTAGTCTATGTGGTCATGTGGGTAAGTTAATAGACTACAATGGTGAAGGTTCCGGGTTCAATTTCATTTAATTTAATTTTTTAAACATGTTTTTTGAACAAATTGTATATGAAACTAATATTAATTATTAAAAACATTTTTATAATTTTTTGCATATTAGATTTCATTTTAGAAAGGTAAGAACTTGTTTATTTTTTATAACTTATTATACTGGGTGGATACAAAAATGAGCCCCCCTTTTATTATCGTAACCGAAGCAGATATGTCAATTCTGATGAATCCAATGAATAGAAAGTTGTGGGTGACCTATCTCATGGTGCACTTTTCATCATGCCAAGTATGCAAATTAGGACACATTTAAATCCTATCTTTAAAACCGTAACAGATACACAAAAAATTCCAATTGAAGACTTGTTCAGCATAGAATTCCAAACAAAACAAAACAAAATAAAAGATTTCCAAAATCTGATAAACGGTTCACCAACAATCACATGTTGAATTTATTAGTTACCTCCCTATGTACTTCAGAGACATTTGAATGTTCAACATGCAAATCAAGAAATTACCAAAAATTACCATAATAACATTCGCTTTCATGAGGATAAGCAAATAAAAGGAGGCATGTGTCAGCATACAGAAGACAGAATTCCAGGATGTCAAGCTACACTTTTCCTGAAATGGTCAACATGATCTTCTGCTTTGGATTGTGATTGTTGGTGATCAGTTTTTGTTTTGTTTGGAATTCCATGCTGAGCAAGTCTTCAATTGGAATTTTACATGTATAAGTTACGGTTTTGAATGTGTCCTAATTTGCATATTTGGGATGATGAAAAGTGCTCCATGGAATAGGTCACCCACAACTTCCTATTCATTGGATTCATCAAAATTGACATATCTGCTTCAGTTACGATAATAAAAGGTGGGCTCATTTTTGTATCCACCCAGTATAATAAGTTATTAAAAATAAATAATTTGTTAACTTCCTCAAATGAAATATAATATGCAAAAAATTATAAAAATATGTTTTTAATAATTATATTAGTTTCATATATAATTTGTTCAAAAACATGTTAAAAAAAAAAATTAAATTGGGAAAAGAGCAAGAATTGAAACCGGGAGTTTTAGCATTATAATCTATCGACTTACACACAAGACAACGTTGACTACTTGAATACGATATTGTCTGAATTTGTAAATATACATCAGTAGCCTGCATAACTAACTTTAAATAATTATATCTCGTAAACAAATGCCCGAGTTACTATGCCATATAATAGTGGGAGGGGTGCGTAATAACATTTAAATTTCAGTTAAATCCAAGCTTAACAGACCTGGTCCTCCCCTTGTGAGATTTGTACGTTGAGACAGAAACATTACCTTTATTTTATTTAATAAAATTATTTTATAAATTTTTTAAAATTAATATTTTAAAAATCATAACAATTACTTTATTAATCAAAATATAATTTAAAGAATTATAGTTTTTATTCATACCAATAAATAAAATGATTTCAATCTATTGCATCATATTCATGCAATATGTTTAAAAGCATTAAATATTTCTTCAATAATGTTTGAAACAGTTGTTTTAAAACAAATTTTTGTTTTAAAACAGTTTAAGTTAAAAGTGTTTAAAACAATTGTTTTAAAACAAAACATGTGATTTAAAACGTTTTTTTTGTTTGTTTTTTTTCCCAAAAATTGTTTTTTTTCCAACCCTGCCTTTAAGATAATAATAATAATAATAATAATAATAAATATGTGGTGTTTGAAAAAAGTTTTTGAAATGGTTGGCATTTGTTATAGTTATTATGCAGCCAATCTTGCAGAAGTACGTCACAAATTCTATACCAGTATTGATATTGATATTTCAATAACAATTTCACTTAGATTATCTCAAAACTACTGGTTGTCTATGGGCAAAAGAGGATATCAAAGGATACCCCTTGAAAATACTGTGACATTTCATGTCAGTTTTGGATACCGCATGTGCCCGGCAGGAACGTTTGGGAATAATGAAAGATTGTGTTTGAGTTTGTAATGTTCGAGTTGGGGGTGTTCGTCGTGTTCGTTTGTGTTGTGCCGGGGGGGGGGCGCTGCCCCCGTTTTAGTGTGTCGTTATTCGGTGTAGGGGTTGTCATTTTAATTGTAATTGTGTATGGTGTCGGGTTAAAAGGGTTTTTTGTTGTTTAATTAGTAGATCATTGTATTTTATTAGTGTTGCAGCGTCGGTTAATTGTTCTTTTGTTTGTTGGAAGCTGGTATGGTTTCCAGCCTTCGGTGAAAATTCACCCGGCTTCCAGCAGGCAATTGTTGTGCTATATTTGGGGATTTTCTCTTTTGTTCGTAAAATTTAAATATCCTGTGTTGGCATTTTTATTTTTTATTCACTTTGTGGCTGACTTTTGGGAGAGCAGGTGGCGAACTGGGTTTGCAGCTGAAGAATGCAATGCATGTGGCCCCAAAGTCAGCTTTTATACATTATATTTCTTAATTAATGTTGTTCATTATACTTATCAGTCATAATTAAAGTTTTAAATTGTTTTAACGAAGGTGCAAAACATGCACATAGTCTGATGAACGACGGGCAAGCCAGAGAGCAATGGCGGCATTCTTTCGAACGTATTGTTTGTCTTTTAAATAAACCAGTATGAAGAGCAAATCATCCTTGAAAACGTCATGGCAGAGTGTGTTTAAGTGTGTGGTAATCCCGTTTTGAAAAGGACGTATTTGGTGAGTTACAACTTTTAAATATTCTTTGCCGCATGAAAGGACCTAAAGAGCTGCAAACAATTTGTGTTGACGTATTGCGAAAGCTCCTGAATATCTTCTATTCTTTGACATCAACATATCGTCCCGAGAAACCTGTAGTCGACAAGTTAATGCCCAGCTTAACATATAGAGGACAGTTTTTGGCTGTATTGATTTATGCTCAGTGTTCTGTATGCGTAGTAGCTAGGTTATGCTGCGTTTTAACAGGGTTGCGTCAATGACTATTGTATCGGCCAGAAACATATGATCATAGTTTAAGTAGCTTATTTTCATAAGTTCATACACTAGCAGGAAGTATCAGTTCGTGTGTTACGTGTACAGATAACTAAAAAGCTCATTTGGTAGGAGAATGATGCTGAAACGCAATACAGCGCATACTGTTTAGGCGAAAACGCTGATTATTGCGGCTGCTGTTGGCATTCCCATTGAAGTACATTGACTGCATTGAGGGGCTTGCCAAGGGGAGGCTTCTGTGCTCTTCCTCTCACCTGTTGATAAAAGAAGCACATTACGCATTTATGCGTGTCTCTTGGAATATTTGTGCGGGAGCCCCTGGTGCAGGTTGCTCAGTGGATTGGTACACCTCGGTAGCACTAAGCATTTCTCCAAATCCAATTTCAGGTGTTGGTCTAGTACATAGTACACTGAAAGCGAACTGATGCCCTGTATGGGAAGGGAAGCGTTTATGTTGTCATTAAGGAAGTAGGTTAAGGTAGCTTTAGTTTGCTACTTTGAGGGGCCCCTCAGGTTACCGACCCTGCGCACCTGATATAGCACTAACCCGTATGTTAATTTTGTGTAATTTATTAAGGGAAAATAAATGTTTTGAATGCACCCATAATACCAGTGTCAAGTCTTGATTTCCGATTAGTCCCGGTCCCGAATCCCTGACCTGTCTATCCCTTTGGTAGCCGGGTTTAATAATATATCGAACTTAAGGGCAGGGATGGCACGTCACAATACACACTCAGTACTCTACACCATTAGCGACATCTCCTTGTTTTGCAAGCAAAATAAGGAGTTATAAATATCTAATAAATTACTCCTTTTTCTCCACATTTAGAATTGCAGTTATTGTTCATAACAGCTCCCAAAGTCCATCATCTTCAGGCATCATTACAGGAATAGCACGACTCTCTTCAAATCTTCTCAGTAGGGAAGGCTTCCATGTAGTAGAGGTATTTGTAAATGATATATAAATATAATTTTAATATCATACTACATTCTAATGAAAAATTGTTTTGTGACTATTTAAAAATCTTTTTCAACAGTTGGTTCTTTCAAATTGGGAGGAAATGCCTGATGCTGAGAAAATACCTTACCTGATGAGAGGGATCAGAGGAATAGAGAAGCAGTGTGCTGCACAATTCTAGTATTAATTTATTGTGTAAAAAATCCTCCTGGAAATATATTTCAAACCATTAATTGTCGTTGCTTGAGAGTATTTTATAAGGTGACTAGATTTTTCAGTTAAGAATCAGCATGGGAAACCGTGGAGGGAAAAAATTTTTGTTTAATTTTTAGATATGAATAGAAAATTAATTTATAAATTATTTTCAAAATAATTATTTACTGCTAAAATAAGCTTTCACTTTCACATTTTATAGTACTATATTATAACATCGAAACTAATTCATTATTATTATTATAATAAGTATCATTATGGTTCCATTAAGTTTTCTGTAATGAGTACATTTAATCTACACTGAAAAAGTAATGGCAATTTTATAAATTACAGCTAACTTCCAAATTTATCACATCATAAAATACAAAACCATAAATCGGATATATTTGTGGCAACTCATTGATCAATAAATGCGTACAATTTGTTGAACAACACATTGTAAACATCAAACAGTATTAATTGAACGTATTTTATGTAAATGTGGACACTTTATATTTTATCAAATGGGCAAAAAATTAGGATGTCTGGTCATCTTATATTTTATCAAGAATGAACTGCAACCACTGTCAGTGATAAGGCATTGATGTATAAGAGCTACAATACTATTTAACGTATTTTTTCGAATATTGGCGACATTCACTTTAGGCTGCAGCCACAAATTTGACAATTGAACGAAAAAATAACTGTTTAAAGGCCTCACTTCACTTTAGGCTGCATACTTCTAGAGTCTATAAGAGATCAAACTACTTTATTTTAGCATCCGATAGTGCTTAAATAGTAATTTCTTTATTTATATAGCCTTATTTATTATTTTTATTTATTTAATGAATTATGTAAATAATTACAGTAGTCTCATTTTAATGAACTAGTATTACTCATTATTTCTTCGCTGTCGGCCATCAACGAAGTACTAATAGAACAAACTGTCACATCATATCATCTTGGGGTAGAATGAGCTTCAAGTGGGCTATGAGTCGCCAACAATAGCTTTAACATGTGAATTAATAATTAAGATAATAATTTTTGAATGAAAATATATGTGGCTGGTTAAGTATTGTTCCAAAGGGTTACAATATTATTTTACTGTTAGAAAACGATTAAACAAAGACTGGTTAAGTTAAAGCCAAATCCACTATATTTTTATCGGATAATTTTTGCCAAAAAATCCATATGCTCTCTACCCTTTCAAAGAGTTTAAGGCAACATAATTTATCTATAAAAAGATAGTAATGCAAACATGGAAGAAAATAGTATATAGATATACTGGTAATCAACCAAAAATCATGGTACCCTGATAAAGGCAGGAATAAAAGCTGAAACCGGTTGGTATCTATTTTTTTTTTTTTACCAAACTTGCTGTATTGCAAGACCACTATCCGTTATGTTAAAGAAGGTTTGTTTATTTTTCCTGTTGGGTAAGAGGATGATTATCTGCTATCAAGCAGTCTGTATATTCACAGCCTACATGATTAGAAAGTATGTAGGCTATGGTATATTCTTACTCAGATGATCGTTAAAATGTTTATTTACCACATCTAAAACCTGATGTTAACATGTCATACTTCTTGTTTAATTACACATTCACAATTAGCATTCTTAACAATTTGTTTTATTTTTTTAGTTAAATGCTTCCTCATGGGATCCAAAAGGAGCATTCCTCTTCTTTTTAATAATGATTTTGTATGTTTACACCAGACATTTTAATCAAGTTACAATATTTTTCATAAAAGAAGACCAGTGAAACGAACCAATCAGAATTAGCTGTTTATCGTCTAGTTCATTGCTCCACGCTCTCGTGCTTAGAGCTACACACGTTTTCTTTACATACAGTACAATAAATATTTGTAAACTTTTTGTAATTGTTTTCTTAAAAATATCACGATGTAGAAGTTTACGTACAATAAGGATTAAAATTAAAACATTAAGAATTAGCTCTCTCTCTAAAGTCAGGAGAAAGTAATGAATCAACAGTACTTGCATGTGACTGATCCGAACAAAGGTCAACAGTCTTCTTTTATGAAAAATATACAGGTCAACGGTCATGTTGTGGTCTGTTTATGCAGTGAAGCTACCGGGTGTTTCTAAAATAACCGGTATACCGGTATATTTGAAAAATCAATAAAAACTAAACGGACAGCGATAGAAATACACCGTTTGTAATTTCGAAAGTTTGTCTGCCTGAAAATTTACTGTTGTCCCAAGCATATTGCAACACTGTGACATCAGTGACATTTTAACACCGTTATTGGCCAGCAGTTTATTGATGGCCGATGACAAAGAAATAAGGAGAAATACTAATTCATTAAAATGAGGTTATCATAATTACTTGCATATTTCATTAATAATTTTATAAAAGTTTCCTTAAATATATAAGAATAATGAAAGATAGCTCTATAAATATGAAAATTAATATCTAAATTACTATTTAAGATACTATGGGGCGCTAAAACAAATAGATCTTTTTTGTTAAGATCGTTTTGTTTTTTTTGGCCTCACTTCTGAAATATTTGTTTTAGAGTTGCGGTCTATGTTCGAAAAAATATGGTACTTTGCAGTGGTCATTAATCCTTGAATGTAGAGCATAGATAATTGTGGTAAGGCTACATCGAGATCATCCTTAATGATCTTGCCATTATGTCATAATAGTTTACCCTTTGCCATAGCCAAGCCAGAAATAATTGCTTTATAAGTGAATTTATAATTGCTTTATAAATTCATAGATTTGTATAAATTGCAAAAATTATTATAGAATTTACTAATAAAATCTTATACTGGAAATAAACCATGTTTTTAATGGATTTTTTAAATTATTTATTTACAAAATCTATTTATAAAGGTTGAGTCAAAGTAGAGTCCATCATGCTCGATGGTCTTCATCCAACGATCAACCAGTTGACGGATGCCCTCGCGAAACCTCTCCTCCGGTTTCTGGGCGAAAAAGTCACGCACGGCGTCTTCAACCTCACTGACATTGGCGAAGTGCCATCCACGTAGGAAATACGCCATGGACCTCGGTCCGAAGATGCCAGGTCGGGGCTTTTAGCTAGATGTGACAGAACCTCGATGCCCTCTAACTCCTGCAACTTAAGCGATGTTCTTTGCGCTCAGTGCGGTGGAGCATTGTCCTGCTGCAGGAGGGCTGTCTTGGAGTGACACCACGACCATCAGGGACCAGCTCAAAGTGCACCAGGCCTTTGCATGACTACCAGATGCTCCTTGGAGAAAAGCGGCCCATGTCTCCAGACGAAAAGCGGGAGAACCACCGCCGTGCTGTCCGTTCATTGGTCACACCCTTACCTTCCACTCTGCAAATTTCGGCGGCTGCTGCTCGTACACTGGTCCCCTTTTTCTAATAGTGACGAAGGAGCCTGCATATCACCAATTTTCTGCCATATTTTACAATGGCTGACGCAGGTGGCATAATGTCAATGGCATTCAAATTCATACTGACGTTTCTTCCAACTCTTTTCTCGTAATAAACTACGATATCCCCTTGTGGTAAATGGTCATCGCCCAGAATTGCTGGAATTAGACGAATCAGCCTTGCACTGGGGAAAACGCGTGCCGAGCACTTCGTTACGGCTCCGCACGTGCTCTAAACGTTGTTGAGATGGTGTGCGTGCAGGATGCACGTGATTGACGATTATAGAAACGGGATATCAGTGCCTAAACCAAAAGAATTTCTTTATTCATAGGGAACTTATTATTTATTAAGATAACTTGAAATCAAAATAACTTTTTCACACTCTGTTTTCACCATTCCATTAATATGAGACAGACCACGAACAAGTTTGAAGGTGAGATAGCCGGAATAGGTACAATAGCACGTGCTCTAATGGGACTATTATGATACCCCCCTTAACAGTTTTCAATGACCAGATATGGCATGTAATATATCTAACAACTCGTAACGATGTATCATGAACGAATATAACGAATACTTAATGATGGCCGAAATTTGTTTACAAGTACTTTTTCTAATGATACCATATGTCACCTTTAGAACATTCAAAGCTACGATATAGCATGTAATATTTCAATCATCCCATAGTGATGTGTCATGAATAAAAATATCAATTAATTAATAACTGTTGGAATTGGTTTAGTTCTACGTGTTCTACTGGTACTTTATGGTACCGTTGGAACTTTCCATTTTAAGACATGGCATATAATATATCAAACAACTCGTAACAACGTCTCATGAATGAATATAATGAGTAATTAATGATAGTGGTAATTAGTTTAACTGTACGTATTCTAATTGTACCAAATGTACTATTGGAAATTTCAATGCTAAGAAGTGGCATGAAATATATCAAACCACTTGTAACGAAGTGCCACGAATGAATATAATAAGCAATTAATGATAGCGGAAATGAGTTTAGTTGTACGTCTCCTAATTGTCCACATGGTACCTTTGGAACTTACAATGCTAAGTTATGGCATGTTATATATCAAACAACTCATAATGGAGTGCCATGAATAATATAAAGAGTAATTAATGATAGTGGTAATTAGTTTAGTAGTACGTATCCTGATCGTACCACATGGTACTGTTGGAGCCTTCAATCCTGAGATATGGCATATAATAAATTAAACCACTTCAAACAAAGTTTCATGAGTGAATATAACGAGTAATTAATGATTATTTAGTTGTATGTATCCTAATCGTACAACATGGTACCGTTGGAACTTTCAAGCTAAGATATGGCATTTAATATATCAAACAAGTCGTAACGAAGAGCTATGAATGAATATAATGAGTAATTCATGATAGTGGTAATTAGTTTAGTAGTTGTATGTATCCTAATCGTACCACATGGTACCATTGAAACTTTCCTTTCTGAGATATGGCATATAATATATCAAACAGCTCGTAACGACGTGCCTTGAATGTATATAATGAGCAATTAATGATAGCGAAAATGAGTTTAGTTGTACGTCTCCTAATCGTACCACATGGTACCGTTGGAACTTACAGTGCTAAGATATGGCACGTAATATATCAAACAACTGTAACGACGTGCAATGAATGAATAAAACGAGTAATTAATGATATTCAAAATTCGCTTAGCAGGACGTGTTATAACGGTACTACATCGTACCACTGGAAACTTTCAATGCTAACACCCGTATTCAGAATGAGTGTTCATGTTCTTGCTCTTACTCAAACCATTATTGAGAATGAATTCAATTATATGAAATTTGTATTCAACAATGGTTTTGAGTGCCTAAACCAATGCGCAAAATCGCTCATTCTGAATACAGGCGTAAGATATGGCATGTAATATAACAACTCGTAATGTCCATAGCAATTCGTTGGGTGAGAATTGGAGTGTTCTATGTCAATTTTGCCAAAAAACGTAATTATTGTTGTTCGGGAAAACTCGGATTTTTTATGTAAAAATAGATATAATTTGTAGTTATTCATTCTATTTTTTCTATTCTTTAAGTTTTTTTTACTGTTTTACAGACAGTGATTGTTGAGTATATATTGTTTTAATAAATGTTAATTAAAAAATCTCCACGTGATTATCACTGTCTGCAGCTAGTTGTCCCTCGCGAATAATTTTCGTGATTCACGAGGATGTGTGTCCCACTATTGTTGATGTTCTTTCCGTGGTTACTGTTGTTTTTTTTTATTTCAGACAGACCACTTCCAGCTTCTGGCTTGACCAGTCATCCCTCCTTCTGGTCCTCCACGTCCTTACTAGCCTACAGCATGGCGTTCAACTTCCATTTATCATTTTCATTCCAATGCTCTGCAAATTACTCCTACCCTGCCGTTCGATGTTTAGTTTCTTATTGAATTTCTCACTTTCTTGTGGCAGCCATGATTCTTTACCGAGCAGCATTGTTTTGCGGGTTTACCCATAAGGTAATAATGAAATTTCTTTTAATGCTATTTCAACAATAACGCGCATAAGGGACGCCATGCTGATTTATATTATTCCCCATTAATAATATTCCCCAATTAAAATATCCCCATTAATAATTAATTATTCCCCATTAATATCCCCATCTTTTTTTTATTAATTCCCCATTAATAATTAATTATTATTTCGCAGTCTTTCTTTAGACATTAAATGGGAATTTTGAAATTTCTTTTCCTTATTCTTTATAAGGAATTGGTCTGTCTCAATTTTTTTTATATTTAATCTCAATTCGATCAATGTAGCGATTAATATTCCTCGTTACAGTGTTTTGCTGTATTTAACGTACATTTAAGTATTTTTTTTTTATATTCCGAGAAATATTTTTCTTTTGTAATTGAGATCGCAATGCCTATTCCTCAATTAAATCATATTGTATAGAACCTTCTTTTGCACAGATTTTTTGTTTTTTATAAATAAATATCGCAATTTTTTTACCAAAAGAAAACTCTTTTAACGAGCCATGTTTACCCTTAAGTTGTGGGTTTTTTTTTAAAGTACCACCCATAAAATTCTATTTATTTTGCTTCCCCTTCTGAACATATGGTAGCAGAGGTTTGTGGTTTCTTTTTTTTATTTTAATACAATATAGAGGAATCATATTTTGAAGAGGGTCATTCCCTCCCTAGGCCAACTAGTGCCAATTATATTCAATGGACATATCGAGTTTTAACCTTTCTCAAAACCAAAGGGCTAGTCAAATATTTCCAAGAAAAGATCTTTCTCCCTACAGAAGCATCAGCCAGCTCATCCATGCGCCTTGATTGGGCAAGAGTACGGCATTACCTCCTGAGTATGGTGAGTGATGATATTGTCATCATGCTTCAAGATGACAATCCCTATACATTGTGGGAAGCAATTAAGCGTCGATATGGAAGACCGGATTCAGTGACACAGGCTGAAATAATGCGGCGTCTCTCAGCCTTGCGTTTCTTAGACGCTGATGATCCGAATGCCTATGTAGCAAGAGCGCTACAAATCCGTGCTCAGGCTGGAGCCGTGTCCCTGGTTATGGATGATAAAATTTTGATTGACCATATGGTCACAGGTCTACCCTCAACTTATACTCCATTGAGACCAGCGGTCCAATCAAACCCATCAATGTCGATTGCATGGTTCATACAAGATTCGGTCAAAAAAAATTAAGTACTTTTTAAGGAGTTTTTAAGTACATTTACCACAATGTTTAAGGACTTTTGTCAAAAAAATTTCAGAGCTTTTTAAGAACTTGTTCGTGATTCTTGATACTTTATTAACTTACAAACTGAACTTACATATTTTCTCATTTAAATAATCAAACATTAAATGTCATCAACCATTTTTTCTTCTTCTCAATATCCTTTTCTATTTGATCTACATCTGCAGCCTTTTCTCTTGCACTTTTTCTGTATTCATTTGACTGGATAAACAAAGCAATATCTCTTTGAGATTCAGCCTTTTCAGCAAGAGTATCTGCTGTTGATTCCAAGTCTTTTATATCTTTTTGTAAGCAAGTTTTTTTACTTTTAATGAAGTCTATCTCCTCCACAGCAGCTTCTCTTTTTCTGTGTAGAATTGTTGTGGTACATCTTCCGCTGTTCTTCAAGGTAAGATTCATATTTCATCCTTGCAGCTAATGCTGCTCTACGCATCTCTTTAGTGATTGGGACACTTAAGATATCATCATGAGACTGTATAAAATCATAAAGACGACGCTGAGAGACATACGAGATATCTTTCATATTCTCCATTTCTATCTGTTTATTAACAGAGAAGCCCCTTTCTACAGTGGCCTGTCCATGAGAAAAGATCATCATCATTTTCATCACTTTCCAAATATTTTTGAAATTGTTGTTGTTTGCTATATGTTGAAACAAAAAGTCATCAAGCCGCGTGGTCTTCGGATCAAACTTGGAAAACTCTTCTTTACAACTGTATCAATAATTTTTTTATATTCTAATAAATGGGCATCACAATTTTTTTCATCTATTTTGCCTATCTGTGTGAGGTAAGTAAGAAGCAGTTTCATTCTATTGTAAGCTTTATCTTCCTCTTGAATCATATATCTTGGATCTAAGCATGCGGCATTCCTCACAACTGCATACTTTACAGGGCATTTTTCCATGAGGCTTTTAACCATCGTCAATATGAAAACTTGACATTTGTGTTTGATGTCTAACACTAGCATCTGTAAACTGCTTTTTGGACACACCTTTTTTATCATTTTGTCTGCCACAAAACCTGCACTAATTTTTGAAATGGCAGAGATTCCTTTTTTATCTGCAAAATTGTATTTGCTGAGCTTCTCGATCGTTGTTATGTTATTTAAAGCTTCGGGTCTTAAAATACAATATACTTGGAGACACTGTTTTACAAGTTGAAAAATATCTTCTCCAAAAAAAGGCAATAGAGGCTTGTCTGACTGATACATTTCAAGAAACGGTTGCAAAGTATTTGCAACAGATAAAAAGAATTTTTAACTTAATGACAAACATGCTATCTTTTGTATTTGACTTTTTTAACATAATCTTTTATATCTTCCCATAAAAAATTGCCTTTTCTGCTGCAGGACCATTTTCAAGCCTTCTATGGTTACAGAATTTATTTGGAAGCTGCTTCACAACCGAGTTTTTCAAGAAATCTTCTCGTCTGGCTGGAGAATCCTTAAATATCCAATACAAGGCAACTGGAGAATCCTTAAAACATCTGCAACTCCCCAATCTGTTGCTGAAGCACCTTTCCGAAAAGCATTATTCATAATGTGGAGGCCACAACTGCCAACACATGCACATGTGTTGTATTCTTTTTCCAAGCATTTTTTGCAATAAATCCTAAAAACACCAATTAACATTAGGCCCATCCATTGAGATTTGCAAAAGCTTTGTTAATTTTAAGTTTTTAACTGCTTCACAGAATACATCCATGAGATCAGAAACTTTTGAATGACCTAAAACGACAGATGTGAAATATAAAGTACGAACTTTATGGTTATCATCACCCCAATTGTCACGCAGAAATTTGATAGTATGCAGTGGAAGATTAAAGCAACGGTCCAAAAAGAACTAAAGACAGATAAACAGTATTGTGATTTACAGAAACTTATTTATTTAACCTCAAAGTAAATAAGTTAATCAACGTACCCTCTAACACGAGGGTAACGGGTGGGTGCAAAGACCCTAAAGTAAATAAATTAGGAATAATTCCCAAGAACTTAAAGGGAATTATAATAAAAAAAAAGAAATGATAAATATTATTTTATAAAGGCTCGGGGCCTTGCAAAGTACTGAGACATAAGCGTAATCAATACATGAACACATTCAATTTAACGAATATGACTAGCGCTTGTAGCTTAAGATACAAAAAAAATAAATTATTTAATTGTGAAAATTTTGAGTCCATAATTTCCGGAGTTACTCTGGGTATGCTCCTCTCATCCGAACTGGTAATCAATCCCATTAATCAGTCCAGTCTGCTGAACACCTCGCTCGCTGGCTTGGCTGGCTTGCCGTATAGTGAGAAACGGAAAAATTTGCCTACCGTAAAGAAAACGGCAACGCAAAGCGTACGAGGCTCCGCTGCGGGCGGCACTATAACAAACAAAAAGAATTGGGACTGAGATATGAAATTAGGCTCAAAGAAAACGCTTACATTAGACACATTATTTATAGGACAACAACTAACTATTGAATAGGGCTCTAGAGTGACGACACCATTTTTGTTACGCATAAGGCTGAGCAGGCTAAAAGGGAATAATAGAGAGAGTAGTGGACCTACCTGAATTATGGGCCAAGATAGCCGAGGCCTTCCGCAGCGAAGGCTCTTATCGTTCCTGCCGCCGAGGTCGTGAAGACGTTGCACAATGAACCAGTCACGATAACCTCTGAGAAGGTGACCTGCTGTAGTAGGGCACTGGTGAAGCGACTCACAACGCTGGCTGCTAATGGTCGAATTCCTTGTCGGTGCGAGACTTCTCCTTGTACGGCGTGGGCTCCTGACTCCGTCGCCTCCGATATAGCTAATGATGATAGCACGCACAGTCGGTCGTCGTCTAAACGCTGAAGCGATATCCGCCAGTCGTTTTCCTTGGGCCGAGTATCACTGTAAAAGTCTGGAAAGTTTATTTTATCATTAAATATTTTGCTCCCTCGATGCAGTTGGCTCCTTCTGCCACTTTTCTCTTTCACGAGAGAATCTCTTTCTCGCCTAAATGCAGGCCGAGAATTTCGAGTCTTATACCCCGTCCGCGCTGCAAAAAATAAGCTAGCCTAAGTTGATAAGCTAGCTTAAACTGCAGTGCGAACGATTCTAGCTTTTGTTGGGCTAGCCCAGATTCTGATAAGCTAGCTTATGATGGGCTAGATTTTTAAACTAGCTTATCCAGTTGAGCCACAAACGCACTGCATCATGGGATACGTTTTTTCCCATGATTCCGTAGTTTTGGAGCATTTCGCTTGCTTGGATTGACCTAGGTTATAAGATCGTGCTACTTTGTAATTTATAAGGCTGCACCAACACCAATAAGTATAGAAAAAAACGGAAAAAAAAGAAAACGGGACAACGGAGGAAGTTCACATTTTGATAGAGATTTGGGGCGAAAATATCGACGACCTGCGACGAACTCTAGGCTAGTTTTAGAGCACTTCAGTGCGAACGACCTAGTCTACAACTTAAGCCAAGATATCTAGCTTATCGAATAAGCTAGCTCAACAATAAGCTAGCCCAGCAGTGCGGACGAGGTATAAGGCTCATAAGCTGGACGATAAAGATTTACGTCCTTATGGTTCAAGTTCGGGACCACTTCTCCTCTATTTTTATTATTCCCGCGCTCAGCTGTCGTCACCACGCCCTCTACACCACGACGCTCCCGCTGCGCGCTTTTTCCATTACTCCTATGGAAAATTCCGCTCTTTTGCCACCTGTTGCTTATTTTCCCAATAGATGGCATCGCGCCTTCTTGTTCGGAGCAGACGACGCTCTCGCGCTCGCATCTTTCATCTCCATCAAGGCTCTCGCCATCATCGCTGCGTGACACCAATACCTAATATGGATGTCTAATTGTTTTTCTTTGGTTTGAGTTGTTTAATGATTCATCAAATAAGATTGTGAGGAAATCCACATTGTCTAGATGCGTTAAGAGCAACTTGTTTATATGTGGTGCTAGTCCAAAGTTAATAAGATACGAGCATTTCCTTTCTCCTAAAGAGAATTGTTGTGCAATTATACTGTCAGGAAACATTTTTTTAAATAAATTTCCATTTCCCTGGCAGGAGTTATATGAGTAATGACTTTTAACACATTTCAAACACCACATTATTTCGGCATCCAAAGTCTCCTTCTTCTTGGTAAATAACTAAAAGAAAATAGGGTCAAAAATGATACGGTAGTGTGAGTTTATTGCGCCTTACGCGTTTCGGCATTACGCCATCATCGGAGCTATACATCTACAAGAAGTTAAACTCGACTATCGACAATCGAACAGTGAAGTGTACATTTGTTAGGATGGGACGAAAGCAGCGCTTTCACAAAGCTCATCCAACCAGAATACACTCCAAATGAAATACACTGAGGTAGTCAAGAAGCCTAACCAACCCAAGCGGTCTTCCATATTATACAAAAAAGAAAATAAGATTGACGATTGTCAGAAGAAGTTAAACTCGACAATCGACAATCGAACAGTGTAGTGTATCGGTATTCGTGTGGAACTTGAAGCATAGCTTCCATAATCTCACCCTTCATAATCATATTCCAAGGGAAATACACTGAATTAGAAAAGAAGCCGCCTGATGTACCCACAAAGGTCATCCAAAGTATAAAAGAAAATTGCCTCCTCTTGGTGGAGGAAAATTTGATTGACGATTGTGTAGACTAGAAGCAGACCACTAGTATTAGATAAAACACGACCTATGAAGTCCAGTAATCTGGAAATAAGACATTATCAATGTCTTCAAAATTAATATCAAGTATATGCCTTGGATCACGATATCTCTTTCTATGCATAGGATGCTTTAAAATGCCCGAGACTAGCTCGTTGCTATGATTTTCTATACTGGGCAGCATGGATTCCATGAGCCCTTGAACGTATTTGCCAATATGAGTCATGTTGAAGTCATTATAAATGGAGGAATTGCGAACAATTCTCCGATGTTTTTGCGCAATAGTCCTAAGGGTAACGTTTTGGAAGGTTTGCAGTTCTTTCCACCTAGTCTTACATATTGTGGCCCAGACGGGCATACCATATGTCAAGATGGTCCGAACAATGACCTTATAGAGTAGGAGTTTATTATCAATGTTTAGAGCACTATTCCGGCCCAGCAGAGCAATCAAGCTAAACTTGGCTCTCCTGGCCTTATTCAACGCATAAGTTGCGTGGGGAGTCCAGGTAAGTTTAGAGTCAATAACAACACCAAGATATTTATAAGTTTCAACCCAGTCCAGTTTTTTGCCATATAGTGTTAGAGAATCTAATGATCTCTTTCTCTTCTTGGAAACAAACATCGCCTTGCATTTGTCAACATTCAATTTTAGCCTCCACTTGCTAAACCAGCTTTTGCACTCCTTTAGAGCCTTCTGCAGCCGCGAGACTACTACGGCTGGTTGACGAGCACAGATCAGTATAGCAGCGTCATCTGCGTAAAAAAAGAGCTTACATTTAGAAGGACTTGGAAAGTCTCGCATAAAATAATTGAATAATACTGGCCCCAGGACTGAACCCTGTGGGACACCAGCTTTTACTTCATACATAGGAGATAGATTATCTCCAACTCTGGCCTGAAAGAACCGGTTGGAGAGAAACGAGTGTATCAGAGTAATTATGTCTTGAGGAAATCCATCCATAATCATTTTAAAAATCAGACCATCGTGCCAGACTTGGTCGAAGGCTTTGTGTACATCGAGGAAAACGACCCTACAGTACATAGAGAGATTAAGGGGCTCATTGATATCCGCTGCGAGCCTCCATGTTTGGAGTTGGCAGGAATGGTTTGAGCGAAAGCCAAATTGTTCATCGCGGATGAGATCGTTGGCATCACAGTGCTCAATGAATCTCTTGAGAATTGTTTTTTTCCAGGATTTTGGAAATTGATGGTAACAAGCTGATGGGCCTGTAGCTAACAGGATTTGCAGGATTTTGTCCTGGCTTAGGAATGCTTAAGACAACTGATTGCTTCCAAGCATCCGGGAAGTAAGTGTTCTTCCAGCAGTCGTTAATCACTTTTGCAATATCTTGAATTGTATTTGGAGGTAAATTTTTCAAAGCACTGTTCTTAATAGAGTCTTTACCTGGAGCTTTTCTCGTTTTTAAATTTTTAATGATGCTTAGGACTTCATTTACATCAATGCTATGTTTTGGGAATTCATTGCCGTGAATATTATAGAAACCAGTTATGCAGGATTTTACTTTCTCAGACATATCAAGTTCTATTTGCCGACCATCAGTAGGCGTGACAAACTGTTCTGAAAGTGAACTTGCAATAAGCTGCGCTTTATCATCATCATTCGTGATGAATTTGCCATTTTGGGCTAACAGAGGTGGGATATTAATGGCTTTCTTGTTTTGCAAGGCTCGAACCATGCACCAAATAGAGTTATCGTGGGTCGACAGACTCTTAACTTTATCATTCCATCTGTCATTACGAAGTGCTTTTACCTCCTCGTGAACTCTTCTAGTGAGCCTATTATATTTGGTCTTAAGCCATGAATCACGAGTTCGGTACCACTGCCTTCTGACCTTATTCCTTTGTTCAATTAATAGTTTGATTTCTGGGGTGAGATCAAGGTGATCAGCTCGCTTCGACTCTAAAGGTGAAGCACTAGAGTCAATAGCTGCATTTATACGTTTAGTAAGCTTTTTCACATTGGTATCTATGTCGCTCGTACTATGTACGTTATTTAGTGGGTCGTCATCATTTTTGAGAATTTCTCTAAAAAATTTCCAGTCTTGTTTGAGCCTCAGTTCTTCTTTGAGGTCAATGTTTACGTTATCAAAATTTAGTGCAACTGGTTTATGGTCTGAGGATAGATCATTGACAGTATAGATACTGAATGATTTGTAGAAGCTCTTCTACAACACAATATCAAGTACATCGCTTGAAGGAGAATGATCACAATAATATGTATCATCCACAGGGCCTACTGCAATAATATCAGATTGCACTGGCACGTAGCCATACAAAAGGACACCGTTTTGGTTATGGCATCTGGAATTCCAGTGCGAGTGTTTAGCGTTCAGGTCTCCCGCCATAATACCGGGAATATTCCCGGAAAACAGCTCGTCAAGCTCATTGGTATCGAATTTATGCTTGGGCGCATTATATAGAGCCACTAGTTTCACCTCTCCTAGTGTGGCATCAGTAATGATAGCAGAGGCAGCTTCCATTCCCATATAGTCTCGGGTTGGTTCCTCCCGATGATGAATGCCTTTCTTAATAATAATTGCTGACCCACCTGACGGGGACTTTACTGTAATGGGAAGAATTCTGTCTTTACGATAGACACAGTAACCAGGTAGCCTGAAGTCGCGGTCTGGCCTTAGGTGTGTCTCACATAGAAATGCTATGTCTATATCCCATTGGGTTAGGAAGTTGTAAAACTCAATACGCCTCTGGGGGACCCCCCTGGCGTTCCATATTATGCAACGAAGTTTACCTCGATTTGTAATAGAATAGCATCGATCAGCCATACTGTCAGTGTTTATTCGTAAGTATTCCACTCATCAGTGGCATTTTCTTGCCTAGTTCGTTTAACAAATTGCATACACTGCCAATTTGTTTATACATTTCTTGAAAATCGTTCACGTTAATGCTGTTATCTTGTTTGGAGACCATTGAGGCATAGGAAATCTCCGGGGACACTTTAGCACTTTGCACTCTCCTGACTTGCGGATATTTAGGACATTTTGTGTAACTGGAGGTGTGTTGTCCATTACATCGAATACATTTTGGGGGATCTTGTCCTTTTACATTTGGGCAGTCTTTTGACTGATGATCTTTAGCGCATTTGTTACAACGGGGGGATTCCGTGCAACCCAGAGATACATGGCCAAATCGCAAACAATTATAACATTGTAAAGGTTTCTTATTACCTCGAAACATTTCAACACTGACAGCTAAGGGCCCTATGCGGGTCACACTTTTAAGTGTCTTATTGTGTTCAGTGTTTGATAACAGAACCAGAATCATGGGCATATCTATTGATCCTTTGGCTTTTTTAAGCCTAATCACTTTCTCAGGAAAGTAGTTAGCCTTTTTCAGGTCTTCATTAAAATCGTTAAGGTCATAGGTCACGTGTACATTTCGTATAACGTATTTGAGGACTTTTTCCGATTTAAGTTGATGATGCTGAATCTTTAGCACGTTATCAGCCTTAATGCCAGACACCAATTTACTATGCGTTTCCTCATCATGACACCTTATTTTGATCGTCTCTGCTCTGCCTGTGTGTACAGTAATTTGGTTAATCGCCACATGCTTTTGAATCTCGCCCAGGATTGGCTTGATTGGCTGACCGTGAGTACGTATTATGATTGGCGGAATATAGGAGCTGCTCTTGGTATTTGGCTTTTCAACATTTTTTCGCTGTTCGGACTTGCTTTCTCGAAAAGCAACAGCGATTGTATCATTTATATCAACAACATCCTTAATGTTGTCAATTTTCAACCCTTTTTTAGCCTTTTTAGATTTTGCAGGTATCCATTTATCCGTATCATTGTATAGCCGTTTGCGATTTGTACTAATCGGGTCTTTGCCATCGTTATCATTACTCCCTAAGCCGGAGGGGATAATTTCCATAGGCTGAGGATTCACACTTAGATAGTCAGAAGTTTCACCTGTAGGCTGATTACCTTTCATTGACAGAGCAGAGAATTGATCTTTGAGGAACTGCTCCAACTTATTAAAGTTCTCGTTGGCTTCATTACGTGCTGCAGATATTTCAGCATTCATATTAGCAATTTTATCGTGGATTTCAGTTATGTTCCCTTTTAGTGACTCAACTTTTCCTTGTAAGTTATCATACTTAGTGCACATTTCTTGGCGCAAAACCTCTAGCTTATCCTTAATTATAGCATCAAAAGCTTCAAATCTGTAATCTTTACAGGCATCTTTATATATCTCGCCATACGTATATTTACCATCACTTGTTTTTTGGCTTGTAATGCCACTTAACGCTTTGCCTGAGTCTGGCATTATGATAAAATTTAAAATAATAAGTAAAGAATAGTCGGACTGCTAGCCCTGAAAAGGGCTTTTCCAGAATAAGATCTGTAGAAAACAGCCTTAAAGCATAGGATATAAAAAACCGCTGACCTTAAGAGAATGTGCCTTCAATTAACGTTCCGTCTCCAATCTATACCACCAAAGAGTAGGATACCATCTATGAGTAGTGTGCCTTCTGAGTAGTGTGCGATGGATTGCCTGAGGATGATGAGAAGTTAAACTCGACAATCGACAATCGAACAGTGAAGTGTACATTCGTTAGGATGGGACGAAAGCAGCGCTTTCACAAAGCTCATCTAACCAGAATAAACTCCAAAGGAAATACACTGAGGTAGTCAAGAAGCCTAACCAACCCAAGCGGTCTTCCATATTATACAAAAAAGAAAGTAAGATTGACGATTGTCAGAAACAAAAAACAAACGAAATAAAAAATACAAGGAGAAATAAGATTATCACATCTTCCAGTAGTCTGGGAAAGAGACGTTGCTAATATCTTCAAAATTGATGTCAAGAACGTGCCTCGGTTTACGATACTTCGTATGCCAGTTCATATTCATTGAGTTCTCCAGTATCCCTTTCACAAGCTTATTGTCGTGAGTCTTCATCTTCTGTATCATAATCAAAAGGAGATCCTGTATGAACTTACCGATATGGGCCATGTTTAAATCGAGGTGGATGGATTGGTTTTTCACCGTCCTTCTGTCCAGCTGGGCAATGGTCCTCAGGGTAACATTCTGGAATGACTGTAGTTCACTCCATCTGCTTTTACAGATAGTCGCCCACGCAGGCATGCCATAGAGGAGTATGGTCCGGATAATCGATTTGTACAGAAGTAGCTTGTTGTCAATGCTGAGGGCGCTGTTGCGACCCATAAGAGCTATGATACTGTACTTAGCCCTCTTCGCTTTGTTCAGAGCATAGGACATATGCTGGTTCCATGAGAGTCTTGAGTCAATGATAACTCCCAGGTACTTGTAGTTGTCCACCCAGTCCAGTTTCTTATTAAACAGAAGTTAAACTGGCCATGGCCAGGTATTTATACAGGATATGTGGGATATAGAATCAAATAGGAATTATTGGTATAATATTTGAATAGTCATTGGATGGACATAAACAGGTATTGAATTTGATAGGAAGATTGTAGGAATGCGCGGACCTAATAGAGGGCTATGTGGGTAGCATCCGGTTTTTGTTCCTTGTTCGTGCCTCAGCCTTGGTGAGTACTTGGATTAGGTCCTCTCTTTCAAAGAACGTCTGGTTGTTGAGTAGTGTTGATGGTTGTGTTTGTCGTCCTTTCGTGATTTCTACCTCTTCACGTAGTAGGATCTTGGCTTTGTTGTTGCTTGTCCAAATGACAGACATGCATTTATCTATTCCCAACAATCTATGTTTGTTTTTGAGGAGATGTGTGGCGTATGCGGATGCGTTATCGCCGTTAGTCCATGACCGTCTATGCTCCTTGAATCTAATGTGAAAAGATCTGGTTGGACATCCTATGTAGATAGCGTCGCAATCAGGGCATGATAGCTGATATACGCCCGCTTGTTTGTAAATATCGTTGTCGGTGTTATTCTTCCTCGGATTGAGGAGTAGTTGGTTGTTATGCCTAGTTTTGAATGCGATCCCGAGGCCTTCCTCTCTGAATATTTTGGCGAGTTTATACGTCTCCGGACCGAAATAGCTTAGTGTCACGCAGTCAGTTTCTTGTTTAGGGCGGTTGGGTGGCTGTTTTAGGGAACGTTTGGTATTATTGAGAACTGTGGTTGTTACCTTGTCTGGGAAATCGTTGAGGCGGGCTAGTTGATATGTAGTGGCGATCTCATATCTCCTGGCTTCATTGGTGATAGGGTATGTGAGTGCTATTCTAAAATTGTATGCTAATGCTGCTGTTTTATGTTGCATGGGGTGGTTAAAGACATATGAGATAATATTTGCTGCGGTGGACGGTTTTCTGAATATTGCAAATTCAAATTTTTGTGTGCGGGCGTTTCTACGAATGTTGACGTCCAGAAAGTTGATAGCTTTATCCTTTTCATGTTCAAGGGTGTAAGTTAGTGCGTTGTGGGCGGTATTGAAGGTTTGTAGTATATTATCACTATTCGTTTTTTGTTCATCGAAGATATTTATGGTATCGTCAACGTATCGCCTGTAAAATATGATAACTGATTCCTGAATAAGCTTGTCTATAATGGTTCTTCGATATGTTGTAGGAAGATCTCGGATACGGCGGCACTTATTGGAGACCCCATGGCGATTCCTTCCGGGATAGTGAAGAACTCATCACTGAATGTGAAATAGTTGTGTCGGCGTAGTAATTTTAGTAACAGGATGATATCATCGCATTCTTTGGGGTCATTACTCGTCTTGGCTAAGTTCTGTTTGATGACTTCTATCGTTTCATTGAGTGGCACGTTCGTGTATAGGTTGATGATATCCAAGGATAATAGCCTCATGTGTGTGTCAAGTTTGAGATCTTTAAGTCAGTTGATTAAAGATGTGCTGTTCTTAATGGTATATTTGTTTCCTAGTGGGTAATTGTCATTAAGCCATGTAGCTACGTGTTAGATACCATGATACTCGACGAACTTCAACCTATGGATATTATTCTTGGTAAAGCTGTCCGCTGTTGTATTTGACGTAGTTGCACAGCCTGTAGATGTACCCTCCATAGGCATCCCATGTACAGATTCAGTAACAGCTGGATTTCTCTTGCAAAAAAACGAAATGCCACCTCCTGTTGATTTCTGACTTGCAATTAAGGCCGTATGCTTTACTCCTTAAAAGAAGAAATAGTATAGGGTTTTCCTTTAATATGTGAATACCGGAATGGATCCTTAATATTCTACTATAATCGATCTTTATTTAGGTACATAAAAGGAAAGTTTATACTTTAGGAATACCAAGTGAGCCTGTTTTTTTATAACTTTTGTAAAAGAGTTTTTATGTTAAGATTTCTGAATTTAGGATAGAAAAACAGGGAAACCAAAGATATCTACCAAATAGGGGTACCGACATTTCGTTACAAGACAATTCGCGACAAACACAGCTCGTTCCAAAGAATTTGCGAGACTCGCAGCTTAAAATTAAAAGAATGTACCACAAATTTAATCATAAATTTATGCAGTAAACCTTGCTTATTTTAATATAAAAAATGCTAATGTAAGGTCATTTTATTCTATCATTAGTCTATTTAAAAAGCGTCGCTCATGATTAAAACAGAAGAAACCCTAAAATCATGCATCTGTTTAGAATTCATTTATTAACCCTTCTACTGACTAAATTCATGATAAGATAGAATTATCCACCTCTTTAAAAGCCTGTGGCGCCCATAATATTGATATGGCTGCCGACACTTTCGATGAAAGTTTGTCATTGTTTATCGATCTTGGAGCACTTAATCCCAAAATAAGAGTTAAAAAATTCATAACTGTGTATTATGTAAAACTGCATATAATTATCAACAGATGACAATCCAGTAATAAAACCAGGGAAAGTACGAAGTGAGGAGGGGGCTACAAACGAAACAAGCGCGTTTTTACGTTTTCTTTCATTGCAACAATTAAATACATTAACCTAAACAGGTGTTTAATAGATAATTAATCCAAAATGGAACATCAGAAGTTCTTTTGTCAAAAGCAAACGAATTTTCCATCCACTTTTCCATTGTAAAAAGCAAATCGATATATCAAATCACGAAAACTAGATGGCGACTTAACCTTATCTTAACCGTCGGTAAACTATTAAAACAAAGACAGTGCTTTATTTATTTATTTATCTTTTGTTTTAAAAAGTCAAGAAACTTATTCAACAAATCAACACTAATCGCTGCATGAATAAATTAATGTACAATATGGAATTTTTTGCTAAATGAACCACTAAAATCTACTCTGTACACTAAAAACCGAAACCCCGACACCGATATCGAATCCAAAAATTTTAAACCGATTCATCACTTGTATGAATCTGGTAATCGGTGGCGTTTCTAAAGTATAATCGTCCCAAGTAAAAACTAAATACACCAGAAAAAAAAAGTTCATACAACTTACCTTTCATATGAACTTTTAAGGCTGATTCACCCATTCTTCCAATGTCGATTTCTTTGTTGCAAACATGGCACATGGCTTTGTGTTTGTTTTTTGCACATGCTAACCATGATTTGTAATCATCATTCATAATCCATAGTGGGTTAAAGACGCACAATCCCATGTTCAAAATAATACGTTAAAACTCACAAGACTCACGTGCTTGCAGCAGCCGACGCCCTAAAATTCCAACCAACCAACCAACCACGTGCTTGCTGGGCTATCCAGAATTTAAATGGCCATGTGCGCGTTCGTGTATGGTGGAGACACCAGGCGTTGTAAAACAGAAGCGATGTGAACAGAAAGCTATCGGAACAAAAATTCATTTATCTGCTGAACCCTAGCATTTCAATCAAAATTCCAATACTAAATAAATAAAAGCTAAGCACTTTTTAAGGATAATTTAAAATTAAGGGCCCTTAATTAAGGACTACTTAAAATTAAGTACTTTTTACGGACTTTTAAGGACCGTGCGAACCCTGGATTGAAACCTTCCTGATGCAACTAAATGTGGTTTTTAAGGACCACACCACACTAAATTCCTCAATAGGTGACGCCTCGTGTGCCACCTCTGTTTCTTCCTCGCGTCCACATCCAAATGCCCGTCGAGCAAATGACGTAACATGCTATAATTGTGGAGGCCGAGGACATGTAAAAACGTTTTTTCTGTCCAAAATTTATCCCATTATTGCAGGTCCAGCTACTTCACACAACGCAATACCCTCTCGTTCGCAGGATCCTGCATCAACAAAGCGCATGCCTCGTGCATCAGCTTCACGTCCTAAGCGTAAGCCTCGCAAATCGGGTACAAAAGGACAAAGCAAGAAACCTGCAGCCAACTGTGTTGGTGTTCCAAACAAGGATTGGAAGTTGACACGGGCAGCTCATTTCACGTAATTAAAGAAAAACAGTTCTTTGATTCCTTTCAAGGCTGTCATAAGCGGATACATACAGCAGACCCTAAGAAAACGATTGCTGCCATTGGTACTGGTGCAGCAAGTGTGTTATTAGATTCAGGAGCAGTTTTAAAACTCCATGACGCGCTTTATGCCCCAAACGCGTGCCTTAATCTTGTCTCCATGAGTCAGTTATCAAAGCAGGGTTACAGTCTTCACTTCGGCCCAACTGGTTATTCTATTACTTCACCCAAGGTCACGACCATCGCTGCACAGGAGGGCGTGGAGGACCTGCCGTTCCTTCCCGTGGTCTCAAATATCCATTCAGTTTCCTGAATGGACCCCCCATTACTTTAAATGGCTGTCACTTATAGTGACATTCACAATGCATTGGGCCATCCGTCATCAAAAAAAACTCACCGCAGTCGTGAAAACCATAACTTGCGCGGTCTTGAAGTTTTGCTGCCATTAATTGATGACCAACCATGTGTTGCATGCCTTCAGGCACGATTATGCAACGCCCCTCACAACATTGTACAAGGTCAACGGTCAACACGTCCTTTACAGCTACTTCACGTGGATATAGTGCGACCAATGCCTACCACTTCTATCCGTGGAAACAAATTCCTGTTAGTAGCCGTTGATAATTTCTCACGAAAAACTTTCGTTTGTGCTACTCCGACAAAAAGTGAAGTGCCAAAAGCGTTAATAGACTTAATACTAAAGCTACAAAACTCTACAGGACAAAATCTGGCGTATATACGTTCCGATAATGGAACAGAATTCACCAATGCAGAGCTAAGTGAGTTCTGTACGAAGCAAGGCATATCTCAACAATTCACTGTTCCTGAGAACCCCTAGTCAAATGGTGTTGCTGAGAAGACCGTACACTCCATTTGCGATGGAATTCGAGTTCTTCTTGCATCGTCAAAAGTTCTGCACCGATTCTGGGACCATGCTGTGACTACAGCAGCATTTAATCTGAATTCTTTGCCTAGACGAGGTCAAACTAAGTCCCCTGAAGAGATATGGCCCAAAAAGAAACCGACCTTCAGATATCGAGGTCCTTTCGGTTGCCTGGTATACTATTATTTACTCAAGTCGCACCGATCAAAATTTGACGCTTGTGCCAAAAGTGGTGTTTTTATGGGATACTCCGCTTCATGTCCTGGGTACCCTATTTATGCGCTCAATGAGAGCAAGTTTTTATGAGCATGTACCGTTCGTTTCTTTCCTAAGGTATTTCCAGAGTTCACAAGAAAATCAGATCCATCATCTGTTCTTCTGGTATTTCCAATTCATATTTGAAGCACCACAGCCTGATGAACCACATATCATTCGGAGCGTACCGCCAATCTCACCCACTTTAACATTAGACGAGACAAGAACGCAGGTCCTATCTCATACTGAGGACACGCTAGTGGTCACACCTCCATCAGAAACCACATCGATGGAAGATGCTCCAGTTTGTTCGTCTAAATCACCAGTGAACCGACCACCAATTGAAGTCCCAGAACCGGTATTACGATGTTCACAAAGATTAAAAGAGAAGGCAAAAGAACAAAGTGCCGCCTTATGTCATCCTGACTTTACTGACTCAGACTTGCTAATCACTCCGCCAATCACACACCAGTCTTATGAACAAGCACTCGCTTCTCCCCAACATTATCAATGGGAAGAGACCATGCAAGATGAATTGAATTCACTCATGCTTCATCATGTCTGGGATTTAAAGCTTCCATCACCAAATGTCAAAATTTTAAAGAGCAAATGGATCTACCGCATCAAATACAATCCTGATGGTTCGGTGTCCAGATTCAAGGCAAGGTTGGTGGCTGTCGGCTCGTCACAAGTCTACGGGAGCCAGTATGAGTTAACTTTCTCACCTGTTATCAGAATGGAATCCCTCCGCTTACTGTTTGCCATAGCTGCAAATACAGGGATGTTACTGTGCCAGTATGACATCAAATGTGCATATCTTCATGCACCGATAGACCACACCATATATCTATCGCCACCCAAGGGATTATCAGCGCCAGTTAATCAAGTCTGCAAATTGCATAAATCACTTTACGGCCTCAAACAAAGTGGAAGATGCTGGTATGTAAAATTGTGTCAACTTCTTACCCGATCAAAATTCACTCCATCCAGAGCAGACGATTGTTTTTTCTACTACATCAATGTTGGGTGCACCATTCTCTTGACAGTCTACGTGGATGACATCCTGGCAACAACAACAAATGTCTCCATCCTAGCCTCGCATCATGGACAAAGTGAAACAAGAAATCGACCTCGTGGAGTTAGGAGTGGTAAAGCATCTGCTAGGTATGAATGTGTTACAAGTGAACGGTTCAATTCATCTGTCACAGGCACATTATATCAAGCAAATCCTGCATGATTATGGCCTTCAAGACATCAAACCAAAGACCATGCCACTAAGCCCTCATGTGAACCTTGATGATACTGCGGATTCACAACCTGTCGATTCTACCCATTACCAATCGCTTCTCGGTTCCTTACTGTATGTAATGACTTGCAGGTGGCCGGATATAGCTTTTGCAATTACTAGGCTGTCGACATATGCTAAATCGCCTACACATTTGCATATGACTGCTCTTAAGGGTGTCGCTTCTTATCTTAAACACACCTGCGACACATCACTCGTTTTACCCCATCCACGGCTCCTTTGTGCGCATTCGCTGACGCTAGCTGGTGTGTCACCCCACAGAGTAAAGGATACTCTAGAATTTTGATCAAAATGGGGAAAAATACCATAACCTGGTCATCTAAGAAGCAACGTTTAGTCACCCTGAGCAGCTGTGAAGCCGAAATAATCGCTATAAATGAATGCATGAAGTCAATGAAATGTCTTTGTGACCTCGTAACCGAGTTAGGACAAGGGGAGTTTGTTTCTTTCACCACAATCATTTATACTGACTCAACGTCTACCATAGCATGTCTGGGAGCAGTAGAATCGAAGAATAGGATAAGACACATCTTGAGATTGCATAATTTCATCGCACGAGAAATTAATCTTCAGAATGTGATTCTTACCTACTGTTCTTCCCCCGACATGCCGGCAGACGCACTAACTAAACCTATACCTACCCCTGCTTTACGCAGATTCCTGGATTTGTTATTCTTATCTGAGCAGGATAAGTAATTATTTATATCAAATTAGTTAACTCATTGGTTTGCTGGCCTACACGAGGGTATTTACAAAGTTTATCTTGTTCCTTTAAACTTCATAATTGCACGGGACCATGATAATTCCATAATTGCTTTACTTCCCTTCCGAAGGAAGTGCGTGATCTCAGGATTCCCCCCCCCAAAAAAAAATCCTAGTCGTCCTCAGCCGGGGTCGAACCCGCATCCTCGGTCATCAGAGGCAATCATACAACCACTGACCCACCAAGGCCGATAAAAGTTATTTACTTCACGGGATGAGAGGGGTTCTAAACGCAATATTTTTGTTAAATGACTTTAGCTTTAAAATCACAAAAGAATATTTCTTGGGCTTGTTCTTACCTTACGTGAAGGCAGTAACCACATTGTTTTTTACTACATGATATGTTTTTTTTTACATTTATTAACGTATTGTACGTTTAATATACATTTTAATTATGGCATACCAAAATGCAAAATATACTTTTTTGTCTTTTTTTGCTAAAATGGCAAAACATACTGTGTGCGCACACAAAAATGAAAGGACATAATAAAGGCATAAAGGTTTTTTTGTTTATTGTAACTTAGACAAATTTTTTTGAATCTGTGTATGTAACGTCAGTACCTAAACTTCTATCTCTTATTTTTTTTGTGTTCAAGAAAATTACACGGGGCTTTGTTCGGGAAAAGTCAGATTTTTTATGTAAAAATAAATATAATTTTATTTGTAATTATTCATTCTATTTTTTCTATTCTTTAAGTTTTTTTTACTGTTTTGCAGACAGCGATTGTTGAGTATATATTGTTTTAATTAATGTTAATTAAAAAATCTCCACGTGATTATCACTGTCTGCAGCTAGTTGTCCCTCGCGAATAATTTTCGTAATCACGAGGATGTGTGTCCAACTATTGTTGATGTTCTTTCCGTGGTTAGTGTTTTTTTTATTTCAGACAGACCACTTCCAGCTTCTGGCTTGACCAGTCGTCCCTCCTTCTGGTCCTCCACGTCCTTACTAGCCTGCAGCATGGCGTTCAACTTCCATTTATCATTTTCATTCCAATGCTCTGCAAATTACTCCTACCCTGCTGTTCGATGTTTAGTTTCTTATTGAATTTCTCACTTTCTCGTGGCAGCCATGATTCTATACCGAGCAGCATTGTTTTGCGGGTTTACCCATAAGGTAATAATGAAATTTCTTTTAATGCTATTTCAACAATAACGCGCATAAGGGACTCCATGCTGCACATTTTCAATCTTATTCCCATTAATAATTAATTATTATTCCGTAGTCTTTCTTTAGACAATAAATGGGAATTTTGAAATTTATTTTCCTTATTCTTTATATTTAATCTCAATTGAATGCTGTCTCAATTTTTTTTATATTTAATCTCAATTCGCTCAATGTAGCGATTAATATTCCTCGTTACGGTGTTTTGCTGTATTTAACGTACATTTAAGTATTTCTTTATTTTATTCCGAGAAATATTTTTCTTTTGTAATTGAGATCGCAATGCCTATTCCTCAATTAAATATAGAACATTCTTTTGTACAGAATTTTTGTATTTTATAAATAAATATCGCAATTTTTAAACCAAAATAAAAGTCTTTTAACGAGCGACGTTTATTCTTAAGTTTTGGGGTTCTTTTTTTAAAGTACCACCCATAAATTCTATTTATTTTGCTTCCCCCTCTGAACAATTGTTCTGTTATTTTATTAGGTAATTTCTTCTAGTTCCAACGATAATATAACGAGAATAAAGCCGTTTTAGTAAAATACACACAAAATTGTTTTGCTGTATCACCTGAACCTGCCGCCTATTCTCTTTTTAACTGTTCTATGTCCGTACGCCAATATAATTACGGCCTTATGAACACGTGACCCTAGATGGCAGCGCACACTGTGGGAGCCCGACAATTGGGTGGATGACAATTCGGTGGACGACATTTGGGTGAACGACAATTCGGTGGACGCGACAATTGGGTGAACGTCAATTCGGAGGACGCGACAATTCGGTGAACGACGATTCGGTGGACGACGATTCGGTGAACGACGATTCGGTGGACGTCAATTGAATGGACGCGACAATTGGGTGGACGTCAATTGGGCGGACGCGACAATTGGGCGGACGCGACGATTGGGTGGACGTCAATTGGGTGGACGTCAATTAGGTGAACGCGACAATTCGGTGAACGTCAATTGGGTGGATGACAATTCGGTGGAAATGCAAATTCGATCGAGATTTTTAAATCACCGAAGAATTTTAGATATTTAACTCGTTGTTTATCTATAATTGACACATCTTTATTGCAATTACAAATCAATTCGCTTCATTCATTTTAGTTCGAAATCACTTTATATTGAGGAATCTTTTATTTATTATTTATTAAGCTTACAAATAAATGAGATTATTTCTTATTATTAATTAATTAGCCCGTTGATCCCCCCCCCCCTCGCAGTCTTCTTGCCCTAACCTAACCGCGTAATATATATGCATAGGTGACCTATTATGATAAGTAAGAGTTGAATTAAAGATCATAAAATTGGAATACAAATATAATTATTAGAATAAAAGAATATCGTAGAAGAATGTAGGAGTGAGATAAAGCACTTAAGTACAATAGTCAAGAAAGAGGGGGGGGTGGGCTCGGCTCATTTTTCTAAGTTCAACATCGCAATGTTCACTGGGCGCGCTAACGGCAACACTCCTTTTGTGGGCTGGTGACCCTCCGGCGGCTCTGTTAGGCCGTGTTCACTTAGATTAACTCCGTTATCCATTGTTCGAGTCCTATAGAAATTTCGTCGTAGGACTCGCAGCGTCCTAAGTGAACGGGGCCTTACTTTCTTTGCGCTCGTTGCGAGGGGTCAATTTAAACAAACTTAAAAGTTTATATTTATCAAGTCGCCCAAATGAGACTGATGAAGTGTACAAATAGATAAGTGATACTGAAGAATTTTTAGGCAAAATGGCAACAATGCATTAAGTACATCAAAAATAACCTCATTTAAAAAAAAAAAATAGATGCCTTATGCAGAATTCATTTTGCTTAAAAGATATAATGAGCTATATAATATCCACATGCATATAATTTCTATGTAGACAACGTATGCAGCTGTTTTCGTTAATTTTAGTTTAACAAATTTATTTTATCACCCTCTCAGCTTCATTATAACGGAATTTTAGCTGTACTTAATATATGGTAGATGTTCTCGGAGAATCTTTGGAGTATTTTTACTGGCTTTATTCTATAAAGGTGTTGGTATTTTGTGCTTTTTTGAAATATATTTATATATACTCCCTCATATATTTATTTCAAATTCCACACCCCAGAAGAGCAGGTGGTATCTATAAAAAAAAATAGCCATCTAGCCCTTCCTATCCCGAGATAAACCCAAGGATTTTTCACTATGGCTTGACTAGGGACAAATGCCCTAGGCGAAATCAAAACACTATAATATTATAATTAGCGTTCTTGCCGCCCATCGAGCCAACTATTTATTTTTTTCTCGAAAATATAATTTCTCATAAATGTATATAATCAAACATATTTATCTATCAAAAATATAATTTTATTAACATTAAAACAATTTAAAAAAATTCTATATATTATATTTCTCAACAATAACTGAACAATCAGTCATTAAATAAATAAAACATCAATAGTAAATTATCTGCAAAAAATATGTTCAAAACAATAATAGTTTGTTTTTTTTAACCACACTAAACAATCATAGACTATTTGAAACATAAAAAGAAATATGTAAAAAAGAATGTAAAAACGTAATTTTAAAAATTCAATTATAAAATGAGGTTTTAAAAATAAAGTTCTTAATGTACATCTCAAAATCTGAACAATAATCCAACTGCACAATGCTAACGTCAGAAGTTTTAATAATATTCATTTTTAACATATTTCTCAACAAAACTAATAAGTTCATAATAGCTTTATAATGCTTAACTTCGTTGACTAAGAACAATTGTAGGCATCCTATTTCCTCATTTTCATAAAACCGCCTTCGCTTATTTTAAAATG
>JAHWFO010099260.1:145916-159584 GCA_023313115.1 Rhysida immarginata
AAAAAAAAAAACAATTTGAAGCAACTATCATTTTGAATTTTCTAAGCTGCTGGTTCCTTTTCTCTACACATGGCAATTTTAGTCATTTTGTCTGGATATTTGTATCAATAAGTTCAGGAATACACAGCGAATCGATATATGCTATCCATTTCGTCATTACACTTTTCAATTATGAATGAGGTGTAATTTCATCTTTCGAAGCTATATTTTTAAATTGCCTTTCCTTCCGTGTGCATCTCCAGCAACAGTGACTCTCGTAAACAATTAACTTAACATCAAAATCAATTTTGTTACCACATCTCAGCATCCTCTGAATATCTTATGGATGTTAACATTTCTTCAATACTTCTGACTCAAAAGGTATCTCGAAATTTATAATAATAACTATCCATTAAGGTTTGCAATAAAATCACAACCAACCTGTCATAAAGAAAGAAAATCCAAGATGGCTATGAACTGTAGTGTTTGTTCCTGTGAGATAAGACGAAGCAAGAATGTACCGGCTGAATGTGCTGGATGTGGTGATAAATTCCACCTTAAATGTGTAAATATATTTATTAGTGAATATAAATCATTACAAGACCTTAAAAAGGTGTTTAAATGCCAAAATTGTGTTTCGGAACGGTGTCAATCTGTGGCGACAGCCATTTTGTCTGAGACTTTTACTGAAAAGCTAACGGAAAAATCTGAAGTTTCAATTGAATTGATCGACTCGAATTTTAAAGCTCAAATATTATCATGGATGCAAAATGTGCAGATTAAATTGAATGTAATACAGAAATCAGTCAAAGAGTGTAAGTTGAAATTTAAAGACCTTATGCTGAGTCAAAATAATATAGTTACTTTGGAAGAATGTAATTTATTATATTCCAGAATTAAAGATGTTAGTGATGCGGTTCGTGACTTTACAATACATTCCGGTGTTGGTAACTCTGTAAATGCGCCCACTGACATGGTGTCAAACAGAGTTATAACGAAGAAAACAAGTGTCATTTCAGACATGGATAATTCCAATTTCAAAAATGATTCATCAAAGTCAACTGCCTCTCCTACGATGGAATTAGTGGATGATAATGAATCTAGTGATGGCTCCAATTCTCTTACTTGGACCCAAGTGGTAAAAAAAGATAAAAAAACGTACACATAATTTACGTTTTAAAAGCAAATATCCACAAATACATGGATCAGCTGACGCAACAAAAACGTCAATGCCAGCAGCCAAATCTTGGCACAGAAAGATCTACATTGGAAGATTTGCCCAATCGGTAGAAAGTGAAGAATTGACGGATTATTTGCATTCTCTTGGCGTAGAAACTATTGGTTGCTCTAAATTGATACCTACAAGACAATCATCCTCAAATGCTTTTTGTGTTGAAATATTATGGAATTCTGCCACCGAGAAGATTGTCTTTAATCCTGACAATTGGTATCCTGGTGCGCCAATTTTTCCATATCGGAAAAATGAATTGTAGTAAAGAGAAGTCTTCAGTAAACGTGGAGGAGGACAATAGGAATAATTATGTACATAATGGATAGTGATTTTATCCGTAATTTAATTTCTAACGGCGATGGTACATCAAGACTTAGTGTTTATTACCAGAATGTTCAAGGTCTCCGAACTAAATATCATAACATATACTTGGAAACTATCAATTGTGATTTTGAGCTTATTGTTTTCACTGAATCTTGGCTGTCTATAGATATTAAATCTTCATCTACTTTTCTGGATACATTCCAGGTCTTCCGTAATGATAGATTTACACTTCGAACTGAAGGCTGGGGTGAAGGAACGCTTATTGCCTGTAAAAGCGCCTTTAGTCCTATTCATCGTACGGATCTTGAACTGGATCAGGATTGAGTTTGGATGCAGATACCAACTATGAGGGGATCTTCACTTCTTATTGGCTGTTTTTATGAGCCACCACCTCCTGTTGATACCAATAAATTTGTTATCTATTTTCAGACTTTAGCAGAGATGCTTATAAAAGAACAGTGTAAAATTATCCTTTTAGGTGACTTTAACATGCCTCAAATTGATTGGTCGACAAAGAGATACATTGGATCATCCTGTCAAATTAAGCAGTGTTGGAATGCTATTATGGATTTTAACGCATTTCTGGGCTTGGCTCAATTTAATGCATGGCAGTTGTAAAAATTATATGCTGGATTTTATCTTCGCCAATGTACAAATTTTTGACATCCAGGTTAGTGATGCGTTGGCTCTTCGGGTCGATCCTTATCACCCACCTCTCTCTTTTGAAGTGAATCCACCAGGTAAATCAAAAAGATCATATCTGGAAGGTTGGGCCTATCAGAATGCTGACTATATAGGGCTCTACAATTTTTTACATAAGGCTGACTGGTCATCGATCTCTGCAGAATCCGATATTGACAATGATGTTAAAGTGAAAACTGAGCTTTTCCTTGAAGCTAGGCAGACTTTCATTCCAAAATTTAGGATCTCTATTGGGCGGCAAACTTAACCCAAGTGGTTTAGTACGGCCACCATTCAACTTATTAGGAAGAAAAGAAAATACCACACATTATGGAAGAAATCACGCAAAGAGAAATATTATCGTAAATTTTCAGAACTAAGAACTGACTCAAAAATTAAAGTACAAGAAGATTATGCTGTCTCTCTGAGTCAACTTGAAATGGAGTTTAGACGTAACGTAAATGAATTCTGGGACTACCTTCGTCGACAGAATGTTAAGAACTCAAGTAATTTTGTCTTGCGTAGCGGTGATCTTTGTCTCTCTGATCCTGAGGATATTGCTAAGGAATTTTGTACTCAGTTTGCATCTGTTCAATCAACTGTTACGCTTGAGTATAATGACTTTAATATCATGTCTTACGGTTATCCTTTTAACCTTAATAAAATTGTTTTTCAGGTCGACGAAGTCAGGCGTACGATCAAATATATGAAATTGACGCGCTCGTATGGCAGTGATACGTTGCCTCTTTTTCTCATAAAGTTTTACTTACTTTTCAACCCGCTTATCCGTTAGGGTCGCGGGGGCAGCAGTCCTATGGAGGATCTCCAGCGATCGCGATCTTCTGCCATCAGGCGCATGTCCTCCCTGGTAATATCCAGGGGACTCGAACCCAGATTCTCCATGTAATCTAGCCACCTGGTTCTAGGCCGACCCCTTGGTCTCTTACCCACCGGCTTGGAAAATAACAACTGCCTAGGAAGACTAGTTTGCGGCATCCGTATCACGTGGGCATACCAGCGCAACTGAGATCTCTCAATGCGGAGAAGTAGTGGCTCAACACCTAAAGATTCCCTTATTGTGCTGCTGTACACTCTATCTAGTAGGGTAACACCTGCCACACCTCTCAGAAATCTCATTTCGGGCGCTTGTACCCGCGATCGCACTCTTTTGGTCATTACCCAAGTCTTATGACCATAGGTGACTATGGGGACAAAGATAGATTTGAAGACGGAGAGCTTGGCTTTGTTACGCAGCTCGCGTTTCGTTACCACAGATCGCTACAGTTCACGTCTGACACAGCTTGCTGCACCGATCCGAGCATCCAATTCTTTCTCCTGCCGTCCATCACTTGTAAATGCAATCCAGAGATACTTGAATTTCTCCACCTGTCTCAATGAGGCTCCCCTAACATGGAGAGCGCACTGAGCAGGCTGTCTTGAAAGGACCAGAACCTCTGTTTTAGCCACACTGATCTTCATCCCAGCTTCTTCACATTTAGCTGCAAACCGGTCTAGTGCATGCTGAAGGTTCGTGCGAGAAGACCCAAGGAGGACAAGGTCGTCAGCAAAGAGCAACCTCTCCACCAGGCAGTCGCCCACACAAACACGCTCATCGCCTCGGCTACCCCTGTCTATCCAGTCCATAAAGATAATGAACAAGAGGGGCGACAGTACGCACCCTTGGCGGAGTCCAACACCCACGGTGAACGGTCTTGACCTAATGCAATTTATCCGGACACACATCTCAGAGCTTTCGTACAAAGACATAATAGCAACCAGTAATTGCCCATCCACTCTATATTCTTGCAACACTCGCCAGAGCTTCTCCCGAGGAAACCTGTCATATGCTTTTTCGAGGTCCACAAAGCAAGCATAGACCTCTTTTGCATACTCCCAGGATATCTCAAAGATTTGACTTAGGGCAAAGATGTGATCCGTCGTGCTTCGGCCAGGTCGGAAACCACACAGCTCCCCCGACAGTTTGGAGTCTACTATTTCCCGACTTCTCTTCTCCAGACACTTAGCGTACACTTTCCCAGGAATGCTGAGCAAACAGATGCCTCGATAGTTGTTGCAATCTCTCTGATCTCCCTTTTTGAAAATAGGGATCACAATTCCTTTCTGCCATTGCTTAGGGGCCTGTCCAGATATCCAAGCAACCTGACACACTCGAGTCAGCCACAGGATACCATCCTGATTTAAGGCCTTTAACATCTCGGACCGGATTTCATCATCACCTACAGCTTTGCCAGTCTTCAGGGACTTACTTGCCCATCTGACTTCTATTTCAGTGATACTACCGTGACTATTCTTCGCTCCAAGGTGCACCTCGTATGCCTCAGTTGTTGTTGTCACCGGATTAACAAGAGATGCAAAGTATTCCTTCCACCTATGCAATATGCTCTCCTCCGTTTTCAGAAGCCTCCCATCTGAACTCTTATTAGTTTGTGATCAAAGAGACTTCTTTCCAAGGAGGCGGTGCACGGTCTGCCAGAACACCTTGTTTGGCAAACCATAGTCTGCCTCCAATTTCTCCCCGAACTTCTCCCAGGCCTTGGCTTTAGCTGTTGATACTGTCTTTGCTGCTGCTTTTTGCGCCTCAGTGTACCCCACCTGACTCGAAGTTGATTTATTTTGCAAGCCATAGCAAATAGGCTTCCTTCTTTGCCTTGACAGCTTTTTGGACTTCAGCGTTCCACCACGCAGTCCTTTTCGTACACTCAGCCGCTTACAACCACAGCACGATGCAGCCGAAGTAATCACAGCAGTTTTAAACAGCTGCCACTCCTCTTCAACAGTACCACGATCACTGGGTAGTTCTTTGAAACTTGAAGATATGTTATCTGCAAAGGTCTTCCTCACAGCTCTATCCTCCAATGCCTCCCATTTGTTGCGCCAAGTTTGTCTGAACCTAGTATTTCGCTTGGTTGGCATGGATTCAGAGAACTGCAAAGTGCAGACATCAAGGTGGTGATAAGTTGATAGTTCTGCGCCTCTTCTCACACGAGTATCCAACACTGATTGGAATAAGTCGGCTGAAACAATTACAAAATCAATCAGTGACTTCTGGTCCATTTCATCCCTGTACCAGGTATACTTATGGACATCCCTGTGCTGGAAGAAAGTGTTTGTGATGGAAAGTCCATTGTTGCAACAGAGATCTAACAAGTACCTCCCATTCGCATTTAAATCGGGGTCACCATTCCTCCCAATCAAGCCTTTCCACGTTGGTCATCAGCCCCTACGTGTGCATTCAAGTCGCCCATCAGGATGACAGAATCTGCGCTCTCTCTCCTGCTAAGAGTAGCATCAACTTCATCTAGAAAAAGTGGGTACTCTGTGACTGCATTCGGAGCATATGCAATAGAGAGAGAGACCGTTTCCCTATCTGAAGCCTCAGGAGACACAGTCTTCCACCTAAGGGGGTCCAATCTGCAACATAATCTGCCAGCCGGGGACTTGTGAGTATCTCCACTCCCACCTGGGCAGTCATGTTAGGGTCGACACGAGAGTAGAAAAGCTTCCACCCTCCTAATTCCACAGTTCCAGAACCCGGACGTTTCATAGAGGTAATACCTATGATATCCAGTCGATACCGTTTGGCTTCCTCCACTAACTCTGATTCCTTTCCTGTCATGGAGAATACATTCCAAGTGCCAATTGACAGCACCTGACCCAGTTGTCGCTTCACCCGTTTCTCCTCCTGGGTAAAGGCATGCGCTGCCCCCGACCGTTTCCCCAAGCGCATAGTGAGTGCACTGGTGGGGCTTCTTGGAGGCATTGCTCCGAGATAACAGCCGGGAGACTGTCGACTATTTTTCGAACGAAAGCCTCTGCCTAACTCCCGAACGCGGGTGACACTCGATGCAGTATGAATTCTCTCATTCGTCGACATCATGAGATGTATGTTTGTTTGGATACTCTTCCTGTCACTTCTCAACCATGACATTTCTGGTAAGGGTGACCCTAAAGTAGCCATGCTACAACCAGCATAGCTCACAGAATCCCTGAAGCACCCAAACCCCTGTCCCACGGTAAGGGGGCATCCACTCAGGGGTCATAAAGGGTTGTTCTGAAATTATTGATGCCCCTCTTTGCTGTATTTTCAATAAAAGTCTTGATATGGGTATTTTTTTTGTCAGTTGGAAAACCTCATTGATCTGTCCTATTTTCAAATCTGGGGATCCATTAGCTTGTTCTAATTATAGGCCTGTATCTTTAATAACTCACTTTTCCAAGGTTTTAGAGCGTCTTGTGTTTGACCGTATTTATTTCTATTTTCAACAAATGATTGATGTTGAGCAGCATGGGTTCGTACGAAGGCAATCTACCCTGACTAATCTTGTTCCATTTGTCACGAACAACTTGATACAATTTATTTTGATTTATCAAAGGCTTTCGATATGGTGCCACATGCCAGATTGATCTCTAAGTTAAGATGGTATGGGATTGGGGGTTCCTTGCTTGCTTGGATTTCCTCTTATTTATCTGATCGCTCAGCATTTTTAAGATGGGAAATTTTATTTCTCGTTCTTGTTTTCGCATTTTAAGAGGGGTTCCTCAGGGTAGCTGCCTGGGCCCAATACTGTTCGACATCTATGTTAATGATGTCCTGGCGATGCTGGGGCCAGGAGCCTCCATGTTTGCAGATGATTTAAAGCTATTCCAGCAGGTTATCACTCGGTCTGATTGTGATATTTTACAGGTCAAGGTTGATACTTTTTCTAAGTGGTGCCTAGATAATGGGCTGATTATTAATAATGGAGACCTTTACTAAGAAAATTAAACCTATTTTATTTTCTTATACTGTCAATGAGACTTTGATTGAAAGGGTTGAAAGTATTCGAGATTTAGGGGTATTCCTTGACCGTAAGCTAATCTTTGGTGACCATGTGGACAGATTGTGCAAGAACGCACTATTTAAATTAGGTGTGATTCGTAACCTGACCTCACGCTTTAAGTGTGGCAAATTTTTTATTAAAATATTTATCACCCTTATTATACCGATCATTCGGTATGGAATAGTAATTTGGGGGTTTGCATCAAACCATGTCAAGACTAGACTTCATAGAGTGTATAGTCTATTCACAAAACTTTATTTATATCGCTATCTTAGAATTGGTATTTACTCCTTTTCTCATATTTGAACATTTGTGATTATGTTGACATCTTTCATGCGGAGATTTTAAAATTTGTTGATAATATCATTAATGGAAAGATTGATAGTCCTTTTTGTTTGGCTTACTTAAACTTTAATTGTAATAAACGGTTTAGAAATCGTGAATTGTGTCTTTAATTCCTTGCTTTAATTTTAATTTATTATTCAAAATTTTATCTTGTTTTAATCAATTACATAATGCTAAGAGTAATTTTGATTGTTTTTTATAACATTGTCTTTTATATAATTATATAATTTTATCAATCACAGAGTACCCACTTTTTCTAGATGAAGTTGATGCTGCTCTTAGCAGGAGAGGGAGTGCAGATTCTGTCATCCTGATGGGCGACTTCAATGCACACGTAGGGGCTGATGACCAAACGTGGAGGGGCGTGATTGGGAGGAATGGTGACCCCGATTTAAATGCGAATGGGAGGTGCTTGTTGGATCTCTGTTGCAACAATGGACTTTCCATCACAAACACCTTCTTCCAGCACAGGGATGTCCATAAGTATACCTGGTACAGGGATGCAATGGACCAGAAGTGACTGATTGATTTTATAATTGTTTCAGCTGACTTATTCCGATCAGTGTTGGATACTCGTGTGAGAAGAGGGGCAGAACTATCAACTGATCACCACCTTGTTGTCTGCACTTTGCGGTTCTCTGGATCCATGCCAACCAAGCGAAATACTAGGTTCAGACAAACTTGGCGCATCAAATGGGAGGCACTGGAGGATAGAGCGGTGAGGAAGACCTTTGCAGATAGCATATCTTCAAGTTTCAAAGAACTACCCAGTGATCGTGGTACTGTTGAAGAGGAGTGGCAGTTGTTTAAAACTGCTGTGATTACTTCGGCTGCTTTGTGCTGTGGTCGTAAGCGGCTGAGTGTGGCGCAGGGCGGTGAGAAAAGGACTGCATGGTGGAACGGTGAAGTCCAAGAAGCTGTCAAGGCAAAGAAGGAAGCTTATTTGCTATGGCTTGCAAATAAGTCAACTTCGAGTCGAGTGCGGTACACTGAGGCGCGAAAAGCAGCAGCAAAGACAGTATCAACAGCTAAAGCCAAGGCCTGGGAGAAGTTCGGGGAGAAATTGGAGGCAGACTATGGTTCAGCAAACAAGGTGTTCTGGCAGACCGTGCGCCGCCTCCGTGGAAAGAAGTCTCTTTCATCACAAACTATTAAGAGTTCAGATGGGAGGCTTCTGAAAACAGAGGAGAGCGTATTGCATAGGTGGAAGGAATACTTTGCATCTCTTCTTAATCCGGTGACAACAACAACTGAGGCATACGAGGTGCACCTTGGAGCGGAGAATAGTCACGGTAGTATCACTGAAACAGAAGTCAGATGGGCAATTAAGTCCCTGAAGACTGGCAAAGCTGCAGGTGATGATGAAATCCGGTCCGAGATGTTAAAGGCCTTAAATCAGGATGGTATCCTGTGGCTGACTCGAGTGTGTCAGGTTGCTTGGATATCTGGACAGGCCCCTAAGCAATGGCAGACAGGAATTGTGATCCCTATCTTCAAAAATGAGATCAGAGAGATTGCAACAACTATCGAGGCATCTCTTTGCTCAGCATTCCTGGGAAAGTGTACGCTAAGTGTCTGGAGAAGAGAAGTCGGGAAATAGTCGACTCCAAACTGTCGGGGGAGCAGTGTGGTTTCCGACCTGGCCGAAGCACGACGGATCACATCTTTGCTCTAAGGCAAATCTTTGAGAAATCCTGGGAGTATGCAAAAGAGGTCTACGCTTGCTTTGTGGACCTCGAAAAAGCATATGACAGGGTTCCTCGGGAGAAGCTCTGGCAAGTGTTGCAAGAGTATGGAGTGGATGGGCAATTACTGGTTGGTATCATGTCTCTGTACGAAAGCTCTGAGATGTGCGTCCGGATAAATGGCATTAAGTCAAGACCGTTCACCGTGGGTGTTGGACTCCGCCAAGGGTGCGTACTGTCGCCCATCTTGTTCATTATCTTTATGGACTGGATAGACAGGGGCAGCCGAGGCGATGAGCGTGTTTGTGTGGGCGACTGCCTGGTGGAGAGGTTGCTCTTTGCGGACGACCTTGTCCTGCTTGGGTCTTCTCGCACGAACCTTCAGCATGCACTAGACCGGTTTGCAGCCAAATGTGAAGAAGCTGGGATGAAGATCAGTGTGGCTAAAACCGAAGTTCTGGTTCTTTCAAGACAGCCTGCTCAGTGCGCTCTCCATGTTACGGGAGCCTCATTGAGACAGGTGGAGAAGTTCAAGTATCTCGGGATTGCATTCACGAGTGATGGACGGCAGGAGAAAGAATTGGATGCTCGGATCGGTGCAGCAAGCTGTGTCAGACGTGAACTGTGGCGATCCGTGGTAACGAAACGAGAGCTGGGTAACAAAGCCAAGCTCTCCGTCTTCAAATCTATCTTTGTCCCCATTCTCACCTATGGTCATGAGGCTTGGGTAATGACCAAAAGAGTGCGATCGCGGGTACAAGCGGCCAAAATGAGATTCCTGAGAGGTGTGGCAGGTGTTACCCTACTAGATAGAGTGTACAGCAGCACAATAAGGGAATCTTTAGGTGTTGAGCCACTACTTCTCCGCATTGAGAGATCTCAGTTGCGCTGGTATGCCCACGTGATACGGATGCCGCAAACTAGTCTTCCTAGGCAGTTGTTATTTTCCAAGCCGGTGGGTAAGAGACCAAGGGGTCGGCCTAGAACCAGGTGGCTAGACTACATGGAGAATCTGGGTTCGAGTCGCTTGGATATTACCAGGGAGGACATGCACCTGATTGCGGAAGATCGCGCTCGCTGGAGATCCTCCATAGGGCTGCTGCCCCCGCGACCCTAACGGATAAGCGGGTTTGAAAAGTAAGTAAGTTATCAATAACTTTATTAATATATACTTATTGTATTTTTTTTTGTTTTTTTTTATTTGTCTTTTTGTCTTTGTTCTCGGTGCCTTGGTGGGGATTCCTGTGTGGCACCGAGCTACTTTTATCCTTATCTTTGATAGCAATAAATCAATCAATCAATCAATCAATCAGTCAATCAATGAACAATGATATATCGTAATACTCTTTTAATCATCAACAAAAAAGTTCATTTTCACAAACATCTTCGTTCTCACTACCAGCAGAGACAGAACAATGATACACAGAGCTAGTATTAAAATTTCTAATCATATAATATTTTTTATAGTTTTAAGAATAATATATTCATATCATTTTTAAATAATTATTAAGAAAATATTAAATCTGTTTAAGAAACACTTTTTCCAAAACTTTTCCAAAACTTAAGTCAGATACCATTGATTTTCCAAAACTTTCCAGGCCTGGAGACCCCGCACAGGATAAACTCTTTTATCAGCTTATATAATCCTAGGCATACATATAAAGCACCAATGGGAGACCAGCGCCAAATCTCGAAACCAGAGTGGTTACTGTATCCGTTACAATAAGAACGTAGGAGCAGAAAAAATGATATGTTGTAATCACGCCTCTGGTCTTCTATTGGTCTTTACATCGGAAGAGCTGTTGTACGGAGGGTTGATTCAGATAAAATGAGACGACTTTAGACTCCGCGTATGACGTTGATGGAAGTGATTTGCATGACTCGTCCACTATTCATGGGGATTTGCTTTGTATACACGTGTTGCTGTTTTTTGGGACATTTCGTGCTGAAAGATGGCTTCCAAAATCACCCTTTTTGGGAAGGGTATATGTTTGGCCTTTCCGACGCTAACTTCAGTCTTTCGTGCATTGTGAAATTCTTCAAACGAAATGGTATTGTGGTATAAAAAGCTACTGTGGGTCGATTAATCAAAAAGAACAAATTGCGACCATCTAATGAACGTGGACGAGCAGAGAAGCAGACCAGAAACAAGCCCCAGCCAACACGCCCCGCTCAGGTGGTGCGAGAAATCCGGTCTGAAGTGCTGAAAGAAAATCCCCCCCACACAGAGAAATCTAGCCCAAAGGAAAGGTATTTCACAGGCAACAGTCTCCAGAATAATTCATGACAATCCCACGTCTGTACCCTGGTGAGCAATCAAAAGTTTGGATGCACATGGACAAGGCATCAAGCCACACTGCCAAGTCATCTGTGGCTTACTACAGGAAGATGGAACAGGAGACGGGCATACGAGTTATTCCCTTTTCTCATGTGCCTGTAAAATCTCCTGACGCATCACCGATGGATTTCTGTGGTTTTGGTCTCCTGAAACGATGGTTTGGAAGTCGCCACCCAAGAACCGTTGACGGGCTATGGAAAGTGTGTCAGCAGGTGTGGAACGAACTTCCCCTGGAGTCCCTCAAACTCAGCCTACTTCAGTGGAAATTACGGTGCCGGGCGATAGTCCAACAACGTGGTTCTCACATCGAACACAACCGATGGTGGCGCCCTGATATTACACCATCGTAACAGAACTGCAAAGTCGTCTCATTTTATCTGAATCAACCCTCCGTAATGTGTTGAGTGCTTTTTCTTCAGTTTTTCCTTCAGAAAAAAAAGACCTCTGAAAAACCTGAGCCATTCCAAAAAACCTTCATTTTTAAAGGTAAAACCTCTGAGTTCCTATCCCTGCACTCAGGTTGTAAGAATTGGCCTTACAGTATAACAGAGGGACATCAGGAGTTCCAACCAGTTTCGCTATTTATTCCCGGCTTTGTCAAGCATATATACAGCAAGAGGCATGCAAGCCGTTATATACAGAACAGTGGTACAAATTATGCAAATAAATGAACCAATAGGATATAAAAGAATTAAAGAGGAAATAGTGGCCAATAGGATAAATAGAAAAAACACAGATTTTCGAAATATAATGGCCAATAGAATAAAACGAGAGTAAACGCTAACATTATGAATTATAAAAAAAGAAAATATACAAGGGGATGGTGCACGTTTACACGGACCGAAAAGAGAACTTATCCGGTTGTCTGAGGACAAGAGGATTTACAGAAAATAAAATAAACGGGCAAGAAATAACAAAATACAAAAGAAAACGTAAACAATAATAAAGAAACCGAGAAAAAGGAATCATAATAGATCAGATAAAGAGTTAAATATTGTATACACATTAAAATCTGTTTGACAATTGAGAAGCAGGTGAGGGGAGGAGGACTTGGCCTTGAATATTTCGATCGCTTCGAGGGTAGCAGTTTTTTCTCGTCTATTGCAGATATGTAAGATAGACATAACCTCTTCTTGTGTCTTCAAAGCGTGTCCGGAATCTTTGAGGTGGTTTGCATAGTGGGAAATACGATCTCGTTTTCTATATGAGTCAATGTGTTCTTTGAATCGCACTGCAAATTTGCGGGTCAATAATCCCACATAGAATCTGTCGCAAAGCGCACAATTCATGCAGTAAATTCCGGATTGGGAATATTTGTCGGTGGTGACGGCGGCGGGTGGGTTCAGGAAGCGGGGTTATGAGGTAGGAGTACGAAAAGATATTCGAAGGCCGAGGGACGACAGGAAGTTAGAGAGCTGGTAGAAATTAGGGCCCAGATATAATAAGGATGTCCATTTCTTGCGGAGGGGGAGAAGAGGGACCGTCTGCAGCGGTGAAGAATACGGGAGAACATGGAGGTCGAATATCCATTGGCATGGGCAAGGTTCCAGATTATGCAGAGTTCGTATGATCTGGATAGTGGGCTGAGGGGGGGCTTCAGGGCACGGTCCCCCTCGGTCCCCTATCCAGATCGTCCGAACTCCGCATAATCCGGAACCTCGCCCATGCCAATGGATATTCGACGTCCATGTTCTCCGGGCCCTCTTCTCCCCCTCCCCTGCTGTTTCGTCCCTTCCCAAGAAATGGACGTCCTTATTATATCTGGGTCCTAATTTCTCCCAGCTCTCTAACTTCCTGTCATCCCTCGGCCTTCGAATATCTTTTCGTACTCCTACCCCATCAGCCTGATTCCTGAACCCACCCGCCGCCGTCACCACCGACATATTCACAATTCGGAGTTTACCGCATGAATTGTGCGCTTTGCGATAGATTCTATGTGGGATTATCGACCCGCAATTTTGCAGTGCGATTCAAAGAACACATTGACTCGTATAGAAAACGAGATCGTATTTCCCACTATGCAAACCATCTCAAATATTCTGGACACGCTTTGAACCCTAGTAAAAATATCATTTGGTCATTTGCAAATGATATCAAATGTTATCAGTTGATATCATTTGGTCTTTTTTAAATGATATGAAGTGATAATTGACACAAATATCAATTGATCAAATGACCATGAGATGAAATGATTTGAAACAATTTCAAATGACCAAATGACATGAAATGATTTAAAAAAATTTT
>JAHWFO010099260.1:169584-183481 GCA_023313115.1 Rhysida immarginata
AAAGCATGAGGAAGGTCACTGTCTACCTCAGATTTCGGAAAAATAATAAATATCGATAAAAAATCGATATTCATGGTTATAGCAAGGCATATTAATGAGAAATATCTCATGACCAACAATGCAAGGCAAAGTTGGTACAACAATAGGTATCAACAATGGTATCAGCACGCAATTCACAAACACACTGCATGAACCAACAATATATATCTCATGACCAATAATGAAAGGAAAAGTTTGTGCAAGTGTAATTATCCCAGGCAACGCCGGGTACCTCTTCTAGTGTATAATATTGAAGAATTTGAAGATAGTACAAAACAACACAAAAAGGTCACATGTTCTTGTAATTAAAATGTTCTATCTCCAACCGGAAGTTCATCATTTTTAGCAATAAAACAAGAAAAAAAATACGCTGTGGCTACAGTCACGGAAACGTGTACGATTTTTCAGTCCCGGAATGACGTCACTTCCTGCTACGTGAAGGGGAGAGCGGTGCACGGCGGCCACGGGATCGTGATCGAGATTTGTTTCACGGATCTGCGGCCGTGAAAGGCATAGGGGGTCATTCAAGTTTTTAGCTACAATAGGGAAATTCATTCGTTGTTTAGCTGTAATAAAATTTGTGATCGTGCAAAGGAAATGCAGGAATAATTTCGCTACCCTCATCGTTTATAAACCATTTTCCAGTCATTTTAATTCCTTATTTCTCTATTTAGCAATGGTTAAAAGCGAAGTTCGTTGTTTGTGTCGTTTTCGTCCTTTTTTTGTGGCCCCTTCAATTGTTCTAGAGTCGCATGTCCACAGTTGAACAAAATTTTGCTTAGAATATCCTTAACAAAGATTTATAATTCGTTATATGATGAAAATTCATCTTTAAAATCCATCTCACATGTGACTTGAACATTCGACGCGACCGCCGTGCACCGCTCTTCCCTTCACGTAGCAGGAAGTGACGTCATTCCGGGACTGAAAAATCGTACACGGTTCCGTGACTGTAGCCACAACGAAAAACGCAACAATCACGCTGTTGCTAGATAATTTATGGTGCAGACTATCAAGAACAGCAGTTTTTTCGCCATAGAAGTATTCAAGGTTTGTAAGTGCAATTTCATCGTTTCATAAATTCTGTACATAGAACACTCCATTTCTCATCTGACGAATTGTTGTCCATAGCTAATTGCTATCAAGAGCAAATTGCTGTTAGGCTTTAGATTATCAATGTCTGAATTCTAATTAGACTTATTGTTGTCAAAGCTAATCGCAAGTAGCTAATCGCTCGCTTCAACTGTATATGATTGTGTAGAAACGCTTTAGCAATAGTATATGAAGAAATAATCGACGCATGCACAGAACAGTTCAACGATTGATGCTCGCTTCGTTTAACATTATCGTAGTAATGCTTATGATAACCCTTCGTTATGCATTTATCTGCTCGAATATAAAAAAAGAATTACAACTCTTGGTTCCTCAATTTTATTCGTTTAAATTATAGTTTTTCGTTAGTCTCATTATTTAGGAATTTACAGTTCAGTTTTCATATTTATATAGTTTTCTCTAAAGTGTTTCTCCTAGGTGCTCCTTCAAGTGAGGATACAGGTGAAAGTATCATACAGCCCAGAAGACCACCACGCTGTTGAATCAGTTTCGCTGGGATATCATATAACACCCTCCCTACATTCCGGTCCTCACTCCAAGCAATTTTCACCTCTTTCCTTACGTGAAGGAACACCTAAGAGACCGGCGATTCGCTTAAGATGTGGAGGTGAAACACTTCGCGACAACATTGCTGAACACGGAAGGAAAGGATTTTTACCAGGAGGATATATTCAAACTCATCCCACGAACCGACAAGTGCCTAAACCAATATGGAGATTATGTTGAAAAATAACCTAATGTACGCTCATATGTACTATTTATCAGTTGGCTGTATCGGTTGTATGAAATAAAATTTACACGTTTCACTACAGGCTTTGTAACCTTAATTTTTTGATCACCCCTCGTACTTTGTATCCATAAAATATATTTTTATGATAAACGAAATTCATTTTTAAAAATTTTCATGACAAACAAAATTAATAAAAATTCAAATTAAGATTTCAACTTCCCTCGACTTGAATAATTACTAACCATCTTCGAGGGTGTTTTGAAAAGTTATGCCTCCTTAGGTTGTAACATATTTATTTTATAACCGGTTTTCAAAAGTTAGTTTTATAGCGTATAGTTACATTTGTCCCACTAGTGTAATGCAGTAATCAGTTTTCGACATAGTCTCCCCAACCCTTTCCACATACTTGCACAACGCGTGATTAGTCGGGCGAACCCGTCGGAGAAGAATTCCGAGGTTGTTGTCGACACCAGTTAAATTCTTTTAGTTAAATTCATTAGCTTTATAAATACTGTATTGCCTTTTTAAAATTTTTCTTGGTTAATTTTACTCCCTTGTGGTATAGTTTTCTTAAGCAACAGAGTTTCCCATGCAGAACGGTCATTTATATCATTTATAATTTTTTTCTTTCATGTCTGTTGTTGTCCCTTTTCTTGCTTGTATATCTGTTTACAAGTTTTTCAAGGCATTTTATGTACAGTCTGCAACAAAAGTACTTAGCCACCTTGCATAGAAATAACCTTGCAAGTGGCCAGATACTTTTGTAGCCGACTGTACAATTTCATTTCCATTCCATTTTCTTTCTTTCTTTCTTTCTTTCTTTCTTTCTTTCTTTCTTTCTTTTTGTTTCTTAATAAAGTGTGTCTCATAGCTATAAAGAAAAAAAATTATTTCAAACCTGAGTGAAAGGACTCGCGAAAGTTTACATTTTTTTAAAAAATGTGTTTGTGGGAATCATATTCTATCTATATTAACAAAAACCAATGTGTGTGTGTTCGCAAAACCAATGGGCGTCAAACCTTTCGTGTAGTTCGGAAAAGGTTTTTCACAACCTGCCAGGGATTTCTGCAGGTCGCAAGGGTTTTATGAGTGAACAGCCCCCCCCCCCCCTTTTTATTTCATGCAACAATATATATCTGGTATTTAAATTTATAAATTCAACAATAATCCTACAATATGACAATCCAACAATAACAATCAAAAATATACTCTTATACTGAACAACATTAAAATTACAAAAATATGACATTTTATTAAGCAACGGATTTTATCATGGGGAATAACCTTGAAGTCATGATTGAATTAAACACTACATAGCTAGTCAAAGCTGGCAAAAAAGTCAAATTTATTCATTGAAAAATTTGCCCTCTCAACAAACCCGCGCGAAGCCGGGTATTACCTTTTTCTTCTTTACCTTTTTTTCTTTTCTTTTTCTTCGTGGTAAAGAAAAAAAAAAGATCACGATGGCCCCGGTATTACTCTAGTTGGTTACTAAATTATCAATTGTAAATATAGAAAACAAAGTTACGGTTGCATTTTTTTGTTTATAACAGTCTGTCCAGTGTCTCATGTATAAAGAATCCCTCCTAAAGATAATGAGCTCAAATCTGTGGTAATAAATTTGGATAAAGGTATTCCACGTGCTGTTAAAATCATCGCTTTTGTTGGCTGATGCAGCAAGTGATGTAGTCAACGGTAGTACTATTTAACAACGCGACTGATGCCTAAACAGTCATCAGCAAAACAAATATGGCTGACCTTGCGATGAATTGTATCAATTCAACGACTTAGTTCAGTGCCACAGCTTAGTAAATTGGGCCCTGGGCAAATTGTACTCCCTAATTTTATTTTGTGCCCTCTTAATGTATTTCGTACAGCTCTCGGGGCTCCCCTTGTGCAAGGGCCTTGGGCTAAGGCTCGGGTAGGCCCTTCTCCTGACTATGGCTCTGAATTTTTACGAGAAGAATTTTAATCGGTAATAACGAAGACACACTGGCGGAAAAAAAAATCCCAGCACCACGAAGGACTTGTGCTAGATGAATGAAATTTGGACAGTATATTCAGCTATCGTATTTATTCAATTGATTCACGTTTCAAGGTTACAACTTATAGGGGGCGCCACCAGCGTGAAAAGCACGGACTTTAGTACCTGCTGTAGTTGCCACACTGGTCTATGCAGGCCTGCACACGTGCATGCCTACGGTCGTAGAGATGCCGAATGTCATTTTGTGTTATGGCATTCCATGCCTGTTGTACCTGGATGATCAGATCAGCGACAGTTGTTGCTGGTTGTGGAAGAGCCCTGACACGGCGTCCGACCATTTCCTCGATGTTCTCAATGGACGACAGATCTGGTGATCGTGCTGGCCATGGTAGGATGTGGACACCCTGAAGGGCACGTTGGGTTGCAGCGGCAGTGTGGGGTCGAGCGTTATCCTGTTGGAACCCCCCCCCCCCTGGCATACCAGCCATGAATGGCAGCACAATGGGTTCAACAACCATCCGAATGTAAACATTTGCCGTCATGCTGACTGGGATAACCACCAGGGGGTCCCTGCTGTCGTAGGAAATCCCTCCCTATACCATAACGCCAGGGGTGAAGCCAGTATGCCGACGACGGATACAGCTCGGTAACAGGACTTCCCCACTCCTCCTCCTGACCCTTGTGCGACCATCACTCTGACCCAGACAGAAACTACTTTCATCCGTGAAGACCACCGACCTAAATTCTGCCCTCCAAGTCGCTCTGGCTTGACACCACTGAAGACGTGCTGCAAGGTGTTGAGGGGTAAGAGGCAAACATGCCACAGGGCGCCTGGAGTGGAGGTTCTCGGCCAGGAGACGGTTCCGAATTGTGTGTGGAGTGACGTTGGGTGCCACAGCAGCCCGAATGTCCGCTGCAGATGCTGTCCGATTTGCCACAGACATCCTACAGATGCGCCGGTCAACCCTGCCTCCAATGGCATGGGGGTCGTCCAGATCCTGCCTTCCCTGGACCATTGCTGCCAACAGTTGTACACAGTGGCAACGTCTCGACCCATGCGTTCTGCAATTGGTCCGTTTTGGGGGGGGGGGACCCCCAAAAAAATTTTTTTTTTTTTTGTTTTAAATCGCATTTTTTCTTTTAAAACACTTGTTTTAAACACTTTTAATTTAAACTGTTTTAACCACGTTTTAAAACAAAAATTTGTTTTAAAACAACTGTTTCAAACATATTATTGAAGAAATATTTAATGCTTTTAAACATATTGCATGAATATGATGCATTAGATTCAAATCATTTTATTTGCTGATATGAATAAAAACTATAATTCTTTAAATTATATTTTGATAATTGAAATAATAATTTTAATAAAATGCTCATTTTTCAAATATTAATTTTAAAAAATTTATAAAATAATCTTATTAAATAAAATAAATGTAATGTTTATGTCTCAACATACAAATCTCACAAGCAGAGGATCAGGTCTGTTAAGTTGGATTTAACTGAAATTTAAATATGTATTACACACCCCTCCCACTATTATATGGCATAGTAACTCGTGCTAATGGGCATTTGTTTACGAGATATAATTATTTAAAGTTAGTTATGTATGCTATTGATGTTTATTTACAAATTCAGACAATGTGATATTCAAGTAGTCAATGTGGTCATGTGGGTCAATCAATAGATTACAATGCTAAATGTCCCGGTTTCAATTCTTGCTCTTTTCCCAGTTTAATTTAATTTTTTTTAAACATGTTTTTGAACAAATTATATATGAAACTAATAATTATTAAAAACATATTTTTATAATATTTTGCATATTATATTTCATTTCAGAAAGGTAAGAAATTATTTATTTTTAATAAATTATAATACTGGGTTATTACAAAAATGAGCCCCTCCCCCCCTTTTATTATTGTAACCGAAGCATATATGTCAATTTTGATGAATCCAATGAATAGGAAGTTGTGGGTGACCTATCCCATGATGCACTTTTCATTATTCCAAATATGCAAATTAGGATACATTCAAATCCTATCTTAAAAACCGTAAGAGATACACGAAAAATTCCAGTTGAAGACTTGTTTAGCAAAACAAAAACTGATCACCAACAATCACAATCCAAAGCAGAAGATCATGTTGACCATTTCAGGAACAATGTAGCTTGCCATCCTGGAATTCTGTCTTCTGTATGCTGACATGCCTTTTATTTGATTTTCCTCATGAAAGTGAATGTTATTATGGTAATTTTTGGTAATTTCTTGATTTGCATGTTGAACATTCAAATGTCTCTGTGAAGTGCATAGAGAAGTAACTAACAAATTCAACATGTGATTGTCGGTGATCCATTTATCAGATTTTAGAAACTATTTTTTTGTTCTGTTCGGAATTCTTTGCTGAACAAGTCTTCAATTGGAATTTTTTGTGTATCTGTTACGGTTTTAAAGATAGGATTTGAATGTGTCCTAATTTGCATATTTGGGATGATGAAAACTGCACCATGAGATAGATCACTCACAACTTCCTATTCATTGGATTCATCAAAATTGACATATACAATTTGGGGGGGGAGGGCTCATTTTTTTAATTACCCAGTATTATAATTTATTAAAAATAATTTCTTACCTTTCTGAAATGAAATATAATATGCAAAATATTATAAAAATATTTTTTTAATAATTATTAGTTTCATATATAATTTGTTCAAAAAACATGTTTAAAAAATTAAATTAAATGAAATTGGGAAATTGAATCCAGAACCTTCACCATTGTAATCTATTGACTTACCATATGACCACATAAACTACTAGAACATCAAACTGTCCGAATTTGTAAACATACATCAATAGCCAACATGACTAAATTTAAATAGTTATATCTCATAAACTAATGCCATTAACATGAGTTACTATCCCATATAACAGTGGGAGGGGTGCAAAACGACATGTTTAAATTTCAGTTACATCCAAGCTTAGCAGACCTGGTTCCGCCCTTGTCGGTATAAACTAATTATGTGTGGTAAAGTTTAAATAACTTTAAGCATCGTTTTTTTTTGTCAGTAGTGTTTGATTTCAAAAACCAAAAATCATTCCAGCCTTGTTTTTTTTTTGTAGACAGAATATATTCCTGTCATAAGCATTTTTTTTTTTAATTTCACAAGTTCTGTTAATGGTTTTTGTTTCCGAATAAACTTTTTTGGTTTGAAACATGTTTTAATCATTTTTTTTTTGTTTTAAAACATTTGATTTAAAACGTTTTGTTTTAAAACATGTTTAAAACAAACAACACTGCTGAATATACTGTCCAAATTTCATTCATCTAACCCAAGTCCTTCGTGGTGTTGGGATTTTTTTTTTCCGCCAGTATATTTTAACTGAACAGTGTCTACTATTTCGATTTACTATCTAAAAAGTGGGCAAAAGTAATTTATTATGTATAGTGGTTGTATATCTCCGCCATGAGTTTTTCGCATCATAAGTCGCCACCATTTTTTCTTCGCAAACGGGTCACGTGATCTGATTCAACGAAGAAAACATCTCTTCGGGATGTTGCAAATCTTACTCTCCAACCCAGAATTCCGATGAGACTCAACGGACCTCAACTGCATCAGAGAATTTAACAACAGTTTCGATGCAGTCTGTTGTCTCTGATTCCATCACTGTTGATTTAACAACACGCGGTCAGGTTCCATCACTGTTGATTTTAACAACATGTGGATAGTTAAGCTACGAAAAATGCCTCAAGGAACGTAATTAAATGAAGCTGGTATTTTACTTATATGGCGCTTAAGGGGGGGGCTTAGAAAAAAATTTTGTTATTCATTTAAATCCTCTCATTTTTCTAGCACAAAATGGTATTATAAAAATGAAGACAAAATAAAAAATTTCATCTATCTATCTTCAATAGTTTCAAAGATACAACCATTATTGTGAAATTTTGGATCTTTCTTATGAAATTGATAAACAAAAATGTAATGAATATTTTAAAATTTAACTTTTTTATTTCTATAGTAGAAACCGTATATTACTCAATAAGATGTTTATTAATTTGTTAATAATGTTTCACGGAAAAAAGAATATTTTAAAAAAACATTTTTCACCGTTTTACGTAGAAAATAATTTTTATAAATTTTTGTGATTAAAAATATGGATTTTTCTCAATGAAAGACATATGGATTGAATTCCTCATGTCTTTCATTTAGTATAATAATTTCCTTAACATATCTTTATTTAATGATGTCATTTAATACTGCACAAACTCATGATGTTGGCCACAACACTTTGAGAAAGATGGTTTAAAAGTTTTGAAACCTAAATCAGAAAAATACACACATTAGAAATGTTTAATAGTTTTTATTTTTATTACTTGGAGTTATTTAGAACAAATAACATAGTATTCTTTCCATTGTGTTAAAATTAAATGTATAATAAATAATATGTATTGATATTAGTGCCTATTAGATTCCTGTTTTTTTACCAGTACATGCCATAAACGTGGCTTAATACCCTTTTGATCTGACTTATTTAATTTAAAAAGAATCCGTGCAAGTGTGATGATCCCGAACTCCAGCTATTGTACATGCGCACTTAAATCCAAAGTTCTACCACTGAAGTGTGGGATGATCAAGGGTTCGGGACCAGTAATGGAGGAGTACAAGGACTCAGATTCACGTTTATAATTAACTTCATGCTTATTCTCATTAAACCAAAATAAAAAGTATACAGAATGCAAAACAATAGTGCTTTATCTAAAAACTCAAAGGGGCCCCCGCGAGATTATCAAACATTAACAAAACAGGCAGCGAAGCTTAAGGTTAAATACTAGTTTAACGTATTTGTACACGCCACGATTCATGGCTTGGATGTCTGAGGCAGGGCATACTTACACAGAGTTACAGCATTGCATTTTGGGGTGGGGGGGGAATCTTCTTACGCAGTGGCACCTAGTTTCATAAGTTGTGCTTGCTCCCCCGAATAAAATATTCCTCACGAACCCGCTACGCAAGAAAACACAATGTGCCTGCTTTTAATATTTACCAAAATAGGGGAGAGACGCTGAAACCCCTCGTGGCAGGAGCAAGCACGTAAAACTTGCCAACCACTGGCGATCCCTGTTCAAGCCTCCGCGTCCGTCCTCGCAACATGTGGTTTGCGTTTTCCACGGTGCATCAACAGTTGCCCCAACTTGCCTCCCCTCTCAATACCTCTGGTAACTAGTTTTCTTGCTCAGAGCAGCCATAATCTTACTCAAGTGGAAAGAAACCTACTAAATCTATTAGGTTTACATTGCATGTTATTGCTAACAGCAAAATAGACATAAAAACTCTTTGTTAATCTTCTTTATAGCGAGTGCTTGCTTTTAGACATAAACGTTCAAAAGTTAGACACGGAAAAACGTGGAACGAACTTCCATAGCACACATGAATCCCGGCGAGAGGACACGGAAAACATAAACAGAAGGACCCAGTTATGGTTCATCACGCCCGTTGGCTTACTGCGACGTATTAATCAATAAAGATATCACTCACCAGAAGTTGTCGTATCTCAGCATATAACATCAAAACTCTGCCTGGTTACCCCATCGCTTACTGCCTCGTTGTGCTTCATTCCTATGCATCACCCCTTCCATATGGCGTTGACAGTCAATGCACCGCTTTCATGTCAACATACCTTGAGAACTCTGTTTTCATAACTCAAAACAACTTTAAACTAATTTAACTATGTAAAAATCCTCTACTTTACTGATTTCAAATCTTCAATATTGATAACAATAGACATAAAACAGATACATAGCCGCATTAGCTATCAGATATTCCAGCGTGAGCTTAACAGTGGGCGTTCGAAGAAGTCGTAAGCTTCCATTTCGAGGCACGTCTGTATCGCTTGGAAGCTGATGCTGGAATCCTCTTCAAAATATTTAAAAAAAGCACCAAAAAAACACGCGCAACAACAACAAAACGACACATTCGCTCACACATTCCCCGAATTCCTCACAACAATACTCTGTCGGAGGCTGCGATGATCTTCCCCGAATCAGCGGTAACAATCACAGCCGCCAACAGAGTACACACATGCAACAATGCCTCTCACACAACATTGCAAATAAAACCAATACAAAACAGCTATTTTCACAATGAATGAATTATTCTTTAGTAGAAACAAGGACGATATCTACCATATAATAAATACGATCCGTAAAAATTCATAAATTAGCAGAAAAATCTAAATAAAAACATACAGCTTTAATTTTAACTCACCTTTCCGCCGGACCCACGTGATTTCCAGCTAACCTGGAACGTCGCACAAGTATCTATTGTACATTAAAATTATTTTAAATATGTCAAGGCACTTATACAGAAGTAATTGAATAATAACTTGAACAGGCAATGTCTTATACATATTTACAAATTAAATATAAGACAAATACTTGTAAAAAATAAATACTAAATTCTTCACTGCTGATGACTTATACTTAAGATTATAGACTTCTTACAAGCTTTTAGAACACCCAAAATACCCTAATGAAATGAAAAAAAATTGCTGAATGATGTCCTCAATGCATCAATTAATATACACTTAAGTTCTATAAACCTCCATAGATATTCTTTAATAGTCTAAAGGGGAGATGCTTATTAATAGGTTAATTTATTAAATCCAGCGGAAAGCTTGTTATCATTTCATCAATAAAATATATTGAAATTTTAAAATATCAGACTTGGATTATGTCCATTATATTAAATCCATGTAAAATCCATTACATTAAAATGCTCTTAATATGAACCTTGCAAAGACATATGGAAATAATAAAAATGTTATATACCATATAACATATAGCAGACACATATACCATATAAATTATATTACCAAAATTTCCAACTGTAATGTTTCCAACACTAAGTACTTCAATTATTCTAGGGATATCTTTGATAATCCTCATTCTAACAGAAGAAAACTTAAAGAACTTATTTTTTTTAAGTTATTAAACCTACTTATAAGAAGGGTGTATATGCATGCTCAGGATGCTAAATAAGATATTTGCATACTTTAGTAATTTCAGGACACATCAATTTGCCAAAGTAGAAAAATGTTTTGATAGATCATTTTCATTACTAAATACAGTAGTCCAAATATTACACAGCTGGTTGTTAAATCTTATAAATATAGTAGACTTTTAGCAGAATGAAGTATTGTAATATATTATTGAGAATACCACAGTTCACTTACAATGTTTTTTTTTCAAAACTTTTTAAGCATGAAATAAGTTCATCAAAAATCATAAAATAAAGAGAAATACTTCTTAGGCTAAAATTTAACTTTTGAAAGAAAACTTGAAACAACATATAAATATTAAGTTTAAAATATCAGCATTTCATACTATTACATAATTCAATATTTACAGGAGATCCTATCTTATACTTTATCTGACATATGAAATACTTGATTTAGCATTCAAGTTTCATTCACTGAAAGTCATCCAAATGGCTGGATTTACTGTATCGTGCACACTTTTGGCAAATGTTCATGATTTTCACCGAAAGTCACCCTCCATCCTCTGAAAATTGGAAATGCCTTTTTGTCAATTAAATATGGAAAAAAATGGTTGAAACTACAACCGTGGCTTGGGGAAGAATGATGGATGTATTTTTCTCTTTTTATGTCAATGACTAGCTGAGGGAGGCGGGGGATGAATATATTCTGGTAGTTGTGTATAATTTTAAAAGAAAATTAGCCTAAATTCTCACTCCTATTGTATACACTTGACTTTTCAGTTTCCCCCAATATTTAATCTATTGTATGCAAGTGTATTTTTGTTTTTTTAAAAGATTATATTTTCTTATTATCTAAGATGACAAACGATACAGTAGTATCGAAAATAAAAAATATTAAATCTTCTATACACTATCCTGCTTTAAGCTGATACCACTGGAACTGTTATGTAAATTGCCACGCTCTAAGATTGTGTTCTCTCACCGAAAAAATAGTTCCAACAATAGATAGAATGTATACAAAACATTCAAATAAATGAAAGTTTATTATATTTATTAAGAGTTCCGTTTATTATTTACATATTATATTTCTCTCATCAATATTATAATAAAAGTACTTTGCACCTGCACAATGCACTCCAAATGTTTTCATTTTCACTTAGCAATGGCAGAGGTTTCATCTCCCCAACGCTATTTTTCCAAGCATAAAAGGGTTAAGCCCCTTAATGGTTCAAGCTAGCAGATTGTTTTGAATGTGGTCTTCGTGTAGCTCATCCATCGGATGCTGTGAACAACATTGTAAAAAGACGGAAGAATTACCTGGCAAAAGCCGAAATCGTTAGCAAAGGGCAGTTAAGCACTCCTGTGAAGACACGCCAATTTGCCAAAGGAGCCAACTGTATGTCACAGCGATATGAGGAATTTACCCTGTCTGCTATATGCAGAAATGTTCATGGATTCTTCATACAAAATGAAATACTAACGATTGACAAAGTATTGAAATATATAAATGAACAAGACGATATGCCAAAATTTTCACGAACAGTTTTGCATAATGTATTAAAAGAGAGAGGCTTCACTTTCAGTAAGAGAAAACGTGAACCATGTTTGTTCGACCATGATGATATCGTGATCTGGAGAAGAAATTATCTCCAATCTATAAAACAATACAGAGCAAAAGGACAGAATATTTATTATACGGACGAAACTTGGGTGAATGCCAGCCATACAAATCTTAAAATATGGCAAGACAACTGTACGAAGTCGGCAGCAAGCATTTCTTTCAGGGTTATCATTAGGCATAAAATCACCATCAGGGAAAGGGGGGGGGGGTGGCGGCTAATCGTTATGCATGCAGGTAATGAACCGGGATTTGTTCAGGGGGCTGTAGAAATTTTTCAAGCAAAAAAAGGTAAAGGGGATTGCCATAAAGAAATGAACAGGCCACATTTTGAAGAATGGTTTACAAATAATCTGATACCAAATATTGCACCTCATAGTGTCATTATCATGGACAATGCCCCGTATCTCTCTGTTAAGCTGGAACGAGTGCCAACTAATCGGATAAGCGAAATTCAGTGTTGGCTTACTGAAAAAGGGTTACCATGGGATTCAACAATGGTAAAACAAGAACTCATGCGTGTTGTTGACTCTGTAAAACACAAATTCAATACTTATAGAATTGATAACATTGCAAAATTAGCTGGCATACTGTACTACGTCTTCCCCCCTAATATTGCGACTTAAATCCAAGTGAAAGGATTTTTGGCTTGTGAAAATCGTCATTTCAAAATAGAAGAAATCGAACCCTTAACTTCGGATGCTATATCACGAGTTACAAAAGAAAACTGGGAGAATTATGTGCGACATGTGAAAGCTGAAGAAGAAAAGTTGTGGGAGCTCGATGGCCTGGTTGAAACAACAGTGGAGCGATTGACATTCTCCGTTGGTGATTCGACCAATTCAGCTTCAGACTCTGATAATAAAATGAGCGGCGTTGATGAACTTTAAATTCTTTTGTGCTTAAACGGCCCTTTTCAGGGCCAACATATTAAGGAAAGAGACAAGACCATGGAGTTTCATATATTTACTGCATATTTTATTAAAGGACTTGAATAAGTATAATATTTTCAATAAACTTAAACAACATTCCTTCAGTACAAAGAAAATGTAAAAGAGTATGATTGTAATAAGCAATTTTTGACTACAACCTCAGATATTTATATACGTTCGTTTGAGTTGTAACTTTTATTAAATAAAGTTCAATTTATTTGCAATAGCTACTTAGCAAAGTGTTCTATACTGCTTTATAAAAAAAAAGAGCGCGTAAGGATACACATTTTCAGGTGAATTGTCAGACTCGTTTTCGTGTAACACTTGTAATGCTATCAACTTAAAGTGAGATAGTCTATAATAACATGAACTCATTTTATTAATTTAACTATAATTTTCATTATTATTGATATAAAGAAATAAACATAGATTACAGATTAACAGTCTCTTAATTGATCACTTAGGTAGAAGAATACGAGAAACTACTTTT
>JAHWFO010099260.1:194995-215788 GCA_023313115.1 Rhysida immarginata
GGGGGGGGGGGGAGAAGAAATACGCTAATAATACTAAAGGGAAGGAACCCAACAGAAGGGCATAGGGTTAGTAGGGACTTACTGCACTAAAATATTCGCCAGTACATCTTGGCGGTTCTTTGAGATGTCTCATACGCTTAGATTCGAAATCATCTTGTGTCGCATTCCTTTTCTCCGAACGCTTTATTTTCTGGCAGCTTTTCCTGTCTCATGGTGTAATTTAGTTTTGTCCTTTCTTTATTTATTTTATCTGCATGAACAATCCGCTCTCTGTAAATAAAAAATTACACAATTAAACAAACGCTTCCAACCAAGTCTTGGCCCAATAACATATCATAGTACCGAATCGCCGGGGTTTTGCGTCAATCGAAAATTTTATCCAGTGGAAGGGTATCCAACTCTTCGGAACCATGTTGTACATTCTAAACAACGACGTTCTTTTCCTCTCGATTGTCACATGATCGGAACTCTCCAGATTCCATGGCGATCCAATAATTTATTTCCTCTCTGCAGGCAAACTGAACGATGATTTTCGTTTCATCTTCGTAGAAGTCAGAAGAGGAGACACACTATTACCAATTCAGCTAGAAAGGGAAGACGCGATCTTTTTTTTTATGTTATGATCGTTCATCTCTCCTTCTCTAAAAAGGCGACGCTTCTCTTCCTTCTACCGTCGTCAACAACAACAACATAATTATGTGTGTAGAACGAATGTCGTTATATAGCTTAATTAATTTTTTTATCCTTTGCTAGCATTGTTAAAGCGACGCATTGTTTGCCTTTTAACGAGCTTGACAGGAGGGACAATTCGTCATAGACGTAATTTCGGTTTCGTTATAATATTTTTCTAATGATAATGGGAGAGAAAGTGTAGACGAGGAAAGAGATAGCTGACACTTAGGAGTGTTACAGTACAAACACATCCTCGACTTGTTGGGTAAAAAATAAATACTTCTGGTAACCTCGCTTAAAACAGCCATCAGTTAATGTGGCTACGTAAGCATGTTCCCGAGGTGGCCATATTAAGCGGCGACCACTGTATTAAAAAATATTACTATATTACTAAATTGCAAAAAAAAAAAAAAAAAAAAAAAAAAAAAATTAAAATGGGGGTTGAATGAGGTGAATAAATTCTGTATAAAGGGTGTAAATGGACGACGTTTCACAAATTTAAGGATATGTAGAGGATGAAACTCTGAGCAAAAAAGTCTAGTCGCGCTTTTCGATCTGTGGCTCTGTTAAAAAGTTATAGCGCTAAGTTAAAAATTGCTCAGCGTCTGTACTAAGATAGATTTCCGGAAGTGACGTCACGAAACTTTAAAGCTCTAGAACTTTTTAACGAAAAACGCGACTAGGCTTTTTTTGCTCAGAATTTCACCCTCTACCTGCCTTTTCATTTGGGCACGACCTTTTAGAATCACCCTGGCCGATACCGAACTTTAAAACGCTATAACTCTTTAACTGACCACAGATCGAAAAACGCGACTAGACATTTTTGCTCTAGAGTTTCATCCTCTACATATCCTTAAATTTGTGAAACGTCGTCCATTTACACCCTGTATACACTGTCGCGATCTGTTTGATTGTGATTTGTTTGAAGTAGGATCCAGCAAAAGCCCCACTGGTCAAAACTCCTAGAGTAAAAGCACACATGAGGACATATCCCAAAAATAAACCTGAAATTTTATCCGATTTTTTTATAATTTATACATTATTTATCGAATTATTTGAAAAATATCTGGGTTTTTTTACTATGTTTTTTCGTATTTGGCGGACGGGGGGGGGTCTTTTTTAATTTATTTTCTTATATTAATTTACTACATATTAATTTATCAATTATTGGTGATGGCGTTGGTCATAAAGTTTATACTACATATTTTCATTATTGTCGTGCATCCGGGTGAATATGACATTAAATTTAAATGATAATTGAAAAATTAAGCCATAAGCCCAGAGCATAGCGATCCCAGGAATTTTCATTTTCTCTCCTATTTTCATTTATTATTTATTTAAACGCATTTAACATCTGTATTGTAACATTTCAACATCTGAGGCATCATGTTTAAATAAATCCTCTCAGACCACTCATCCATCAGCTTTCCTTTAATAAATTTGATACTTGGGGTCTTTGTTAATGATTACATATACGGTGGCTACACTATGACCTATCCATTATCAGAATTATTTTTATATTTGCGGCGTAAGGCCATGTAGCGGAACGTAAAATTATTCTGAATGTACGAGAAACTCCCGTAAAAATAAAAATTTGGAGGTTAAGTTTTCTTGTATGCTTTTACCACAGCTTTTATCTCTGGGGATTTTGTACCTGTGTTTTTACTCTGAGCGTTTTTTCCTCCCTTGTACTTTAGACTGGGAATATTTCTGATCATTATAATAGTAGTAAAGAAGGTGGTTCGCTTAGTCAATGTGACTGTGGTGGGCCCATCGATCTGCTACTGGTTAAATTAAACTTTATAATTGGCCAGAAAGAGTCTCTAGTTTATGAGGTCTCCGCTCTCAAACGAAATAACGAAGGCCGGCAGATTCTGGTTAATGATCAGTCTTCTCAACTGAAGCAAACACTTGCCAAACTTTATGCCGTAGAAATTCAGCATGAACGAATGACCCAAACCATCTTCTCACTCGTTTTCTCGTCCTCTTGCTGAAAACTCGCTGAATATGTCTGTGTCAAGATATGGTGGAAGATCATAAGTGAAAAATGCCCATTACTTGCGTATAATCCAATAATTCAAGATATATCTTTACCTACACCTTTCTGTAATGCTGTCAACTTTGTTACTCTGTCTGCTAAAGTTCAAGGTGGTTCAATGAACCAACATATTTCTAATTACCATGGTGATAAAACCCGGTGCAGAGGTTTCACCAACAATACTGTTGGGAAACGACTTGCACATTGCAATAAAAGTTTTGAAACTACAGAAGACTTGCCTAAAAAATACGCCGCTATTCAACGTTCTGGGACTACCCTCACTCTCCAATTGGCACAGCGCAGTATTACTTACCACAAACATTTTATCACACGCTACTGAGGAAAATTTGTTGGAACATATTTCTTCTTTTTCTCCTACACAAGCTGTTTGCCACAAACTAAAACCAAAACGCCCTCATTATGCCTCATTTTATGTTTCTATTCCTAAAACTCAGGTTGATAAATTTTATCTACCAACAAACTGGCCTGGTGGGGTTAAGGGTCGGCTTAACCCCAAAGTGTTGTATAATCCATTGCCTGTAACAAATGGGGAATCGATGTCTTTGGCTGACAATATGAACAAGATGACAAAATCACTTGTATATAAGAAAATGTGGCTAAGGATGTATCTCCTTTGTCAGATGGTGCTGTGATGGATTCTGTGTCCCTAACGAATCCTCAGGGCTCAGTTGACTGAGTGGGTAACTAATTCTAGTAATATGGAGATTTACTATCAGAATTGTAGGGGCATTCGTACGAAGCTTTCTACTTTTTACCAGTCAGTTCTGTTGGGAGATTGTTCTATTGTCGCTCTCATTGACACCTGGTTCGTCTCGGATATTGACTCTTCTTCTGCTTTTGATTCGCGGTACACTATTTTCCGCATCGACAGAACAATGCCTCCTCTGCTGGGGAGTTGCTTTTGCGATTAAAAACGATGTGGGTAATCTGCCCATCTCCTGTTCAATTACTGAAATTGATTGTTTGGTGCAAAGTTATTAGTCAGGATAGAGGTTCACTTATGATTGGGTGTCTTTATTTTCATCCTGGCCTTAGTGCTGATGGCATCAGGAGTGTGTATGGTGCTCTCATTGATATAATTTTAAAGTTTAAAGGTTCCGGTTCTTCTTGTAGGTCTAACAATATCAACTTAGGTTCTGGAGGTCGTTACGCCACTTAAAACACACTCTAATTTGTGATCTATTAGCTGTTTGTGGACTTCAGTTTTTTTCTTCATTTTGAACAGAATCCTGACGTTATGCTTGATGCTGTAGTCGCAAATACTCATGCATATATTACTAGAGTTCTCACACTGTAAGGTGAAATGGAAGAGTTCACAATGCTTATGTTCTTCGAATCAATCATTCCCGTAGTTCTAAAACTCCCATCACTTTGTCAAAGCAGTTCTGGAAATTTAAATGTGGTAACTATAATCTTTTATATGATTGTGCTCGCAGTACGGACTGGACAGTTTTGATAGAATGCATTGACGTTGATACAGCGGCGGGGTACTTTCATAATACCATTTTTCAAATCATGAGTAAAGCCATACCAGTTGCTCATGCTACAAGTAGAAATTCTAGCAGTTATCCACTGTGGTTTTCGCAGGAGCTTATCAAACTCACCAAAGCCAAAAATCACATGCATAAGAAGCTTAAGACTTGTAATCACCCTGATCTTCGTGAAAAATACTCCCCACTACGTAAATAACGCAAAGAGCTTCAGCGGCACAATTTTCGTACTTACGTTGGCACTATAGAAAACAGCTGGAACTCCCACCCGATTAAGTTCTGGAACTATGTCAACTCCAAAAGAAAGGATCGACATACCATAACTACTATCACTACCTATGCTGATCTTACCTTTACTGATGGATTGGATATTTGTAACTGTTTTGCCCAGCATTTCAGTGAAACTGTCTCTACTTCTTTCAACACACCTCTCGCAGGACTGTCGACCTATTCTCCCCCTGTTTAAAACCTCATCTTAACCGATTTCACTGATAGAGATGTTGCCTACGGCGTTAATAGATTACGGGCCAAGCCTTGCAATTCTCCGACAGATTTTCCTTCCTTTATTCTCAAAGGCCTTCAAGATGTCATAATTATTCCTCTTAGGCCCATCTTTAATTTGTGTCTAAAAGCTAGCTACTGTCCTAACATAAGGAAGAGTGCGGTCTTTAAGGGTGGTTCTGACAAACTGACTGACATTGCTAGCTACAGGCCAGTCTCTATCCTTTCAACTACTGCCAAAGTCTTTGACAATATCATTCATAAATATCTTCTACAACATGTCCTTCCTCATGTTCCAGCGTGTTAACATGGTTTCATTCCCCGACGTTCCGTTGTAAGCAATCTTGTATCTCTCACCACTCATGCTCATGATGCTCTTGACAACTGCCAGAAACTTGACGTGGCCTACTTTAATATGCGAAAGGCGTTCTACTCTATCAATCATGAGTTACTAATTAAAAAATTGCGTGCGAATGCGCTGTTTTTCTGGATCGACAGTGTGTTTTATCTATACGATATCATTCGTCATTGCCCTATAGGCCTCACTGTGGTGTTCCACAGGGTTCTGTCCTAGGGCCTTTATTATTTGTTATCTTCACTGCTGACCTGCCCGAGGTGATTAGAAACTCCTATATATTGATGCATGCAGATGATTTGAAACTTTTTGGTAACATTAAAAATATCTTGATGCTCACCTGCTTCAGCAGGGCATTTAGAGTACATGTCGTTTGTGTGAGCGGAATGATCTTGCAATTAATGCAACCAAATTAAAAAAGACCAATATTATCGAGCTCTCCTACTCTGTTTGTAGAAATGTGCAAGTTGCCAATCTCTATGTTCGTGATCTTGGCGTAATCATTGATAGCACACTTTCCTATAATTCCCATGTTGAATCTGTTCGTCTGAAGGCTCTTTGTACCATTATGCGCAATGGAGCCGACTTTCGACGCCCTTCTACATTTGTTCGACTTTATCGGAGTCTAGTTTTACCCGTTTTGTGCTACTGTTCTGTTTTTCTAGAATAGGGGTTCAAAAACGCAATCTTATAATCTGGATAGAGTTGCTAAGTGTTTTTCTCCGGTTTCTGAAGCAGATATTCCCGAATTTTGATGTACCTTCAGATCTGTGTGCAGTCTCAGACATTAGAATGAAGACTGATCTTGCCTTTCTTAAGGATGTTTTAGTAGGGAAGGTGGATGCTCCGAACCTACTCGAGTCCATTTTTATCCGAGTACCGTCTCATTCTACGAGGAAGCCCGTGATGAAGCTTTGGCCTCCTATTAAACTCAGAGAAGAATTTAGTCGGAATACAATGTTCAGAATTCAAAAACTGTGCAATGAGAATTCTGATGTCATTGATTTATTTAATTAATTTTCCTCGTCATGTTATTGTCCTGTGTTTGTGAAATGGTTGTATTTATTGTTTATCATTTATTGAATTCATGCTTGTCATTTTGTATTTTTTTGTATTTTTTTAATATAATTTTCTTTATGTTTTTATTATTATTTTTTGTTTTGTATTTACTCCATAATATTAATTTTATTTATTTATTACTTATTTTCTTCTTTTTTTTTTTTTCTTGTAACTCTCATTCGATTTGCTCGATATTGTAGTTCCGTGTTGGCTTGAATTAGCTGTGTGAACATAGTAAATGAATTGAATTGAATTATTATTATTGAAATTTTATCTTTGTAATTATTATTATATTTCTGTTAATCTATATAAATAAAATTGTGTTTTTCTCTATTTTTATTCCTTTTTTTTTAATTACGTTACTTCTCTTTTACTTGTATCTTAAAAAACCCCATTTTGGGGGCAACATAGGGGCTTGGCCTTCCTGTTTTTTTGGTGGGTTATTCCCTGTTGTTGTTACCTATTATTATTATTATTATTATTATTATTATTATTATTATTATTATAATGACCACCAGAGGGCCAGCAAGAGAATGTGGCTCTCGCATTTTTAACTATTTTTAATCTATTTTTCCCTCTCCGGGCCAGCTTTATCCCACCATAAGGATTTTGCATGCCGTCACTCTCATCGCAGCAATTTCTATCCAGTTTCAGTAAGTTATCTGCCTTTTTTATGCTATTTTCGAGTGCCGGGAAATATGCTCCTTTGTTAAAGGCAGATTCGACACCAGTTGGCGGGAGCTAGGACGATTTACTATCGTCCTAGGCGGGAGTATGCTCCCCTCCACATTTCACCGCCCTCTTTGCTATTAGGGTTTCTATATCTTACTATAGCTCCCCAGATTAATCAGTTTTCAACATTTTCATCAGTACTTTTTAGTTTTATTAGCCTACGTTTGTTGTGCATGCTCATCTTGCTTCTTCGAATGTTGCCGCTCATGCATTCACTGCCCTTCCACGGTAGCCTATAAGTCCCAGTACTCTACACTCTGTAGTGTTCAGAATCTACGGAAGCCCATAAGAACCAAACCTTACATTTCACACTTGTCAAATCGCAGGTCAGCCACCAACACAGGCGAAATAAGTTCAACCTATTGAAACCTTTTAAGAATTTATTTTTGCAATATGGCACCTCGAGCTGATCCATGCCCGTTCTGTGGGTCGCCTATTTATGGAAAAGAACTCAAAATACTATATTTTGGTTGTAAAGGGACATTTCACTGTAAGTGCTTCAATTTAACAAAAACTAATTTGTCCAGGTTCAAGTGGAAATTGGGGAGCCTTTTTCTTTGCAATAAATGCTCGGCTTCCCCTCCTTCTGATTTGCCTGACGGATTTTTCAAACAGAGAGAGGCTCATAATATCTCTGAACCTCAACTGGAATATGTCCCCATTGACAACAGATTGCTGGTTAGCTCTGCTTCAAATGCCAGTAACAGCTCACAAATCAAATCTTCTCATACTCAACACACAGAATCCAACACTTGTTATGACTCATCACAACTAAAGTTTCTCATAGAGCAGAATTCAACCCTGCTTAACGAAATCAAAATACTTCGCGAGGATCGTTCTATTCTTCTTTCCGAGACTTTTCGACAACTACTGAGTAGGATCTCCTCTATCGAGCCCACAACGTTCGCCTTTAACAATCACTCATCAATTTCATTGATAATTTCAACCGTCAACTAATCGTTCCTTTTAATAATCTGTCATCTGGCAGCTCAATACCATCAGATATCACAGAGGCTGCTGCACATGCCATCCCACATCCTCACTTTTCGACTGAGCAAACACGTAGCTATGCCTTCGTGGCTGGTGCTGCTGGCTCCTCCTTATCGATGAACAAGTCTTTAACACCGCAGTTACCGCGTAACCAGCGCATATGAGAATCAAATCAGATGTCTACGAAGCAGAAACGTCAAGATAGCTCAAGAATTTCCAGTTCACCATCTCCTCTTCTCGGAACAAATGAGAACACCTGCATTAAAGTTATTGGGAAACGTACTCGTCCCACTTTTCGGAAGATCTTTATCTCCAGACTAAATCCTAAGACTTCAGTTCAGGATGTGCTTGATCATATTACTTCCTTCTCAAATGCCAAAGTGATTTGCTACCTACTCAAATCGAAGTCGGTTAATTACGCCTCTTTTTACCTTTCTGTCCCCGAATCTAGTGTTTCTGATTTCCAAACTGCCAACAACTGGCCTACCAATGCTTTAATATTATCATTTAGGGCTAGGCTGAACCCAAACCTAATAATGCTGCCCGATTCCTTAAATGATAAAGGCTTACCTGAACTCACAAACACAGCAAATTCTCAGCGATCCGTGGGCGGAGCGGACACCTTCTCTTCCAACTTGCAAATGGTTGACACCCGTGCTCACGAACAATCATCAAATGCTTCTCATGGCGAAACTATTCACGTGAATCCCACTAACATTAACGCAATTCTTCCCTATTTCATTTCCCCTACTTATTGCACCCCTATGGCAGCATCGGAGGAAAGTGCTGCGGATATTGACAACTAATGATGCAGCTCTATTATCAAAATTGCCGTGGTCTTCGGACCAAAACATCACAGATTTTCCAGAACATTCTCAGTGAAGAATACGATCTGATTGCTCTCACTGAAAGTTGGCTAACTCCCAATATCCCATCGTCCTCTGTCATTGATGATCGATACTCAGTACTGCGTTGTGACTGTACTTCTGCTGACACAGGAGGTGGTGTAGTGCTTGCAATCAACATGCGCCTTGAGTTTTCCACTGCTACCCAGCGCCTTTCCCAAATCGATAATGTCTGGGTTAAGATTATCCTGCCGAACCACCAAAGTCTTCTCGTAGGGTGTGTTTATTTTTCTTCTATTCAAACAACATTCAAACAACATTCGTGCAAACAACATTCGTTCTACTTTCGATGAACTTCAGGACATTCTCCTACATCACACAGGACCAATCCTCCTAGTCGGCGATTTTCACATCAATGATGATTCAGGTGGCTATTACAGTTCCCTTAAGCGCTCCTTACTTAATGACATCATTGCAATGTGCAGTATAACTCAAGTAAATACGGTACAGAATTCGTATGGAGGAATGCTGAATCTTGCGCTTACTGACCTCCCTACCACAATTACCAAAATTGACGACGAAGATGCTCTCGTCCTTCCAGATTGCCATCACCCTGCCTGGGTCGCAGACATAGCCTTCCAACCCTGCGTGTCGAAAGAGTACACCTTTCATCCCACATGGCAATTCCAAAAGGGTAATTATTCCTTACTTGTAGAGAGCGTTCAATATGAAAACTGGAATGAAATATACGATTGCTCCGATCCAAACTTCGCCGCTTCATTGTTTGACCGACAGTTACGATTCATTCTCTCAAATTGCATTCCAGTGAATCAGGGTTTAGCTTCTTCCTCGCGTAAAAAGTTCCCCAGCTGGTATAGCTACGAACTCATTAGATGCATCAAAATGAAAAATACTACCCATAAACAGTATAAGAAAAATGGAGACAGTCATTCTCTTGCTGCTTTCGTCTCCCTTCGGCGTCAGTGCAAACAGCTTCAAAGACGTGATCATAAAGCTTCGTTCTCAGCCAAAAACTTTCTGGTCACACTTCAACGCTAAAACCAAAGAAAAGCTTCCCTCATCAGGCTTCACGAGCGTTGACAACCGACCCCTTACGTCCTTAATAGATACGTGCAATGCTTTCGCACACCATTTCAACTCGACTTACAACACTTATCAACCTTTATCTGTCCTCCCACATATTGACGACGAATTCCAACAGATCTCTAACGTTATCGGACAGATCTCTAATTCCTCCTAACTGAAGTCTCCATCAACGATGTCGCGAAAGCAATCATGAAGATTCGCACAAAACGCAGCCGTTCTTTACAGGATATTCCCTCTTTTATTTTTAAAGGAATATGCCCTTTCATTTCTTCACCCCTAAGACACATTTTCAACCTCTGTATTAAAACTGGCACTTCTCCGGACTTATGGAAGCGTACACGTATTATTCCAGTACATAAAAATGGCGCAAGAAATTTGATTACAAATTACCGGCCCATTGCTCTTCTCCCAACGATTGCCAAGATTTTCGACAAACTTCTGTACCACTTCGTCAGTGCCCATGTTTTACCTGCCATTCCAGCTGCCCAACATGGTTTTATCCCGGGGCGTTCAGTCCAGACAAACTTAATAACTTTTCTAGGTGCCTGTTTTAATGAGTACGAATGTTGTGGCCAAACTGATGTCATCTATCTAGACTATTCTAAAGCTTTCGACATGGTTGACTACGCCATCATCATCCACAAACTCAAAATTCTAGGCGTTGATGGGGTTTTTGGGAATTTAATGCAAAGCTACCTTTCATCACGCACATGCCAAGTTGAACTGGATGGCAATCTTTCTACCCCGTACTACCCAGTCAAGGGGGTACCTCAAGGCTCGGTGTTCGGCCCTCTTCTGTTTTCTATCTATACGGCTGATTTGCCTTTAGTCATTAAGAAATCGAAGCTGCTGCTCTATGCAGATGACACAAAATTGTATCACCGTATCAATAGCTATAGAGATGCTGTCACCTTACAGCAAGACCTTGACAGACTGGTTAGTTGGAGTCAATCCAATGGCCTTCATCTGAACATCTCCAAATGTTGTTTTTGTCATTTCACAAACAAGACGAATCCATTCCTTACAGCGTACAAAATTGCTAACACCGATCTTCGAGCGCTCTCTACAGTCCGTGACTTAGGTTTTACCTTGGACAGCAAGCTGGATTTCAATGAGCACACGCATAACATTAGACTAAAGGCCACTCGGATCCTAGGCATGATCATGCGCAACAGCAGTAGTTTCAAAGAGCTCAACACCTTTCTAAGCCTCTGTAATTCACTGGTGCTTCGAATTTTGATGTTCTGCTCAGAAGCCTGGAATGGTTGTACATTGGAACAGAGTATGCGACTGGAGCAGGTCCAATCAATTTTCAAACGTTTTATTCGGAGTAGATTTGGGGATACCTGTCAAATTGTACTTCAGTCACTTGAAGAAAGACGACGCCTAGCCGACCACAAGTTTATAAAGAAACTCGTCAGTGGAAAAATTAACGACTCCTGCCTACTCGGACAAGTTTTCTTTCGCGTTCCCACGCATCATATAAAGAAAAATCCACTTTTCCACCCGCCACTTAAGCGAAAGATCCATGCTCGCAGATCACCAATGTTCCGAATGCAGAAGATGTACATATCCGACATTGTTGAACTTTTTTCGTAATTTTTACCTTACTTCACAATTTAACGTTACATTGTTCACATTTGTATGTTTTTTTTGTTTTTTCAACCTGTAAATATCTCGATACCTGTCTCTGGCCTTTAGGCTGTTAGGTGAAATAAACTGAATTGAATTGAATTATTATTATTTATATACCAGATGGTTGTTTGTTTTTAGTATTTATTTGCGTAAAATGACGGCCGTTTAGGGAATAAAATCATAATCACACAAAGAAACTCTGTGTTTACACATTTAGGTTATTTACTCATTTGGTATTAAACGTATGAAATTATACGAATAAGAAATGAGTAAAGAGCGTTTTAATTGTTTGTCATCTTACAAACATGGAAACACGGAATTCTTTTGTGTGATTTAAAAGGACCGTCACTTTACGCAAATAAAATCATTGATTTCTTTGTGATACAAGAACCACTCGACTTTTTTTTTAAATTTAGTAATATTTTTTAATATATCAAATGTTTAAATCAGTTATTAATTAGTAACAATTTTGTAAATTCTTATACTAAGCGTTTCAATAACATTAATTGATTATTGTTAAATATTTACGAATTAAAAATAAACTTTATTAATTTCTAATAGTAATCAGTAACTTCAGAGTAAAATGCTACGAAATTATGGGTCAACAGTGGCGTCTTTGAGTGATGCATTACTGCAAGGCGGATACGAAACAGTTGCTATGAATGAGTTGTTCATTTGGGTCTCTCTGAGGGATGCTTCACTGCAGTGCTCGCAGTTCCTAAAAGTCAACTTTGCCTTAGCCGGACTACTATGATCAGGTGATTTTTCCATGCCAGGGCAACACCACCTCTACTCAAACCCTAAGCACGAAAATCTCATACAATGTTACATCATCTTACATAATAATAATTTAGGGCTTGTTATTGGTAGAAATGCGATTAAAGATGACTACCTATGAAGTTTTAACAATGTATGATGTTTCCGCGCTCACGCTTGATCTTTAGGTGGTGTTGGCCAGGGCCTGTCTCTCTCGTTGGCTACGCCTCAAATGAACCTACGATACATACTGTATTAGGAAACTCTAATAGTGCAGCACAAAGAATTAGAGATGCATTTATCACTCATTTCTTTGATAAGCAAAATAGTCAATAAACATGTTTGTTTTCCTGGAAATTGTTGTTAACATTAAGCACAAAATCATAATACAGGGTGTGGCAGATATTTGAGAGTACGTGAGCATGACGTAATAGTCAATACGTCATACTATTTAACAATTCCGAAACGAGGCAGATTAACATGGCGAATCTAAAGATAACCCAGCAAATGAAGCGCCATGCTGTCATCGTCTCCTTGGCTGCAGGACACTCCGACTCTGAGATTGCTGCATTCCTGAAAGACGCCAGCTCATTGTGATCATAGTTCGGGGAGAACTGGCCGCTGCCAGTGGTGACGTGCCAACCGTTTCACAGAGGAAACGACATTGTCGGCGAAATTCATCCGTTCTGTCCAAGCTGCAATCGATGAAGACCCTGGGAAGTCCATAAAGGCACTCGGGAGAGAGCTGCAGGTTAATGACGCGACCACTCAACATTGTGAAGCCCTGAATTATTGCTGTAGCATGTGGTAGGCCGTATGTTTTTCAACAGGACTGTGCTCCAAGTTATAAAGCCCACAGCACCCAAGCGTGGATGACCACGAATCTTCGCGACCACATCCCTCCCACCCCGTTTGGGGTTCCCCCCCCCCCCCCCAGCTCTGCTGATCTCAATCCGACTATTACGTCTGGGGTGTCGTTGAGAGGAGAATCAACACCAACTGAAGAGGAACAGGCCAACCTGTGATGGTAATGGTGACAGTGATGGAGTTGGTGTTAATGGAGTCCGTGTGAATGTTGATGGTTCACTGGTAGCTGAATTGCCTAATTCAAATAATAAGAATAATAAAATTCTGAGGATGAGATAATATCAATTTAAAACAATTGTTTATTGTTGAGATTATTTTTAGAATATAAAATATAACGACTCAACTAACCAGTTTCACTGTCTGAATAATCTTCAACGCTGTAGGTCGCAACAGTAGCGATGTATGATTCGACTTGGACTTGTTATTCTTCGTTCAAATCGTCGTTATTCTTTGAAAGGACCCTATTATGGCGTGTATTGCGCAATAGTATTGCCAAGTTGGCGGTGATGCACCCGTGGATCCCATTTCCTTTTTTTTTTCAGTCTAAAACTAGCAGTTGTACATTTAATTACACCTTCTTTTTATTTTCCTTTTAAATTAGCAAATATTAACTTACCTGTAAAGAGATTGTAGATTTTTAAATTTTGCAGCAACTTATGCTGATGTACGGTTTTTATGCCCTTCTGCTTGGAGCTTGGCTGCAATTTCAGCATAAATTTTACTGTTTCTTCTCTGTGAGTGAAGTTGGTTGATTTTCTCTCCCCACATATCAATTAAACTACACATTTCAGCATGCTTCCATTGTGCAGAATTTCCGCCATTCTGCCACGCTTGCGCTTGCTTGCTTCCATTTTGCACTTCACTTCTCATTCACGAGCACAAGCGAGTACGAAGAAGAAGCACGAGGGAGAGGCAAGGCGATCCACAAAAAAAGATCATCGCATCCGCGCACAAAATTCTGGATCCCACAATTCCACGCGCGAAGCTAGTTAAACGTTCTCAAAAAAGTTTGGGAAACTCGCCTAATCTGAGACAGTTTCGAACTTTTGAAACCGGTTTCGTTTAAACCAGTAGTGTATGCACTTGAAAATCGGAACTGGTTCAGCAATCTAAATTAGTTAGTTAGCCTGGTGGAGTTTTAGTTCTTCTTTTTAAGGGTCGGCTTCACCCCAAAGTGTTCTATAATCCATTGCCTGTAACAAATAGGGAGTCTATGTCTTTGGCTAGCAATATGATCAAGATGACAAAATCACTTGTACATGAAAATATGGCTAAGGATGCATCTCCTTTGTCAGATGGTGCTATGATCGATTCTGTGTTCCTAACTAATCCTGTGCTCAGATCAAATTACTACTACTTCAGCATCGGAGGCCTCAGTTGACTTAGTGGGTAACTTATTCTAATAATATGGTGATTTACTATCAGAATTGTACGGGCCTTCGTACGAAGCTTTCCACTTTATACCAGTCAATTCTGTTAGAAGATTATTCTATTATCGCTCTCAGTGAAACGTTGTTCGTCTCTGCTTTTAATTTGCGGTACACGATTTTCCGCATGGACAGAACATTTGCCTCCTCTGGTGGGGGAGTTGCTCCTGCGTGTGTAGTCTGCCCATCTAGTTCAATTACCGAAATTGATAATGTTTGGTGCAAAGTTATTAGTCAGGACGGAGATTCACTTATGATTGGGTGTGTTTATTTTCAGCCGAAGCTTAGTGCTGATGTCATCAGGAGTGTGTATGATGCTCTCATTGATTTGATTTTAAAGTTTAAGGGTTCAGTTTTTCTTGTAGGTGATTTCCAATATCAACTTAGATTCAGGAGGTCGTCACGGCCACTTAAAACACTTTCTAATTCGTGATCTTTTAGCTGTTTGTGGACTTCAGTTTTTGCTGCCTTTTGAACAGAATACTGACGTTATGCTTGATGCTGTTGTCGCAACTATTCATGCATCTATTACTACTCTAACAGGAGAAAATTTTCTTGTTCCGCCTGACAGCCAGTATCACAATGCTTATGTTCTAGGCATCAATCATTCCTTTAGTTTCTAAAACTCCTATCACTTTACCGAAGCAGTGCTGGAAATTTAAATGTGTTAACTATAATCTTTTATATGATTGCTCGGAATACGGACTGGACAGTTTTGATAGAATACATGGCACTGATGCTATAGCTGAGTACTTTCATAACACCCTTAAATCATGAGTAAAGCCATACCAGTTGCTCATGCTACAAGCAGATATCCTGTGTGGTTTTCGTAGGAGCTTACCAAACTCATCAAAGCCAAAAATCACATGCATAAGAAGCTTAAGACTTGTAATCACCCTGATCTTCGTGAAAAATACTCCTCACTACGTAAACAACGCAAAGAGCTTCAGCGGCAGAATTTTCGTACTTACGTTGACACTATAGAAAACAGCTGCAACTCCAACCCGAGTAAGGTCTGGAACTATGTCAACTCCAAAAGAAAGGATCGACATACTATAACTATTATCACTACCTCTACTGTCTCTCACTTCTTTCAATATACCTCTCGGAGGACTGTCTACCTATTGTCCCCCTGTTGATAATCTCATCTTAAACGAGTTCACTGATAGAGATATTGCCTACGGCATTAATAGAATACGGGCCATGCTTTGCAATTCTCTGACAGAGGTTCCTTCCTTTATTCTCAAAGGCCTTCGAGATGTCATAATTATTCCTCTTAGGCGCATCTTTAATTTGTGTCTAAAAGCTGGCCACTATCATAAAATAAGAACACGGAAGAGTGCGATTGTGGTTCCTGTCATTAAGGGCGGTTCTGGCAAATGGACTGTCATTGCTAGCTACAGGCCGATCTCTATCCTTCCAGCTACTGCCAAATCTTTGACATCATTCATAAATATCTTCTCCAACATGTCCTTCCTCATGTACCTGCGTGTTAACATGGTTTCATTCCCCAGCATTCCGTTGTGAGCAATCTTGTATCTCTGACCACTCATGCTCGTGATATTCTTAACCACTGCCAGCAACTTGGCGTGGTCTACTTTGATATACAGAAGGCGTTCAACTCTATTAGTCATGAGTTACTAATTAAAAAATTGCGTGCATATGGGATTGTTGATGAACTCCTTCGGATAATGCACTCTTTCCTGTTGGACTGGCAGTGTGTTGTATGTACAGGGTTGTGCATAACCTTTTGCTAGGGGTCTGGAAAATAAACAAAACTAACTGGAATGTTTTGCGGTTGATAATCAAAAAGTACGTTTATTTCTGCTTTTATCACATCAATATTTAGTGTGGCCACCACCTGCTTCTCGAACAGCACGCATCCGTTTCGGGCAGGAGCGGAGGAGTGTCTCAAACAGAGCAGTATCGTACTCCATGTCCTTCAGCACAGATGTCAGGTGTCCCATTAGAAGGTCTTTAGAATACCGATTTTCACCATGTTTTTGAATCATTAAAGATTCCACTGCGTCTTTTAACACGGCTCCAAAATGTTCAGCAACGTTTAGGTCAGGGGATGCACCGGGCCATTCGTTTGATGAGAAGAAATCGATAGCACTTTCTCTTAGGATTTGCTGTGTTGCATTAGCCTTAAAGCAAGGTGCCTTATCGTGCATTAAACAAATTTCATGCGGGTCGATAGTGTTGTTTGGATCTCGAAGAAACGGAAAAACATCATTTGTTAGCAAATTCCGAAAATAATCACCATTCCATGACTCACCCTGCTCCTTGAATCTCCACATCATTCGCTTGGCGGTGAAACACACGAAGATGCCAATGCAGTCAGGCTTCTTGGACAGCTCTTGATAGTGTTCATCGTCAGAAATATCTGTAATCGATAAGCTCCAGACCCTATCGTTTTGGTAATTCGGACATCTCATAGTCCACACAAAGAACTCGTTGCTCGGGGCAAGGTGCATGAAGTCGTCTTCCACCCAATCCCGCAGGTAGTCTCAAAACCAGAGCCGGTCTTCGATGTTTAATGCGGTCTTCATCGGTTTTGGAATAACATGGAATGGCTTGATGTTTGCACGCTGACGATGTCTTTGAACCGTTGAACAAGAAATTGTTTTTCCACGCTTGGCTTTAATTTCTTGTGCAACGTTGACACAGCTGCGACGTCTTTTGCCACTGTTATTAGCAATGATGTTTTTGCTTTCCTGTGATAATTTCTCGGGCCTACCCTAATCAAATTCGGCATGGCAGTTATCATAACCTTTCTTCCAATTGTCCGTCACCCATCTATCCAATCGGTTTAACTTGTTCTCAACCCATTTGCGGATAATAAAAGACGCACCTGCTTCCATTGCCTCTCGATATGCATTTGCACGAACTCTATCCATGAAACGCTGCTCTTCACGTTCATTTATTAAACCAGCCATATTTGTTTGATACCAACAGATGCACAATGAACTACTCTCTGCCGAAGCGTCATAAGAGTGTGCTACAACGCTGCGGTATAAGTCGCAGCCCCCTAGCAAAAGGTTATGCACAACCCCGTATACGACATTATTCCTTATTGTCCTATAGGCCTCACTGTGGTGTTCCACAGTGTTCTCTCCTAGGGCGTTTATTATTTGTTATCTTCACTGCTGGTCTCCCTGAGGTGATTAGAAACTCCCAAATTTTGATATATGCAATGATTTTTCGATTGAAAAATGGATGGAAAAAATCTGCGACCTGGATTCCAAACAGGAACCTCGACTATCATGGCCAACGCCTCTACCAATTGGGCTATCGCAGACACGTGGACAGCCAAGCTGTCTCAAAGTGTCTTAAAGACAATCAAGTTGTCACAGTAGAAAGCCCAATGGGAGACGGGAACCTGGCCCGCAGATCGAGAATTTCTCCACTCCGAAGGTTGATGAACTCACAAGTAAATGATAATGATTATAAACTGGAGATACTCTCCAAGCATAGGTAATGATTTTTCGATTGCAAAATGGAAGGAAAAATTCTGCGACCTGGATTCGAACCAGGAACCTCGACTATCATGGCCAACGCCTCTACCAATTGGGCTATCGCAGACACCTGGACAGCTAAGCTGTCTAAAGGTGTCTTAAAGACAATCAAGTAGTAACGGTTGAAAGCCCAATAGGAGACGAGAACCTGGCCCGTAGATCGAGAATTTCTCCACTCCAAACCATCAGAAACTTGATGAACTCACAAGTAAATAATAATGATTATAAACTGGAAATGCTCTCCTAGCATTGGTAATGATTTTTCGATTGAAAAATGGAAGGAAAAATTCTGCGACCTGGATTCGAACCAGGAACCTCGACTATCATGGCCAATGCCTCTACTATCATGGCCAGGAACCTCGACTCTCATGGCCAATTCCAAGTCGCAGAATTTTTCCTTCCATTTTTCAATCGAAAAATCATTACCAATGCTAGGAGAGCATCTCCAGTTTATAATCATTATTATTTACTTGTGAGTTCATCAACTTTCTGATGGTTTGGAGTGGAGAAATTCTCGATCTGCGGGCCAGGTTCCCGTCTTCCATTGGGCTTTCAACCGTGACAACTTGGTTTTCTTTAAGACACCTTGAGACAACTTGGCTGTCCACGTGTCTGCGATAGCCCAATTGGTAGAGGCGTTGGCTATGATAGTCGAGGTTCCTGGTTCGAATCCAAGTCGCAGAATTTTTCCTTTCATTTTTCAAACGAAAAATCATTACCTATGCTTGGGGAGCATCTCCAGTTTAAAATCATTATTATTTACTTGATGTATGCAGATGATATGAAACTTTTTGGTAACATTAAAAATAGTCTTGATGCTCGTCTGCTTCACCAGGACATTCATAGTATATGTCGTTGGTGTGAGCAGACTGATCTTGCAATTAATGCAACCAAGTATGACAAAAAGACCAATTTTATCGAGTTCCTCTATTCTGTAAGTGGAAATATGAAAGTTGCCAAACCCTGTGTCCGTAATCTTGGCATTGTCATTGATAGCACACTTTCCTATAATTCCCATGTTGAATCTGTGCGTCTGAAGGCTTACAGAGCTCTTGGTACCATTGTACGCAATGGAACCGATTTTCGGTGTCTTTCTACATTTGTTTGGCTCTATCGGAGTCAAGTTTTACCCATTTTGTCCTACTGTTCTGTTTTATTAAATGGGTGTTCAATTATGCAGTCTTGTAAACTGGAGAGGGTGCAAAATGTTTTTCTGCGGTTTCTGAGGCAGAAATTCCCGAATTTTCATGTACCTTCAGATCTGTGTGCCCTCTCAGACATTAAAATGAAGACTGACATTGGCTTTCTTTAGAATGTTTTAGTAGGGAAGGTGGATGCTCCGAACCTACTCGAGTCCATTTTCATCCGAATACCGTCTATACAACGAGGAAGCCAGTGATGAAGCTTCGGTCTTCTATTAAACTCAGAAGAATTTCGTCAGAATACAATGTTCAGAATTCAAAAACTGTACAATGAGAATTCTGATGTCATTGATTTATTTAATTGATTTTCCTTGTCTTGTTACTATCCTGTGTTTGTGATTTGGTTGTACAGTATTTATTGTTTATCATTTATTGAATTCATGCTTGTCATTTTGTATTTTTGTATTTTTTTTTTTGTATAATTTTCTTTGTCTTTTTATTATTATTTTTTGTTTTGTATTTACTCCATAATATTATTTTTATTTATTTATTACTTATTTTCTTCTTTTTCTCTTTTTATTTTTTTTTTATTTTGTAACTCTCATTCAAGTTGCTCGATATTGTGGTTCCGTGTAGGCTTGAATTATTGTGTGAACACAATAAATGAATGGAATTAAATTGAATTGTTTTATTATTATTGAATTTTTATCTTTGTAATTATTAACATATTTTTGTTAATCCGTATAAATAAAATTGTGTTTTCTGTATTTTATTAGCCTTTTTTTTTGTTACTACTCTTTTACTTGTATCTTAAATAACCCCATTTTTGGCAATATAGGGGCTTCGCTTTCTAGATTATTCGGTGGGTTATTCCCTGTTGCTGTTACCTAGTTACTACACATTTGGGTTATTTACTTATTTGTTATTAAACGTATGAAATTATACAAATAAGAAATGAGTAAAGAGCGTTTTAATTGTTGATAATCTTACAAGCATGGAAACACGGAATTTTTTTGTGTGATTTTTAAAGAAATTTTTCCTTTATGCAAACAAAATCATTGATTTATTTGTGATATAAGACCCACTTAACTTTTTTTTTACAATTTAGAAATATTTTCTAATATATCAAATGTTTAAATCAGTTATTAATTAGGAAAAACTTTGTAAATTCTTGTACTAAGCATTTACTAAATAACTATTTAGGAATTATAAATAAACTTTATTAATTTTTAATAGTAATTAGTAACTTCAGAGTAAAATGCTGCGAAATTATGGTTGGAGCCTTTGAGTGATGCTTTACTGCAGGGTGGATACTAAACAGTTGCTATGAATGAGTTGTTCATTTGGGCGTCTCTGAGGGATGTTTCACTGTAGTGCACGCCGTGCTCGCAGTTCCTATATGTCAACTTTGCCGTTTTCTCTTAAGTGTTTCTTCTAGATGATCCTTCAAGTGAGGAATGAGCTGAAAGTTTTATACAGCTCAGAAGACCATCAAGCTGTTGAATCAGTTTCACTGGGACATCATCAAACCCACCCTACAGCACGAATTTCGCTCCAAGCATCTTTCACCTCTTTCCTAACTTGAATGAACACATAGGGGGCCGACGATTTGCTTCAGACGAGGTGGTGAAATACTTC
>JAHWFO010099266.1:0-11073 GCA_023313115.1 Rhysida immarginata
TTTAATCAAAGTTTATAATATTCTACAAAAATAATTATTCGGAATCGTCATCTGATTTTCCAAATATTTGATGTAACGTTTTCACCATAAACGCTGTCAAATTCCTCAATCACATCAACAACAGAATTATCCTCTGCATACAAGGGCTCATATTTGGTTCCATCAAGAGGCTGCTAATTCCGCATTCCAAAAATGATTTCTTTACCATTTCTGAGGGAATATCATCCCAGGCCTGCTTTATCACTGAACCATGGCTTTACCCGCACAGTGGGCTGAGGGGACTGCAGCCATCCCCCCCTCTCCGAAATTGTCCACCATGTCAACTAAATCTGTTACATGAGGTATCCCCCTCCCACAAGTAGGATTGGGCCAGGTTAGTGTAATTAAGCGAACCCAGATTATTGTAAACAAATAATTGCCAATTGGCTTAGAGCATTGCATACCATAGAAGTATACAAGTACTGCCCTTGGTATGATGACTTGTGATAACGTGTATTCAATTTTGAATTAAGAATTACATAGGTTTTCACAATTCAATAGGTTTGAATTAAGAAAAACCTAGAAATTTTCACATCAATATCTGTGTATTATGCGCACTTTTTTATATCTTGTATAATACGCATATTATATACTGAAAATTATAGTAATTTTTGTGCTATCAGAAAATTTTAAGTATATGGCCTGTTCTTTTTCGTGGAGAAAACCAAAAAAGGTACAATAGATCTGGACATGCTCGAAAATTTCCTTATCCTGCAGATGAAAATAACCAAGATGGGTGTCTTCACTACCAGCTTAGATTGGGCACCAGCTCACGTCTGAATCAAAGTCTGAAATTTCCTTGATAACTGATTCCCAAGTCAGTGGACTGGTCATGCAGGGCCAATTGCATGGCCTAGATTTAATCAATCTCAATTTTTTCTTAAGGGGTGCCATTAAAGATCGAGTGTTTGTTACACATTTATATGCTGTATCTTGCTGAGCTGAGAAATCGATTTTACACTGCCATACCAAGAATCAGTGGAAGTCACATTGAACCAACATGACTGATGCCTCACCAATCTTTCATCTTTATATGATGCCTAACCAATTCTGTACTTTTAAAGTTGTAATGTCCTTTTTGAAATCGCCTTGTGTTTCAAAATTGTAAGCTAAACTTTAAAAGTGTCATTCATCCATCTTAAAACTGACAAAGTACACTATTTGTGATATTCCGATAACAAAAAGTTCTTATCAACATATATCCCGAAGCGCATTTTTCGGTAGAAATGGAGACATTTGAGCCAATTCCTGTGGAGACACTTGAAAAGCGTATCAATGCAACATGCGATGGTATTCGGATACAGGCTGGAATATTCAAACAAGTATGGCAATCCACGATGCGACGTGTGACCGCTTGCATTGCATCCCAAATTTGTCTCTTCAAACATCTTTTGTAATGACGACACAATTTCTAAAGTGTGGTTCCAACATGCGTAAAACAATGGCAAAAGCCATAAAGCAGAAAAATTTTATGACACCATTTCCTGATTTTGTTTTCCTGTCCAACATAAAACTCTCTTATCTTGCTAGGCAGTTCGGCATATTCGGCAACTCAAATCTGACTGAGTCAGATCTGACTAGGTCATGTGACCTATGACGATTTTCTGACTTGCATCTGAGCTGATCTGAGTCGAAGTGCCGAATGCAAAATCTGAAAATCTGACTGACTTGACGACTGAAGCGACATCGACCTGCAGAATAGATCATTAGATAGTTCATGGAGCAACCCAACGTGGCTAATTTGAAAATAAACATGACAATTAGTAATGAATCCTCACTATCCCGAACCCATTAAAACAGCGTTAACGACAATAAGGCTACTATCAGCTGTAGCCATTTTCGAGAGCGAAGAAAACGAAATATTTTTAATCCTATCGGAATAAAAATACAATCATTGTCCTGTAGTAGAAGGGAAAAGTTTTCTTATCGAAACGATCGCCTGTGCAGGGGTTCTCAAACTTTTATTTGTTCGTAGCACACCTTAATTATGTTTATTTTTTCTTAATTTTTTTTCGCGGCAAGGTCATGCAATTTCACAATGCATAGCTGTACCGCGGTACACCCTTTTGAAAACGGATTAAAACCCGTTTTTTCCTTATCTTTTGTTATCCTTGACCCCTGCTACAATGGACAGAAGAGAGGCAACGTCATGGATTAATTTTCTGACTTCCTCAGTCAGAAATTTTTCGACTGAGCAAACGTCACGATTCTGACTGGATTTAATCTGCCACAAGTCCTTTGCCGAACACGTTTTCGGAGCAGTGAGTCAGTCAGAATCAGTTGCCGAACGCTTCGCGCCTCTGATCCAGTCGGATCTGACTCAGATCTGAGTTGCCGAATACGCCATATGACTCAACCCAACTCAAAAAAGCAGGAATATTTTGTCGGATAGAGACGCGAAAGCAGGAAGCAGGGTGACCAGACGTAGTAATTTCATTACTACCGTAGTAATAAATGGCCTAAAATCCCTGCCGTAGTAATGACCGTAGTAATTTGGAAAAAGTAGTAATATGTAGTAATATTTGAATCTCCGTAGTAATAGGTGTAGTAATATCCTAAAACATGCGCACTGATTGGTCATCAGTCCAACGTCCAACATGCAACACCACCTAGAGGGGATGGTGTTGATTGATCTGCACGTGATGACTCATGCTTGCGTGAGTGGATGCTGTTGGCAGGCATAAATTCTGGTTGCTGGTTTCACGGTTTCAAAGTTTCACAGCTGGTTTCACGTTCAGTTTCACATCGCTTTCGCCAGACGCCTGACAGCAGCCCAGTAGCTTGCTGCATCGCTCCTTCCGCACTCCGCACGCAGCCGCCGCATTCGGCTAGCATTCGCATTAAGTCGCATCGCATCGCACTGATATGGGAATGAAACGGAAAAGAAATGCAGATGAGAAAAGCGATACTTACGATTCTCATAGTGACGATTGCACCATAGCCAAGGTAGGCACATCACCCAAATCCAAGAAGAGGCAGTCCATGATGAAGTAGAAAGTGAATGGAGAGCGATTCCTTTGTGTGAAGATGCCAATAAAATTGTAGAGGATGAAACTACAATTAATTGCGAAAATGGTAAACTTAGAAATAAAAAACTCTTTCACCACAACGATATCGTTGTGGTGAAAGAGTTTTTTATTTCTAAGTTTACCATTACAATTATCCACACTTGTCTTTTTTATTATTTAATTGCGAAAAGTTTTGGGGTCAGTTGGCGAAGTTAAAAGATTCCAATGGAAAGTTAATGTTTTCTAATGTAGCAAGATTTGCTTATGCTCTATTAACTATCCCTGTTTACAATGCAGATTGTGAAAGAATTTTTTCTCAGATTAATTTAATTAAAACTAAGAGTAGAAATAGGTTTTCCACAGAAGGTGTTTCAAGCATCTTGTTTACTAAAGAAGGTTTACAAGAAACATGCTTATCATTTACGCCTGATGCTAACATGTTGAAGAGATTTTCAAATGAGATATATGAAAATCAACATTCCAAATCAGAAATCACAAGAATCTTTGGAGATTTGGAGTAAATTGATATTAGTGATAGCGTTTTTGAAATTGTGATATTATGATATTGATATTGTGATAAAATGATGTTGATCTTGTTGATAGGTCATTTGCCCCATCCTTCTTACAATGTTTTCTAAGTTCAATTTAATATTAAATTTGTTAATTACATTTGTTATTATCTTGATATACGCTAATAAAATAAAAATACAATTTTTCTACGCTGTTCATGTCTATTTCGGATTTTTAAATTAAGATTTTACTTTTCAAATTCAATCAGGGATTTCAAATCTTGGAGTTTGCCGCCCAGCCCTTGTTTAAAGTCAGGGTCCATACAGGTCAGGGTTCGCGCTTACTCGCAATTTACGCGTCAAATGGGCATTTTTCCTAAAAATTGACTGGTGATTTTTTGATCAGTGAGTCAAAATTGACTTGTTTAATTTTGAATATCATCGGCTCATATCCTTCTCACCACATTTTAACACTTCATTTTGTCACCTGCGCCCTTGTTTAAATTTCCAGTTAACTATAGCAGCAACTACAGAAATTGTGCTTGCATGTAAAAATATAGAAATTAGAAAGAATTTAAAATTTGACTCGCAGTTTTCAGGCTTGGGAGTCAAATTGACTCCTAGATTTTTTGCCCTAGCGCGAACCCTGCAGGTCATGGAAAATCGAAAAAAAATTTCCAGGCCTGTTTTGGAATATTTTTTGAACAGATTTAATGTTTTCTTAATAATTATTTAACAAGTGTACGAACCCTGAAAGTTAACTTCTTGCCTTGCGTTGTATAGCACTTCAAAAGCACTGATCTATATTTTGTAAAATGCCCCCTTACTGTAGTAATAAGGTAGTAATTTGGGACCCTTAACGTAGTAATATATGGTAATAGGAGGCCTTGTGCCGTAGTAATATCGAATTTAAAAACCTGGTCACACTGGCAGGAAGTGGGGTCAAAAAAGTTTTCTGCTTTCTAGTTTCTACTGTTATTTTTACGCATGTGGGAACCATGCTTAACACTGTCATAAGTCAGATTCTGTACTAATTGCTCTATTACAGATAAACCGTCCATTTCCGGACATACACTGATTGGAAGAAAGTAATTGGACACTTTCGATTTTAGACGTTTTGTCGAATATCTAGAAAAACACTTGACGAAATATCCTGAAATTTCAGGGGTGTAAAAAGGATGTTACACCTCATATTTCAGCGAAGGTTTTCTCCCGAAGGCAAATATGCTTAGAAGTGAACCAAAAATATAATGTTTGGAATCACCCTGTAAAAAATAATGCTTGAAATGCATTGTAGCTGTAGCATATGCTTAAGGGGCTTGTTTTACTTTTCTGTGTTCATTTGTATGAGAATAGCACGTATATTCATGGAGAAACAAAGGTTTCTTTAAAAAGCTCGAAATGTTTTCGTAAGTTTTTTGTTTGTAACACGCAGGATTTTCAACCCAATGCAATGCCATTTTCAGGAAACTTGACAAACTACAGTGCACACAACATCCTGCAATCAGAATAGAAAAATATTAAATATTTGATGAAATATGAGCATTTTTACTAAATAATGTTTAACTGTGCATGCGTTACCAAATTGTCTTTTGCATAATTTATTAGCCAAATGTACAGAGCTACTCTTATAAAAAGCCCAAGCAAATATCGTGTAAAATTCAGAAAGATATTTGGATCGGACACAAGTATCAACTTCTTCTCCTTATGCTGATATGAAAAAATATTGACTTCATATTGACTTCATATCAGCGTAAGAAGAAGTTGATACTGGTGTCAGATCCAAAAATAAAAGTTTGGAGAAAGCCCCTTATCGTTTTGTTTATTTTTGAGAGCAACTGAAATTCAACTCATTCTATCGGCGATATCTTTCTCAATTTTAACAATATTTGCTTGGGCTTTTTATAAGAGTAGCTCTATACATTTGGCTAATAAATTATGCAAAAGATAATTTGGTAACACATGCGCATGCGCAGCTAAACATTATTTAATAAAAATGCTCATATTTCATCAAATATTTAATATTTTTCTATTCTGATTGCAGGGTGTTGTCGGTACTGTAGTTTGTCAAGTTTCCCATAAATGGCATTGCATTGGGTTGAAAATCCTGCGTGTTATAAACAAAAAACTTATGAAAACATTTCGAGCTTTTTAAAGAAACCTTTACATCTCCATGAATATACGTGCTATTCTCATACAAATGAACACAGAAAAGTAAAACAAGCCCCTGAAGCATATGCTACAGCTACAATGCATTTCAAGCATTATTTTTTACAGGGTGTTTCCAAACATTATTTTTTTGGTTCACTTCTTTGCTGGTCCCCTATTTGCCTTCGAGTGAAAACCTTCGCTGAAATATATGAGATGTAACATCCTTTTTACATCCCTGAAATTTCAGGATAATTCGTCAAGTATTTTTCTAGATATTCGACAAAACGTCTAAAATCGAAAGTAGTCCGGTCATTAATGGCAATATGGTATATATCCATGCTAGTGATATGAGTAGTACTACATATGAAAAAATGTTAGGACGAAAGCCAAATTTGGGTTATTTCTGAAGGTTTGGTTCCTTAGCATATACAATACTCATTTCCAAAAAAGTTGGGACAATGCAACATATAAGAAGAACTCCAACACATTTGTTTGGATTATTGTATTGCCGTTTATTTCAACGCATTACAATACATAAACGATAAATTAGGCATGGGATCACATATCTTATATGCTTAAAGAAAGATACAGGTGGTTTTCCTGTTTGGCACGTGCAACACACTCCCAAAAAAGTTGGGACAGCACGGCGTTTACCACGGTGTGGCGTCACCTCTCCTCTTGATGACACACTGTAATCTTCTGGGCATCGATGACACCAATCTTTCTAACACCGTAATCGGAATTCTGTCCCATTCCTGTTGGATATAGATTTTCAGCTGTTCAACTGTCCGGGGTCGTCGCTGTCGTAGTTTTCGTTTAATAATACGCCAAACGTTTTCTATAGGCGACAGATCCGGGCTGCAAGGGGGCCAATCCAACATACGAATGCGCTGCCGACGTAGCCATGCAGAAGGTAATGCGCGCTGCATGCGGTCTGGCGTTGTCTTGTTGAAATATACACTGACGTCGTCCAAACAGGCGCCTCTTAGATGGCACCATAGCTTGTTCCAGGATCTGTATATACGCTTCAGCATTGACGGTGCCATTGCAGATGTGCAAGTCTCCCATTCCATGGCCACTAATACAGCCCCAGACCATGACAGACGGTGGTTTCTGTACCGAACGCCTGTAGCACGCGGGAATATCCTTTTCGTCTTTGGTCCGGAGTGTACGGCGTCCATTATTTCCGTAAACAATCGTAAAGGTTGATTCATCGGACCACAATATGTTCTTCCAGCGTGCTTGGGACCAATTGCGATGGGCTCGAGCCCATATCAGGCGGCGACGTTGCTGTCGTTTGTTGATGTATGGCTTCCGTTGTGCACAGTATAACTTAAGTTTGCATTTGTGGATGCACCGGCGTACAGTATTCAACGATAATGGCTTCCCGAAGAAATCGCGGGCCCACGTGGCTATGTCCGTAATCGCAGCATTCCTATGCGTGACGCAGTGACGTCGGAGGATCCGAAGAGCTCGAGCATTCAGAAGAGGTTTTCTACCTTGGCCTTTCCGAACTGTGATCTCACCACTATCTCGGTAGCGCTTGATAATATTATGTACTGTAGATGATGACAGTACATAATCTTCTGGCTATTGCACGCTGAGAAACGTTGTTTGTGAATTCTTGAATGATTCGATCACGAAGATCTTCGCTAACTGGCTTGCCTCGACCCATCGTTCCGAATAAGTTACCTGAACGACGGATGGCAACTGTTATTTATACGGAATGTAGTACGACGTCATCATTCTAGATTATTCCCGAACAATTCGGAAGGTTCCACTACTAACGGCGCTTTCTACAACGTATGTCCCTACTATTTTGGAACGTGTTGCAACACCCCCATTCAAAATGAACGTCCCGGCCACGATACAAAATGTTTTGGTGCACAGTATATTTATGTCATTTCATAAACGTATCTGCTATTTTGTATTCGCTTGAAAGTTTTGTTACATCATCCCTTTCTGTTTTTTCTATATATTTTGCACTGTCCCAACTTTTTTGGAAATGAGTATTGTATTTATGTTCTTAAACGTTATAGGACAAAATTAGAGCCCAAATCTAGAGTCGGTATATTCATAGGTTATGCTACTTATACCAGAGGTTATCGCATTGTTGATCCAGGTAGAAATAAGGTCGTAGAACTGAAACATTGTAAAGTCGTCGAATCATCTTGTGGTGTAAATTTTGTTCCACGATTTAATCAGAAAATTTACATGGTTTAAAAAAGGTTACGTAAAAAATGATGACAAAAAGACAGTTTTGTTACTTAAAAGGTCGCTATATGGACTAAAACAGTCAGGATGCTGTTGGTTTTCCCACATGTCAAATGTTTTGCAAGAGATGGGATTTAAACCATTTTTACACTGTCCCTGTGTATTTAGATTTCACACAGATTGTTTTTTATTACTTTATGTAGACGATATCGCAATATTTGCAAAGAATTCAGATATCATGTCAAATATTTTTTCTGTTTTATCTAAGAGTTATGAATTGATTAATCTGGGGCCTATTCGACGTTCTTTGGGTGTAGAATTTGCTTACATCAATAGGCATTATTATATGCACCAGATTTCATATACTGAGAAAATTGTTTCACAATTTCTTGTTTTACAAGCATCAATTTCGGTGTTAATCTTGAGAGCATATGGGCATAGGGGTCAACCTTTAGATGAGTAACATATTTCAATTCGGTGTTAATCTGTGAGGTACATGTTCGTGTACTTCCCTTGTAAGTTTAATTGCATAGCGAGGTTTTGGAAAAAAGTCAAAAAGAGCTTACTAATAAATTCGAATGGCTTTCTTTTTCCCCCATCATTGATGGATATAAATCTTCTGCACTAGAGAAAACAATTTTTTTTCAATTTCTAGTCTGATTCCTTAAAAGAGAAAAAATGAAACAAACAATGAGATACTATAGTGACTAAAAATAAAACTTCAAACTTTTAGGTTACTTCAGGATGAAAAATAAAAGGAAAATTTCTGCAACCTGGAGTCAAGCCAGGAACCAGAAGTATCTACACTATGTGGAAGAAAGTTTTAGGCACACTCCTTATAAGAACATTTAAATTTCCCCATGACCATCACATGATCTGTGAAATTTAAAAACGGTCTGTAACTAATTTTCAGGTAAAATGGCTACTAGGAGACTGCTTTCTGGTTTTGAAAAGGGCATGATAACCGGCTGCTCCAAAAAAGGCATGAATAAACGACCCATTGCTCACACCCAACACGTCACAAAAGCAACTGTATTCTGAAATTCGTTTTCATTTGCATGCCGTTCATGAGGATGTGAAATGTGACAAGTGAAAGTGCCATCCAAACTAAAGATGGCCACATGGTGGCAGGAGTGCGAAAATCAGCTTCTTCTCGATCTGAAAATCAGAAAATGCTTTGCTTTCTTGACACCCTGGGGAAAATGTCAATTGACAAGGATGCCCCAAGGGGCCAAAAACTCTGCACATGCGTTTCAGTCATATATGATTAGCAACCTGGGTGAGCATATGGGCATAGGGGTCCACTGTTTTCAAGATGACATGCTCATATACAGTGAGTCATTTCAGGAAGATATTAAAATAGTAAGATGGGTGCTTGAAAAGTTTATACAGAAGGGGCTCACCTTAAAGAAGGACAAATGCCAATTTTGCCAACCTCAAGTGACATATTTGGGTCACGAGTTATCCAAAGGTGTTGTCTCTTATCCTGAAAACCTAGAGGCTGTTCAGAGTCTGCCAACACCTAAAAATGTAAAATGGGTACAATTCATAATAGGATCCATTAATTTTTATAGGTCGTTCATCCTGAACATCCAAAATATTATCACCCATAACAAGCCTAACTAAGAAAGGTGTTCGTTTTTATTGGGATGATGAATGTGAGAGGGCATTTTCTGAAATTAAGACCATGCTCATGAATCCTCCCCTCCTATCTCCACCAAAATATGATCATGAATTTTTATTGGATACGGATGCATCGAATGAGGCTGTGGGGGCAGTCCTCCAGCAAAGAGACAGAATGGGACTCAGGCCAATAGCATATTTCAGTGCTAAGCTCAAGGGAGCTCAGGTTAGATATAGCACAATTGAAAAGGAATGCTTGGCAATTGTGCTTGCCCTAAGGCATTTTAGGTACATGGTCCTAGGGTTTGATTTGATTGTTCGAACCAAAATAGTACTGGCCTTTCTGCAAAAGATACAAGGGCACAACCAATGGTTATTAAGACGGGCCCTCAAGATACAGGAATAGTGCCCTAAAGTTCAACACAACAAGGGTGCAGAAAATTTGGTAGCCGACATGTTTTCATGTGCGCCTATGACAAGGCAAATAATCAGTTTTAGTGAATTCAGGGACTATTATAAATGGACAAAGATTAGATCCTGATCTGGTGAAAATAATGGAGGAGGTGAGCAAGAGAAATAGCAAAACGGGAGAGCATGTTATATTAAATGATGTGCTTTATTACATAGGAGCAAACAACCCTAAAAATGGTCGGGAGAAGGGTAGGCAATTGTGTGTCGGCAAGGAGAAAGATTTAAGGTTATCGAGGCAGTACATTCCACATGCTTCGGCGGGCACAGGGGGATGACAATGCTGATGGTGTTGGAGTTGTTGAACAGTAAGGTGTATTCATTGAACAAGATCCTTGTTTCTTAGTTCATCCTTGGATGTTGATTTAATTGGTTTTTATAAATAAAGTTTGTAAGTAAGATGACCATACATAACATATCTGCATCCGCTCCTCTCATGCTTTATTATGGACAACGAGAGTAACCACACAGGGTAAAATACCTATATTAATCCCTGAGTTTAATTGAATATCTTTTCATCGCTTTTAGATAAAAAAAAAAAAAGGTAAAATCTCACGGTAATAATATAGGCAGTAAGGATGTTTGAGGGTACATTGAGTCGTGTGAGGCATGCCAGAGGTCACACTTAAGTTAAGGAAAGACACCCATACAGGAAGGCATAAATGCCACAAGACCACTTGAGAAAGTGGCCATGGAAGTAATTGGTCCAATAGGGGAAAGCAATGAAGGAAACCAGTTTATTGTAGTTTTTTATTGATGTAATGAGTAGGTTCCCAGAAGCCAAAACCGTTCCAAATCAATGTGCAGCAAATTTTGTTAGGGCATTTGAGGAACTAATAATATGTCGATATGGTATTCCTGATGAGCTTATAAGTGATCGGGGTACAAACTTCACATCTGAGATGTGAAACTCTCCTGTGAAGACTTAAGAGTGAAACAAAAGTTCACCAGAGCTTACCGCCCCACTTTGAATGGTCTGGTGGAGCATTTGAACCAGACAATCATAGAGACCATCCGTAGGTCAAACCACAGAATTGGGATCGATACATGAATCTGGCTCT
>JAHWFO010099294.1:0-15182 GCA_023313115.1 Rhysida immarginata
CCTCCCTAACACATACAATGTCCCCAACTCACTTGCCTTAACTAATTCCCTCTCCAACATTAATACTGACGAACATCTCTCCCTAATGTCCCTTGACATAACTAATCTCTACACTAATATCCCCGTTGCTGACACCCTAAAAATCCTCAAATGCCGCCTACACTCTTCTCCCCTCCCTACATCCGATGTTATCGACCTTCTATCTATCCTTTCTGTTATCACTTCCCAAAATTACTTTACTTATAATAACTCCTTCTATACCCAACCGACCGGGTTAGGTATGGGCTTTCCTCTTAGCAGTTTCCTCTCTGAAGTCTATTTACAACATTTAGAACTAACTTTTGTTACCCCCCTCCTTAACAATACCACTATCATAGCCTACTTCCGTTATGTCGACGACATTCTCATACTCTTCGATTCTCGTTCTACTTCCCCTCCTGCCATAGCTGACACCTTTAATTCTTTCTCTACCCACATCCAGTTTACCTTCGAAATCGAGTCCAACAGATCCCTCCCTTACCTGGACATCCTTATCACTAACGACGTCCCCTCCAACCGCCTCACCTTCTCCGTTTACCGCAAGCCTACTACATCCTCTAACCTTATCCATCGTTCCTCTTCACACCCCCCGATACACAAACTAGCATCCCTACGTTGCCTAATCGACCGTGCCTTGAAGCTCCCCCTCAACCCCTCCGCCCGCTCGTCCGAACTACGCATCATCCGTTCCCTTGCCCATAGGAATGGGTATTCCAACTCCTCCTTTTCCCGTTTCCTCCACCGCCGGCAACACGCCATCTCCAATCCTACCTCCCCTGATGCACCCCAGTCCAAGAAGTGGGTCTCCTTAATGTACCTAGGTCCCCATTTCTCCCAACTCTCCCGTTTTCTATCTTCCCTCGGACTCCGAGTATCCTTACGCTCCCCCCTCTCGTCCACCCGCACTCTGAACCCCTCATCCGCCGTCGTTTACGATAAACTCGCACAACCCGAAGTCTACCGCCTCGATTGTACGTTGTGCGACAAATACTACATCGGATTATCCTCCCGTACATTCACAGTACGTTTTAAAGAACATGCCAAGTCTTACACCAAGAATGACAAACGGTCACACTATGCTAACCACCTGAGGAGAACCGGACACCCCCTTAGCACGCAAGATGAAGTGATGTCCGTCTTACACATTTGCCATAATCCTTCAAAAACTACCACCCTCGAAGCTATCGAAATCTACAAGGCCAAGAAGACCAACCCCGACCGATTACTCAACCGCCAGACCGACTTCGACATATTTACCATACTTAATCCTCTTTCTGATTTACTGTAAACTGGTTTTATTTTGTCATTCTCCCTTTTCTATTTTATTTTGTCAATCTCCCCTGTTGACAACCAGATATGTTCTCTTTACGGTCCGCGTTTTTTGTCGCATCACTTTTGTCATTTCCTATAGTTTTATATTTTAATTTTTATGCTTATCTCGCTTGTTTCTCTTATTGGCCATTTCCTATGTATCATATTTTTACGCTCATTGGTCCATCTGTACCATTTTTCTGTATATAAAGCCTGCGAGCCTCTTGTTGTGTACCTTGACAAAGCCGGGAATAAATGGCGAAACTAGTTGGTAATTCTATTGTCCATCTCTTATACTGTAAGGCCACTACACACATTGGAAAAAAATAATGTTTGGAATCACTCTGTAAAAAATAATGTTTGAAATGTGTTGTAGCTGTAGCATATGATTAGGAGGCTTCTTTTATTGATGTGTGTTCATTTGTATGAGAATAGCACATGGGTCATTGCATGTCAAACTACCAAATTTTAGAAATGGTTCCCACCTGACCGTCTCCAATTTTCTTTAAATTTTAACATAATGTTGATAAAGATTTGAAAGAAGGGTAGACAAAGTTTCAGCTTCATAGACCTCATTGTTGAGGCACTAGAGCCTCCCTTTTAGACAACCATTTTGTAATTAATGAATATTTGGCCAAGTTTGATGGTTCACTGTTTTACATTAAAGATGGTTTGTAGTTTGAAAATTAGGTTACCAAGTCAGTTTTTCCTACAGAATTCAAAAATAATATTATCAGTGGCCAAAATTCATTCTATTTTTTGGAATTTGCTACCAAAGTCACTAAAAAAAAAACCTGTCTCAGCAAATGTTAACCCAACTTTGAAAGTCATTAGTTAAGAAACAGTAAACTTTCAAGGCTTGATATTTTAGGGTTACACTTAGTAGGCACCTGAGTGACTCCTATACAAATGATAGCTGTCTTGATCCTACAGTTTTTGAGATATCGTAAAGAAAGTGGACTCCAAAAATTTTATGCACAAATTTAGCTAACTTTTGAAGCAAAATATGTCTAAATGCGTCATCCCCAATTTTATTTTGAGTAATTTCATTGAAAAGAGCAGACTTTTTTCTACATTCTGGGATCTTCATGGGAACATCTCCAATATAGCAATGAAGATGACCTAGTTTTGGGACAAAATCAGTTATATCAATAAATTGTTTTACTGTTAAAATGTGTCTATATAGTGCCTGCACAAGCAAGGTATTGCAGTTTCAAGTATATTGGACTATTAAATTAGCATTTTGATGAGAGCCAGAATTTGCAGCTCCATAATCATGGCCCCAGCCAATAAACTTTGAAAGCTAACTGGAGGGCTGGAGTAATTCTAAAATGTAAAAACTGCATTTTTTTACATGACACATCATCATTTGTTGCATTTGTCAACCAAACACCAGAAACCATTTTTCATCATATCCCAGTAGCAACTCTTCAGCCAGGGCAATATGTTGCATCCGTTTATGATAATCATTGGTGGATTGGAAATATTTGCACAATTTCTCTTGAAGACAATGATGCACTCGTAAACTTCATGCATCCTCATGGAAAAGCCAAATCATTCCATTGACCAGCAAGGCAGGACACATGTTGGGTGCCTGAGCAGCAAATTATCATGAAAATTCCAGCACCAACAGCAACAAGGTTAGGACGACAATACAGCTTTCCAGAGTCAATAATATCAAATATTAAGAGTTGCCCAACCACTATCCCACGTAATTTAGTTCCTTCTTTAACCGTTAGGAAAATCCTACTATACCCAAGCTTTATGCTCTACCTAAAGTGCACAAGCCAGGGAATAATTTGAGACCCATCGAGTCCAATATCAACTCCCCCTTATATCCCATCTCGAAACTCCTAGCAAAGTTCTTAAAAACCCTCAGAGTTTCCGATTTCGACTGTACCGTTAGTAATAGTGTAGAATTGACGAAGAAACTGGCCAATGTGGTAATTAACCCGAATGATATTTTAATCTCCTTCGACGTTGTCTCTCTCTTCCCTAGCGTTCCCATCCCTGAGACACTTAAGTTTTTAAAAGAGGTCCTAGTTAGAAATAATATTTCCGAGAATCAAATTGACGAGATCCTCCGTTTAACTAGGATTTGCGTCAACAACAATCTTTTTAGTTATAAAGGTGACGTTTATGTCATGAAAAAGGGTACCCCAATGGGCTCGTGCCTTAGCCCAATTTTGGCAGAAATTTTTCTTAAATCGTTTGAGGATATCTTGAAGAAATCGGGCCACTACTTTCCCCGTATTTGGTTTCGTTATGTTGACGATATTTTTGCGGTGTTTGATCCTGTTGCTTGCAACGTCATTGATTTTTTGGATCATTTAAATTCTTTCTACCCCAGGGTTCAGTTTACTTTCGAACAAGAAGTTGATGGAAAATTACCATTTCTAGATGTTATGATTATAAAGGCCTCTAACTCCCTTTCTTTTGATGTTTATCGTAAACCATCAAACCAGCTTAATTTTATCCCGTCAGATTCCAGCCACCCGTGGAACCACAAGCTTGCCACGTTTATCTCTATGATAGACAGAGCAATCAACCTTCCATTGGATAAGAAGACCCTGAATAAAGAAATCTCCACAATTAGAAGGATCGCCACCAGGAATGGATATAACCAAAGGACCATCACAAGGATTTTAAAAAAGAGGACGTTCCATAAATTTATCAAAGACAACACGACTTTAAAGAAAATCAAAGGGAAGTACACCACGATATCAATACCCTTTAATAATCAATTAGTTAAGGGCCTTAGCTCCATTTTTAGTAATCACGACCTGGCTTTATCCTTCAGCAACCCAAACCAAGCAAAGCTATTACTGGGTAACCCAAAGGATAAGGTCCCCCCACTCCTGCAGACTGGAATCTACAAGGTTAAGTGTCCTCAGTGCCCCAAGTTTTATTTTGGACAGACGGCCCGCAATCCTACCATTCGATTTAAGGAACATTTGGCCCACTTGAAGTATGGAAGAAGAAACCTGTCCGCTGTGGCGAAACACTCGTTGGATACGGGACATAGAATACCGTTCAACGATCTTGTACTTGTTAAAGCAATAAAAAATAATCGCCTTCTGGATGCCTTTGAAAGTTTAGAAATCTCATCAGCCAACAGCAAAAATTTACTAAACTCCGACAAGGGACCCATTGGAGATTCTCAACTGATTAACTATTGGTCCAAATGGACCAATCACTGAATTATCCCTCTTAGTGGGGTTTATCACATTTTCTGTCATTGGTGCTGTCAGACTATAAATATCGGTCTTGTTCTTTTTCACACTCAGTATCATCTGGTGTGTTACTCCCTTCTTTTCCACCTGCTGAATGATGAGAGCTTCGCCCTCGAAAAGCGCTTTAGGATTAGGTTGTATTTTTCTTTTTACTTAATTTTTGTTGTGGTTAAAGAGTTGTTATTTCCTTTGTCTTTATTGTTCAATTTGTTATTGGTCCCCTATTTGCCTTTGGGACAAATCTTTTGCTGAAATATGAGGTGTAACATGCTCTTTACACGCCTGTAGTTTCAGGATTATTCGACAAAACGTCTAAATCGAAAGGTGTTCCTATTATTTTGTCCACCCCCTGTAGGTTGTCTGACTCCAAGCCAAACCCAGTTTTTCATTTACTTTAAATATAATTTTAACTATAATGAAAATATTGTAATGAAATTTTCAACTGACTTAACTTGCTTTGTGTAAAATGTGATGATGACATCATAACAAGTAGAGATGGAAGGAAAATATTCACTATTCCACAAAATAATCATTTAATAAGCATACATGTATACATTTTGGCCACTAAGTAGCTATCATCAGTACAGGGCAAAGAATGGACGATGTCCACGTAACTCGTGCGCCCTCTAGTAACGACATTGTCAACCCTCATTCCGGGTCTGAAAGAATGACTCACGTTAATTGCTCTGTGCCTCCCTGCAAAAATTATAAAAGTAAAGCAACCGCAAGGCACTATTTCCCGAAATATCAAAATAATTATATATTTACTGCAGCTTTTATTTCCATTTTTATGGAATAGTTTTAATTTTTACATATTTTATCCGTTATGAAATGAAATGAACTGTAAGGGGTGGTTAACACGAAACCAAAGTGGTTACACGAGAAACCGAAGTGGTTAAACCAGAAACCTGAGCACTACGACTCTAAGAGTCTATTGTACTATCCCCAATGACGACTGCTACAGGAAACAGTAGCAGCCGGGACCGATGGCTTAACGTGCCCTCCAAAGCACGGGGGGCGATGGACATTTCCAGGTGGTCACCCAACCTGTGATTAACCGCACCCAAGCTTGCTTAACTCCACCAATGCATTAAGCAAGGCGAGACAACTGGGCTACGGCTGCCCCCTTATCCTTTAAATTCACGACAGTTTTCAGACTGAAATATAGCCATTTATGAAGAGTTGAAGTGTAAGATACTTTTAAGTTTAACATAAAAGACTATAAACATTTCGGGAATATGCTACCCTTTTGTCCAATATATTCGGAAAGAGTTAATAAAATTTTAAAAATTGATATGGTTAAAAAATGCATCTTATTATATTCAAAGAGAAGAAAATAATCAAATTGCAGAAACTCTTCAAACATATAATTATAAATAGAAAAGGGAAGGGAAATTTTTGCGACTTTTCGGGGATATGCTACCTCTTTGTTCAATGTTTTAAATCAATTTGAGTAAGCTATGTAAATTCATATAAATTTCCTTTATATACTCCCAGAATACATAAACTGTTAATTTTTTTATTTTCAATTCTAATTGTTATTGTAATATATATCTTTGGTTTTAATAAATATGCAATATTTTATAATTAGAAGGCTGATTATAAAATTTGGTTAAAAAACAAACAAAAGACAAAAATAAAACAAAAAAACATACTATGATAAATTGAGTGGATATATTTCATGAAGAAATTAATAGACTTTAAGAATGCAGTGAGTATTTAATTTTATAATGTCAAATTTAATTTTTTTTAGCTTGAACTTGAATTAAATCATTCTCAACGAAAAAAGGCTAAAAATGCAAACGGAGAATCTTGCTGTGGAAAACTAAGTCAAGAAAAAGAAATTAATGTATCAGAGGTATCAGAGGTGAATATTTTGTGAGGTAATTCATGTCTTCAGTGTTGGTAGCGCAAATGGTGACCCGGTTGACTGCTTTCAAAATAAGCCACCAGATGGCAGTAAAACAATAGCACATGCGCAATTTCTATCGTGGAAATCGTCCATTACAAATTTGGAAGCTGTTTATATAAACAAGAGAGTATTAACATTGGCCAATCAATGGCATGAAGCTTGTAGAGCTGTGCTATCTGATTAGTTACAGAGTTAAACAGAGTAACGAATTAATGATCTACCAAAAAAAAAAAGGTTAAAACGGAGAGCTGTGCAGTCAGATTGGTTACAGAATAGAAAAACATAACAAAACAACAACAAAAAAAAATTACAGAAAAATCAAAAGCTGTGCATATAATGGTTATTTTGTGGTATAGTGACTCCATTTTCCTTGCATCTCTATAATTACATCCACAAAGCAATATAAGGTTAGGGCTTTATTTTTGTAAGTGGTGACCATCTGTGTATCACCGTAAGTGGTGACCATCTGTGTCCCTTGGTTTCGAGTTTCTCTGCGAGGGCCCAAATGGTGAACTTATTTGGTGTATATCTGCCTCCAACGTTTACAGAAACATCTGTTGACATACCTGCATTAGGGCATGGTGTCTTTTCTACTATTCCATATACATTAACAAAAACCTGGGTCCAAATAGAATAATCAAAAAGACAGCATTGAGTTACCTAGATTTTTTCCCTTTGTAAGAACTTTTTCTTTATTTATTTCAATATTTATATGCATATACACAAATTAATCAGATATTCAGGTCAAGGGGAAGCAGAAGTTACTGTAGCCATGTTCGATAAATAACATTAGGGAATAACAAAATTGACATATAGTTTAGTTTTAATTTTAATTTCTGAAAAAATTAACCCAACATTTAAAAATTTAAAAACAAACAAAAACTATCATTATTTATAATTTATTCCATTATAAAATACCATAAATCATACTCTTCCCCCCAATTTGAGTCAATATAAAAATAACTTCTGTATGAATCTAGGCATAAAGACCATGAAGTCAGACAGCGATGTAAAAATTGTTCTTAGCCATAGCAAGAACATTTTAAAAAGTAGCAATCTTATTTTATAGTCAAGTCAGTAGAATATGTTTTTAATGGATTCCACATTCTTGAAAATTATGAGCACATGTAGGCAAAACTGCGATGCACAGGCTATCGAGAAGATTTCCATTTCACCATGGTGCAAGAAGACATCATCGTGTAGCAGACTTCTTGGTTAAAAGTAAACTTTAGTTCCAGAGATGTTAGAATGTTTTGCAAAATTCAATTTAAAAATTAAGATGTTACATAAAAATGCTGAAGCATGAATACCCCCAATGATATTCAACATTTTTGAATGCCTGCATTCATCATCAGAATCTCCATAAAATGATATCCAATGTGAAAATTAAATACATGTACTGAAAATATAAAAACATCACAGGAATAAATAATAATAACAGCTACGAAGGACTAAAAAATTATTTTTTTGAAAAGGAAGATTTCTGCAATTTAGTAAACAATAATAATGTCGTCTATGAAATTCCTTGTAGCAGTTGTAAATATGTCGGCCAGTTGGGGCATACTATATACACATTTTGAAGAACATAATAGAGCGATTTGATTAAATTATTTTGTACCGGTAATGAGTCGCAACACTATTCGTACCGGTTGATCACGGCACCATACCGGTAACTCACGGCACCAGTTGTACCGATGGTTTGTCTAACGTTATTCGTACCGGTAACCTACGACACCAGTCTTACCGGTTATTATTCTTAACGCTATTAGCACCGATAAATTACAGCACCTGTTGTACTCTTATACCGGGTGGTCATAAATTATTGAGCGCATTTTGACAGTGAATATTTTATTAACCAAGAAATGTACACACTTCTTGTGAACATCATTGAAAAGTACAACTCAGGTGTCATTAACAGTTTGTCAGGTGTCACTATCACCACCAGGCGGCAGCACTGTTTGGCGTAGGAACACAAAACGCAAAAATGGCGACCGTGCAGCAGAAAGCAATGTGCGTTCTTTGGTTTCATGAGCAGAAATCCGTGATAGCAGTTCAACGGCAATTCCGCTTGGAATATGGACAACCTGCTCCTGGAAAGGATTCCATAAAGCAGTGGTATCAGCAGTTTAAGGACACTGGAAGCGTAGCCCACAAGAAAGGTGCTGGTAGGCCTACCGTCAGTGAGGAAGTCATTGAGAAGGTGCGAGATGCGTTCCAACGGAGCCCTACAAAGTCAACTCGGCGCGCCAGCTTGGAATTGCGAGTCCCACGATCTACGGTGATGAAAGTGATGCATAAGCGTTTGAAATTGTATGCCTACAAAGTTCAGATTGTTCAGGACCTAAAGCCCGACGATAAACCGCAGCGGTTTGCATTCGCGGAGCTCATTCTGCACAAAATTGATGTGGACAACACGTTCTTGGATAAAGTGGCTTTCTCAGATGAGTCAACATTTCATGTTTCCGGGCGTGTGAACAGACACAACTGTCACATTTGGGGATCAGAGAACCCTCATGAAGTCCGTGAACATGTTAGAGACAGTCCAAAGGTCAATGTGTGGTGCACGTTGACTGTCAATGAAGTGATTGGACCATTCTTCTTCACAGAGCAGTCGGTGAATAGCATCACGTACCTTGACATGGTGCAATGTTATGCTATACCGCAGCTTGAACAACGACAACCAGATGTTATTTTTCAACAGGATGGTGCACCGCCACACTGGGGAACGATTGTGCGGCGATACCTGGATGAACAATTTCCTGGTCGTTGGATTGGCCACGGGGGGCCGATTTCATGGCCTCCGCAATCTCCTGACATCACACCACTCGATTTTTTCTTGTGGGGATATGTAAAGGACCGCGTGTACTCCAGCAAAGTGCGTGATCTTGATGAATTGAAGGAAAGGATTGTGGCCGTCATTGCAACAGTGACACCAGAAATGCTGCGGAATACATGGCGTGAAATCGAATATCGAATGGATATTCTGCGAGTCACTGCAGGAGCACACGTGGAAGTGCTGTAACTTCGGAATATTATGGAAAAAAACTGTTTGAGTTGTACTTTTCAATGATGTTCACAAGAAGTGTGTACATTTCTTGGTTAATAAAATATTCACTGTCAAAATGTGCTTAATAATTTATGACCACCCTGTATTTACTTACGTGCTAAAGTACTAGTTCAATCATTAATGTGGGATATTGCTCCTAATGATCGTTTATAAGTAGATTATGTCAGTTATGATAAATCTAATTATAATTCTAATTACATCCAGGACTGAGCAACTCAATGGCCTAGATCAAATACCCCTTTCCCAAAGTAATGATTTCTCCTCTTTAAGATCAGATTATACCTTCCCTTATATTGCGTTGTGTTCTTACTTGGATCGTTTAGTGTTCAGTTTTAACAAGATTAACAAACATGCACATTGATTATAGTCCCACTACTAATTTCCACCTTCCCCTCCTTGTCACTAAAGAAAGAGGAAATTCAATAATGTTGAATGAAAATAATCTATTTATTGAGACTAAATACTACTTGCAAAAGTGGTCAGAGTTACTTAAAATTAGGTTAGTAGGGTTAAATTGAATTAACGTAAGTTATTATTGACAACGATACATCAAAAAATCAAAGTTGTGTAGAGATTTGACAGATCATGAGATTATGTGTTCGAAATGTTCAACCAATTCTTGAGAATTAAATGCTAAAGTCATAAATTCAAATTATGCAAACTCTCTCTCAGACCATGATTTGTTGTGGCCACCTCGTCCACCTGACCTGACACCTCTGGACTTTTTCTTATGGGTTTTTCTTAAGGACAAAGTGTACAGCACAAAAATCAAAATGTGGTGGATTTGAAGTCCCGCATTGTTTCTGCAGTTAGTTTGGTAGATGAGGCGATGCTGGCAAGAACATGGGCAGATTGAATATCGTTTGGATGTTGTCCGTGCAACAAATGGTGCCCATATTTAACTTTACTAATATACCAAAAAAACTTTTTGAGTTGATAAACAAATTGTTGAAAACCATTTGTCTCTATCTGTAATAGGTTTTTTAATATAATGATTAAAAGTTGTATAAAACATTTTGGAACACCCAGATTATGCAGGGACAAAGTTGTTCTTCTGGTGTATGTCAAAAGATACAAAGTTGTTCTTCTGGTGTATGTCAAAAGATACAAAGTTGTTCTTCTGGTGTATGTCAAAAGATAGAGAATTTCCAGATTTTTCTTTAACAGTATCTAAAAATGCCAGTTTTTGGTCAACCTCTACCTCCTTGGTAAAATGAATAAACGGACATAAAGCGTTTAGCTTCTCGAGGAACTGTTTATATCATGTTTACCAGTGTTGAACATGGCGAAAATGTTTATGACATCTTGTTTTGCTAAGATTTTGACTTTTTTACCTGGCCATAAGTTTAAGACCAATGATACAACTTTAAAGAAACTCAATATTTTGTGGGATAACCAAAACTTTTTATTACAGCTGTACATCTCTTATTCATTGAATCAGCCAAAGCAATGCAACGTTTGTCTGGAATTCCTTCCCACCATATTTCTTTTGCAGCTTCAAATAACTGAATCCTATTCTGGAACATTTTTAGTTCCAATTTTCATTTTACTTCAGTCCATGACATTTCAATAGGATTTAAATCAGGCGACTGAGATAGCCATTTCATAATATTAATGTGATTTTCTGAAACCACTCTTTAACGATGTTGCTAGTATGTTTTGGGTTGTTATTCTGTTGAAGTGTTCATTTCAAAGGCGAATTGTCATCAACAAAAGGCAACATCGCATTTTCAAGAATGGATTTATCAATTTCAAGATGCAGGATCCACGTTTCTATCAATCAACTTCAAAGGTCCTGTTCCTCGCCAAGAAAAACAACCCCACAGCATTCGTTACCATCTTGAAATTTGACAAGGTTGAAGAGAACGAGGGTCATATTCTTCTTCTTTTCAGTGCCTTACGTACAATTCTTCCATCAGTTCCAAACAAATTAATCTTTTTTTCATCCGCAAATATCACATTTTGCCATTGCCGAGATCTCCAGTTCAAATGTACGAGTGAATTCCAACCTGCCTCTTCTGTTATGGAGGGAGAGGAATGTTTTGTCCATGCTACTCAGCTGAACAAGTGAAACTGATTCAATTGACATCTGATGGTCTGAATGCTTACAGATGCTATTCCCAAAATCTGTATACTGATGTTTATATATCTTGCAGCCTGATGACGGTCAATTGCCTCTAAACATTAGATATGACGGTCAGTTCTTTCATCCGTTTTTCGAGGTCTAGCACTTTTTGGTCGGTCTTTGAAATCCTTTGTTTCGTTGTACAGTTGAATGGTACATTTACATGATGTTTTACTTAAATTAAATTGTTTTGTAATTGCCTAATAACTTAGTCCATGATCTCTGGACTGTTTCATCCGTAATTGAGTTTCTGCAGTAATATTCTTTGCTTTTCCCATCTTTAAAGGACATTGAATTATATAAGAGACATTGAAAAGCATCAGTGATAAACTTTATAGCTTCTCACTTTATGTTCACTTGAAGTAACTTCTCAGTATGCTCAACTTTATTCATTGGTCCTAAACATCTGTCTACCCCATAAAAATGGATCTAACCATTACATGAGAAAATATGCGTAACCCATATAATAATTTTTGGTTGAAATGAAAAATACCAATTGCATTTTCACAAATCATATCAAAAAATTATTCAGAAATACTTTTTTGTATCTTGAATTATGTGAAAGATATATTGTATACATGAGATCCTAAACTTTTGGCTGTAATTGAATTCATTCTAATAGAGTGTTAATATATTCCAGTTTTAATAATCTCTTTATCTAGAAGATTAGAATCTTGGTATCCAGCTGTGCAATCTTTTCAATTTGAGCCATGTAGAATAATCATGATCCACAGTTTGATGCTTGAGCTATTAAGCACTCATCTTTACTGCAAAGAGTTATTTAAATGATCCAGCAAAGATGCACACTACCCTCCAGAAGTTATTTGCTCTTTTTTCAAGAAATCTATAAAAATTATGCTATAAGCATCCCAGAAGTTAGTGGCCATCTCTTCAGAAAATGTACCACAACCCATGCATCAATTTTTCCATCTTGTACAGGGTGTTTCTAAATTATCTCTTGTATTATACATGCTTATTACTCAAAAACTATTACAGATTTTAACGTGATTTTTTTTTTATTCACAAAGAAAAACTCAAAAAATTTCTTAGCATGACTTAATAAATTTTAATGTGCCCCCCATTTATGGCGTGAAGGACGTCAAAGCGAAACTCACTTTCCTCCTATGTTCGGGCTAGCATTTCAGGGGTGATTTCAGTGATTGTTTCAATTATTCTGTTCATGAGAGTTTCAATGTCATCAACTTTGGTCTTGTATACTCTGTCTTTCACATATCCCCAGAAGAAAAAATCCAGAGGGTTTGCATCGGGTGAGTGAGGGGGATTGGCCCATCCCTTCCAATCCATTGTCCCAGAAAGTTCGTATCAAGGTACTGCCTAACTTGCAGGTCCCAGTGAGGAGGTGCTCCATCTTGTTGGTAGACTATGTTGGGCTGCAGTTCTTCTACCTGTGGAATCGGGTAGTTCTCTAGCATATCTAGGTAAGTTGCAGCGGTAATGGTGTCTTCAGCAAAAAAGAAAGGTCTGATTACTCGCTCATGCATTAAACTGCACCAAAATGCTAGCCCGAACATGGGAGGAAATCGAGTTTTGCTTTGACGTCCTTCACTCCATAAATGGGGGGCACATTGAAATTTATTAAGGCATGCTAAGAAACTTTTTGAGTTTTTCTTTGTGAATAAAAAAAATCACGTTAAAATCTGTGATAGTTTTTGAGTAATAAACATGTATAATACAGGAGATAATTTAGAAACACCTTGTATTTCATATCTTGCAGCGAAAGATGAAATAAAGCATGGGTTAAGTAAGTTAAATTAGAAATAAATGACATTTCTGAGAGGTGTGGCAGCTATTACTCTACTAGATAGAGTGCACAGCAGCACAATAAGGGAGTCTTTTAGTGTTGAGCCATTACTAATCCAAATTGAGGGATCTCAGTTGCACTGGTATGGCCACGTGATACGGATGCTGCAAACTGGTCTTCCTAGGCAGAGACCAAGGGGTCAGCCTAGAATCAAGTGACATGAAGAATCTGGGTTCGAGGACATGGAGGACATGCACATGATGGCGGAAGGTCGCGCTTGCTGGAGATCCTCCATAGGGATGCTGTCCCCAGGTTTGAAAAGCAAGTTAAATTAATTTGGGCATCTCTGCAGAAATATGGATATTACTACTATTGTATTTTCACTGCTGCACCCAGTGATTTTAAGGACTTTACGCTGACCCTCATAATTTCTTTGTTTTTATCCTATCACTTTATACCTTATAAGCTTTTGGATATACTGTTATAGTTTAAAATAATAGTAGAACGCAGATAAATTGGAATCCAAGGAAATCCATTGAAATCCAAGGGGGTAATCCATTTAGAGAGATGTTCATTGAGGTGGCAAAATATTACTAAAATTTTTATTAAATAAATTTAGTCATTGAAATTAATAAATTGCAATTTGCTTTTCAGTGTCCCTTCCTTCAGGTAACTTTCATTAAACGGATATTTATATGAGAAAAGGACGAGACACAAAAACCCTGTAATACAATAAATAATACTTATTAAACAAAAATAAAAAAATAAATAATAATTAACAAAATAATTAATAATTAATAAATAATAAATAATAAATAAAATAAAAATAAAAATAAAATGCTGACGTTTCGGATAGAGACTATCCTTTATCAAAGCAAAAAAGGATAATTCTCTAAAGGCAATTAGAATATTAGAGAATTATCCTGAAGTTATGAAAAGAATACGACAATCGAACAGTGAAGTGTACATTTCTTCAGGTGGGATGAAAGCAGTGCTTTCACGAAGCTCACCCTACCAAAATAAATGAAATACACTGATATAGGCAAGAAGCCTAACTAACCCAAAGAGGTTTTCCACAGTACGAAAAAAAAAATAATAAGATTGACGATTGTCAGAAAAGAGTACTAAAGGACGAATTCATATATAGTTGGCTGAAAAACTAGAAGAGTACCAATGGGAGGACAGGAGTTGAATTTGAAGATGTGTTGGGATAGGACAGGAAGGAGGACAAATAGGAGGTAATAAGAGCACGGCGAGAAAAATGCAATAGGATAACACATACAAAATTAAGATGATAAAAAAGTATAGGAATGACAGGGTGTCTAGCAAAACGATTTCGTAAAATTCCCTGAATTTTCTTTGATTTTTCCTGATCATAAAAGCCAAAAAAAAAGGGGGGGCTATCCCGATAGAATATTATTGGCATTCAAATTTTTCAGGTTTTTTGATTCCCTGACTGTTCCTAATTACAAAACTTTTTGACAATTCCCGGTCACTAATCACCCTGTAAAATAGTACCGCTTAAAAAAGGTCACTAAAATAAAAGAGTACAGAAAGCCTACGAAAAAAGAGAGTACAGGGACGAACACAAAATGAACATAGAAGTAGAAAATATGAAAGAACATTAAAAACGAAAGAATAATTGAGAAAAGAAAAAGAAAAAAAAAAGGGCCCAGAAAGCCTACCACAAATTAGGGAATAGCTGAAGTTGAAGAGGAATATGGGAAAGGTAA
>JAHWFO010099296.1:0-10462 GCA_023313115.1 Rhysida immarginata
TTCAGACTTTTGTATTCACCCTGTATACCCCGAGGCAATCATCCCCTGGGATCTTATCTTTTATTATGCTTAGTTTTCTCTTTAAAGTATTATTGCTCTTATAAACTATTTTACAACCGAACTTACAACAAATATTCCTGATCCCTTTGTTTAGTGTGTTGTTGTAGGGAAGGACTAACACATTTATGTATTCTTCATATCCTTTTCCTGTCAACGTTGTGATTTCATCGATCTTAATATGTCTGACGATCTTATCTGCTATTCTATCCACTATATTTTTATTATATCCATTAAATTCTGCATATGATTTTATTAGGTCCAATTCTTTATTCCTTGTGGCATCATTCAGGTGTAATAATAGCGCCCTTCTGATCTGATGATGAAACGCTGCAAGTTTGTGCGAACACAATGATTGGAATCTGCTCTGATGTATGCAGGGATGAAATTGTGTATTCTATATACTTCAAAATTCATCTTGTTTTCAGACCTAAGGGTTAAGAGGTCTAAAAAGGGCACCTTGCTCTCTTCTTCTTCCTCTTCCAGTGTGAAGTTCATATGTGGGCAAAGCATATTTAAGGTGGTTAAAAACTCCATAATGCCCAAAGTGTATTTAAGGTGGCTAAAACTCCATCATTGTGTTTCGCAGGTTCAAAGGATGCGTAGTTCCAAGGTGACAGCAGAAAAATCCTATACTGCTGGTGTGACTAAGCCGAAGGAAAAAGGCCTCAACATTAACGACCTACCAGATATGTATAAGCAATTAGGACGTATCTTTCATCTGTTTTCTAATCTAAGCAAAAGTTACCCACAGTTGAGTAGGCTCCTTACGACCAACAAATTATACTATGGCTGCAAAACGTTATACAGTAATCAACAAAGGTGAACTTCGGTGTGTGATATGGAACACTAGAGGGATTTCCCGAAAGCGTATCGAGTTTCACATTTATTTCTATAAGGCAAAAAATCGACGTTGCTTTCCTCTGTGAAATGCACCTCAAGCTAAGCCAAGACTTCAAGCTACCTGGCTGTTGTGTGTACCGCATACAGATATGGAGGCTTGTAGAAGACCTGAGCACCCACATGAATCTTTCCTGCAGAGTGGTATTCCTCTATGTCAGTAAAGCTTTTGACCAAGTGTGGCATGGGGGCATTGTCTAGAAGATGATTAGAGACGGGTTCCCTCATTGTTTGATTTTGATGGTGACATCCTTTCTAACCGATAGGTCCTACCAAGCTAAAGTTGGTGAAAATCTATCCACGCCCGGTGTTGTAAAGGCCAGTGACACTCAAGGTTCTGTCTTCGGGCCCGTGCTATTTAATTATTTTGTGAATGATTTCCCGAAACCCAAAAATTGTAATCTATATTTCTATGCTGACGATACTGCCATTATGACATAGGCACACAAGCTGGCTCACGTTATCACTTGTCTACAGTATGCCTTGAAGATGTTCTAAGACTGATTTAACGAGCTGGAAGCTGAACCTTAATGTCGGTAAGTGCAAGGCTATGTACTTCAATAGAAAATTCAAGTGTCCCCCAGAGTCTCTTGTTCTATTCAAAAAGAAATTGAATTGGATAGACAACTACAAATATTGGCAATATCATCGACTCAGGACTCATGTAATCGTTACGTTACCTACTCGCTGAACAAAATGAAGAGGGCTAAGTACAGTCTCATAGCTCTCCTGAGCCGGAACAGCACCCTCAGCATCAACAATAAGCTACTTCTGTACAAGTCGGATATTCGGACTATACTCCTCTATGGCATGCCTACGTGGGCGACTATCTGTAGAAGCAGATGGAGCGAGCTACAGTCATTCCAGAATGTAACTCTCAGGACCATTGCCCATCTTGACAAAAGGACTGTGAAGAACCAATCCATCCATTCAGATTTAAACATGGCCCACATTGGAATGTTTATACAGGACTTTGTTTTGATTATGCTGCAGAAGATGAAGATTCACGACAATGACCTAGTGACTGGAATACTGAAGAACTCAATGGATATGAAGTGGCATATGAAGTATCGAAAACAAGGCACATTCTTGACATCAATTTTGAAGACATCAGCAACGCTTCTTTCCCGGAATACTGGAAGATGTGATAACCTTCTTTCTCATTATTCTTTTTATTTTGTTTGCATTTTATTTCTGACAGTCATCAATCTTATTTTCTTTTTTGTATTATATGGAAGACTGCTTGGGTTGGTTAGGCTTCTTGACTACCTTGGTGTATTTCATTTGGAATTTATTCTGGTTCGATGAGCTTGTGAAAGCGCTGCATTCATCCCATCTCAAGAATTGTACACTTCACTGTTCGATTGTCGATTGCCGTTGTTCTTTACTCGACGATGGAAACTTTGTTTCCGAAATGTACATCTGAATCATTAAACTTTATTACGTGGAATAGTGTTTTCGGAGTTATTTTTCTTTGTATAGTTGTGTCCACAATTTTTGGCTTGATTCCTTTGTACTTAAGAACCTTTTTAAATTTAGGTTTTATCCAGAGGGGAGCAAATTTATCAGTTGCACAGAAACATAGATTTAAGACCACTGTTTAACAATGTCACTAAAAAAAACAACAAAAAAAAACAACAACAAAAAAAAAACAGTACAAAGATGGATACCAGTGTTAGGTAAAATCAGAGCCAACGTCATGTCTGAACGATTGATTGGTTTAAAAAAGTTCATGATAATTATAATATTTTATAAAAGTTATTATTGATAAAAATTATTAAAAAAAAGAAAAAAAACCAAAAAAAACCCAAAAATATCGCACTACTTTTTTTAGTAGTTACAGAGATCTAGGAGACAGGTGTTACAATCAAACTGAAATCAATAAAGCAAGACCTTATTAACAAAAATTGAGTAAAAACTGTTGAATGGAACAGCCAAAATCAAATAGAACAACCAAATACGTATACGGTATTTCAACTCTCCTTGTGGATTAGAGGTTCCCTCCGGTATTAGCCCACAATGAGAGTTGAAATACCAAAAATTTTCATTTCCCAAATACAAAAATTTTTTTCCTCTGAAATTTTTACTCATGATTTGAGAAGATATGTTAACATTTTGGAATGAAAACTTCTTTATGTGCGTGTATGGATTTCAGCAGCCAGATCCTCCGAAATGGCAAACAGCAGAAGCAACTGAAATTAATACTTACTTAGAGCATACCTTACAATCCCTTATCATTGTAGGCTAAGGTTAGAGAGTACCTTAAACTGTGCCCTGACGTGTTTTTAAGACTTTTTTTTTTTAGAGAAATTCTTGTGGCATTCGTACGAGCAAACTACAGTTAATAAATAAGACATGTACGGACTCCATCTCATTGATTTTTGTTAATCAATTGTTTGGTTGTGATGAGCCATTTTAGAGTTATAAGGGTATTTCTCCCTCCCCCTCAGAAACAGGGAATTTTTTTTGTCATGACAAATTTCCTTTTATTTTTTAAATTAAATTTTGATTAAATAGTTAATTGTTCTTTAGATTTTTTCTTGGTTCAATCTGTTTCATCATTTGTTCATTTAAATTTTTCAATGTTTATTAACAAAAATTACTTCTGGTGTCTCTCGTTTTAAGAAAAGCAATCATCCTATTTCTTGAATAAACTGCCCCGACTCGAGGCTCTAAAAAATTTCCGTTCGACATTAGAATTCCAATTTATATACACAAGGTTTTAGCGATAACTACATCTGTCGGCAAAAGTGGTTTGGGGAAAAAAAAACTCGAGTTCAGGAAAAGTTTTTCACAACCTGCCATGGATTTCCGCAGGTTGCAGGAGTTTTATAAGGGAATTGCCCCCCTCCCTTTTTCATGCAACAATATGTATTTAAATTTATAAATTCAACTATAATAATACCTACAATAATATGAACAATCCAACAATAAAAATCAACAATCCACTCTTACACTGAACAGTATTAAAATAACAAAAAATATGACAATTTATTAGGCAACGGATTTTATCATGGGAATAACCTTGAAGTCATGAGTGATTTAAACCCTTCTATTTACATGCTCGAAGATTAAACCCTATACAGTTAATCAAAGCTGGCAAAAAAGTCAAATTTAGTCATTGAAAAATTTACCCTACCCTACTCAACTAACGCGTGTGAAGCTGGGTATTACCAAGGCCATCATTATCTTTTTTCTTTTTTTTCTTTTTTTCATGGTAAAGAAAAAACAAGGATCACGATGGCCCTGGTATTACTCTAGTTGGTTCGTAAATTATCAATTGTAAATATAGAAAACAAAGTTATGGTTGCATTTTTTTGATTATAACAGTCTGTTCAGTGTCCTGTATGTTTAAAGTACCCCTCCTAACGATAATGGGTTCAAATCTATGCTAATTAATTTGGATAAAGCTAATATAAATGTATAAACATAGTTTAGCTATGAAACAGGCCTCGGAGAACGTAATTAGGTGAAGCTGGTATTTTACTTATATGGCACTTGTGGGGGGAATTAAGGCAAAATTTTTGTTATTCATTTATATTCTCTCATTTTTCTAGTACAAAATAGTAGTATAAAAAAAGAAGACAAAATAAAATATTTCATCGATATATATTCCATAGTTTCAAAGACACAGGCATTGGGAAATTTTGGATCTATCTTATATAATTGATAAAAAAAATGTAATGAATATTTTACAATGTTACTTTTTTATTTCTATATTAGAAACTGTATATTACTCATTAACAATAAGAGATTTATTAATTTCTTAATAATGTTTCATGGAAAAAATAGAGATTATTTAAAAACATTTTTCACCATTTTAGGTAGAAAATGGTTTTCATAACTTTTTGTGATTAAAAATATGGATTTTTCTCATTGAAAGACATATGGATTGAATTTCTCATATGTCTTTCATTTAGTATAACAATTTTCATAAATGTATCTTTATTTAATAATGCCATTTAATTCTGCGCACACTGCTGATGTTGGATGTAAGTAACATTTTGAGAAAGATGCTTTAAAAGTTTTGAAACTGAATTCAGACAAAATTATTACTTTAGAAATCGATAATAATTTTTATTTATATTAATTGGAGTTATGTAGAACAAATAATATAGTATTCTTTCCACTGTGTTAGAATTAAATGTATAATAATATGTATTGAAAATAGTGCATATTAGATTCCTGTTTTTTGTTGTTCTTTTTTTTACCAGTATATGCCATAAATGTAGTTTAATACCCTCTTGATCTGACTTATTCAATTTAAAAGAATCCATACAAGTATCTGTTGCAAATTAAAATTATTTTAAATATGTCAAATCACATATAGTAATTGAATAATATGAACAGTCCATATCTTATACATATTTACAAATTATGTATTAATACTTCATTGATTATTACTATATTATTATGAATCTTTTGGAAAATAAATACTAAATTCTTCACTGCCACTTATTTGTACAAGTCAGAGAGAAATTTTTTAAAGTCATAGCTGATGACTTACACTTAAGATTAAAGACTTCTTCAAGGTTTTTAGAACACCCAAAAACCCTAATGAGATGAAAAAAATTGCTGAATAATGTCCTCAATACAACAATTAATATACAGTTAAGTTCCACAAACATCCACAGATTTTCTTTAATGCTCTAAAGAGGAGAGGCTTATTAATAGGTTAATTAATTAAATCCAGGTGAAAGCTTGTTATCATTTCATCAATAAAATATATTGAAATTTTAAAATATCAGACTTGGATTATGTCCATTATATTAACACCATGTAATAATCCATTACATGAAAATGCTCTGAAGAACCTTGCAAAGGCATATGGAAATAATAACAATGTTATATACGCTTGAACTAGGGGTGGGCACACTTGAAGTCAATGAGAGCTGCATTCCGAATTTTCATATATTATAAAGAACCGCACTATAGTTACATAGTGTTAAATACACCACCTCAAATAGCAAAATATTAGTTAGTTATTCAATGTAATAAGATTCAGTGAAAAAGTTTCTGAAAAAACAGGTTTAATTTTTCAATGGGAGCCACACTTAACGAAGAGCCACATTCGGCTCCCAGAGCCTCATTTACCCATGTCTGTTATATACCATATAACATATAGCAGACACATATACCATGTAAATTATATTACCAAAATCACCAACTGTAATGTTTCCAAAACTAAGTACTTCAAATATTCTAGGGATATCTTTGACAATCCTCATTCTAACAGAAGAAAACTTAAGGAACATATTTTTTTTAAAAAAAGTAATTAAACCTACTTATAAGAAGGGTGTATATGCATGCTCAGGATGCTAAATAGGATATTTGTATACTTTAGTAATTTCAGAAAACCTCAATTTGCCAGAGTAGAAAAATGTTTTGATACAGCATTTTCATTACTAAATACAGTAGTACAAATATTTCACAGCTGGTTGTTAAATCTTATAAATATACATGTAGTAGACTTTTAGCAAAATGAAGTATTGTAATATATTATTGAGAATACCACAATTCACTTATAATGTTTTTTTTTAAAAACTTTTTAAGGATGAAATAAGTTCATCAAAAATCATAAAATAAGGAGAAATACTTCTTAGGGTAAAATTTAATTGAAACAACTTATACATGTAAATATTAAATTTAAAATATCAGCATTTCACAGTATTACATAATTCAATATTTACAGGAGATCCTATCTTAAACTTTATCTGACATATGAAATACTTGATTTAGAATTCAATAGCATTCCCATCCTCTGAAAACTAAAAATGGCTTTTTGTCAATTAAATATGCAAAACGGTTAAAAGTACAACAGTGGCTTGGGGAAAGAATGATGGACGTATTTCTCGCTTTTCCTGTCAATGACTAGTTGAGGGAGGGGGGGGGGTGTATAGGCTATATTCTGGTAGTTGAGTATAATTTTAAAAGAAAATTATCCTAAAGTTTCAGGCCTAGGGTATACACATTACTTTTCAGTTTTCTCCCAATATTTAACTTATTGTATGCAATTGTATTTTCGTTTTTTCAAAAAATATTATATTATCGTATTATCTTAGACAGTGTTTCTCAAACTTTTTTTATCTTGCAGCACACTAAAAAGTTCTACAAATTTTGGCAGCACACCTAAAATAATTATAATTTTTTTGAAGAATTATTTTAATAGTTTAGGGTGGAAATTTAATATTTCTTAATTTATTGAAGCAATTTAAAAATTTTCGAAAAATCCCGCAGCAAACTAGCAAATCTCTGACAGTGCAGGAGTGTGCTGCGGCACACAGTTTGAGAAACATTGATCTAAGATTACAAACAAATACAGTAGTATTGAGAATAAAAAATATTAAATCTTCTAGTAACATGAACTTATTTTATTAATTTTATTTAACCACATTTTCATTGTTATTAATATAAAGAGATAAACATAGATTACAAATAAACAGTCTCTTAATTTATCACTTAGCTATCATCACTTAGTCCCCCCCTCCATTTCATCCATTCCTGAGCCCACGTTTTGCATTAAACGTGTTTATCCAAAACCAATGAGCGTACATACTGATTTAGTTGTTATGTAATGCCAATAACCCGTTTTGTTTTCGTTCGGATCCATTTTCATGACAGTCTGGTTGAGGTAGAAACTTATCTCCTGGGAACATACACACAAGAGAGAGTGAAGAGAGAAATGGCGCCTGCTGCTTATGGACAGAATCTAATTCCAAGAGCTTGTATCAATAAACGGAACATGCAGGATCCATAAAATCAAATAAAACTCTTATGTACGTATACTATGTACTTCTAGACAACTATTTAATACACGTTTTTTTTAATAAGTCTTCCAAAATTTCAATTTAATCGATGCGTCGCGACGACAAGTTCAGCGGGCGTTCATTTTAGGCTCTTCCTACTAGAGAAAGCGGAAGTTGAGATAGATGCAGACATGTGCATTAACAATCAGTAATAACGATACTTATGTATAAAATTGATAAATAAAACGATTTTGCACCTTCAAATAACGCTGAATTTTTCATTTAAAAATAAGGAAAATTTTCCATGGAATGTTTATATTGAGTGACAATAAATTCTTCTCGATGCGAGTGTTGAACTTTTCACCATAGACTTAAGGTTAAAAGCTAAAAATATACAAAAAACTGCAGACATCTGCTAAAAAATCAATTTTTAATCGCACGGGCATGAAAAATGCACCAATCTAAAGAAAAAACTCGAATGCAGATAAGTTTTTTCTTGTGTTCTGATATGTATTAAAATATTTTTATGAGAGCCGTTTAAATTCGTATTCCCATGTTAAAGAATAGGGCATTTGCGCTAGCATGTCGCAGAGGTCGACTTCCCAGATTACTGGGTATGAAGTTTAAACAAGCCACGTCTATTCTTATGTTTGGGTTATTTTTAAGTATCACCTCTTAAATTCTGTTCTACAACCACTGGCAATTAAGTTCGGTGAATGAGTTCACACAACAAGATGCACAACAGATAGAGCCACATTTACTTTATTGTCCTTCGAAATATTCACCCTGGAAGGCAATACACTTTTGGGATCGGGTGTATAAGTCCTGGAAGCTCCTTAGGGATGGCTTTAAGTTCACGTGTCACATTTGCTTGAATGTCTGGAATGTCCGCAAATCTGTGTCCCTTTAAGGCTCGTTTCAGGCATGGGAACAAGAAAAAGTCTGCCTGTGCCAAATCTGGTGAATAAGGTGAATGAGCTATGGATACGACTCCTTTGTTGGCCAGAAACTGTTGCATGATTACAGCAGTGTTCATGTTTGATCCGTGTGCACGCTACACCTTCAACTGAAGAAACCATTGCATCTGCTAAACCATTGCATGCACAAATGTGACCTGTCTGAACTTGCTTAAACAATGACTGGGCTTGTATTCACATGCATTGTTACTCGTGTAAAGCTCGCACAGATTAGGGTGTGACGTCATTCAGTGAATTTAATTGTCAGAGGTCTCCCTCTGAGCAGTTTTCCTCAAAAATCCATTTTTTAACTTTTTTTTTTTCAACATTTAATTATTATAATTTTTATTAATACAGTTGAAACCCGTTAATACGAAATCGTCGGGACCATAAATTTTTTTCGTATTATCCAGAATTCGTATTATCCATCCGATTGATTCCTGTTTAAAATTGCTACGTGATTCAATTTCTTTTGAAACAAGTGCACTCTCATGCAGATTCGCGTTAGTGAACACCACATTGACAATGGTGTATAAAACCAGTTTCGCATTAGTGAACACCATGTGTTTAGTGATGTTCGTCATGCCCGAGAGAACATGTGATTCTTTAGAAGTCAGTGGTAATAGATAACAGAAAATATTTAATTTTTATTTTAGAAAATGCATACTTCGAAAACTTATTAGAATTTTTATTCTGATCACTATTTTCTCACTAAATTTCCGAAATTTTCCTTCGTATATTAACCAGACTTTAATTAAAAACCGTTCGTTTTAAGAGGATGAATTCTTCATGTAAATATCATTCACGGGGACGGCCCAGCAAAATTGTTCGTATTAACCAGGTTTTCGTATTAACCGAGTTCGTATTAAGGGGTTTCGACTGTATAATGCTAAAAAGAGCAAACTAAATAAAAAAATGTCATCTTAATATATTGTCTGATAAAGGGTTTAAAAGTAAAGATTTTTTTTATTCTAAACTACTAAATGAAAACAATTACACTATAAAGTGTCATTAAAACATTGAGGATTCAAGAAATCATCCAAAATACTTGTATTATTACCTCAACACAAAAGAATGGAAAATAAAAAACAAGCAATTTCCCTTTGCCTCACACCAACATTATTTCTATAAAAGAAAATACAAAAAAAATAAAAATATACAAAGAATATATATATTTTTTGTACTATCTCATTCCTCAAACCTTTGATTAAGAATTGGCATATGATAATCAAGAAATTGATTTTTTCATTAACTAATATTGAACACTTTTTTTTCCTTTTCCAGTCTAAATATTTTTATATTAAAAAATTCTGTACATTTTATAAGTTTTAAAGATTTTTTAAAAAAAATACTTTTATTTTATTTTCCTTAGTCTTATCTTTTATTTATAACATATCCAATATGAGCTTCAGCTGTACTTTGACAAGCTTTGTAATTGCTTTGTGATTTATTTAAATTACTTAAATTCATAAATATTTTACTATTACACTATTAGATTTCATTGTAATTATACATACATAGATATTATTATAATCAAATGAATCTAAGAATAACCAAGAAATGAATAAATAAATACAAATAAAAATAAAATAAAACTAAATATAATTTGTTGAAAATCACACCCTTATGAAAAATGTAAATTGTAAAATATATATCTTGTAACAATCTATGTATACATTAATAGGTAAATTGATACAAAAAAGTTAAGATACAATGTTTTCATAGTGGTGTGATTCTAAAAAAAAATTTATATTTACAGTTTGCTTTTGGATGGAAATTATTTTTTTATTTATGATTTATCTT